>JAHHFK020003902.1:0-64121 GCA_024533555.2 Aedes koreicus | reverse complement strand
TTTTGTTAATTATTAGCAGTTCTTTGATTTATTGTTATCTAGTAGTACCATAAATGTAATTAAAAGAAACAAACGAACAAAACTAAATGAATGCCGCTGCAATAACCACGAAGAGAAAATTATGCAAAATGATTGTTTTTCTCGAATTTGAACAACAATTTTAATAACTTTCAATAATGCACCGTTTTTGTATTATACTACTCAGAAACACTCCACTTAATACGACGACACTATACTATCGAAACTATACCGTTTCGACAGATCGTGTTTCACTTGGATCATATCAGATAAATCGGTTCAAAATTCAAAACGCAGCTGCACCAGTATATCTGAACTATTTTAAAAATAATGAGGAGTAGCAGATAGAACGCATATGAAATCCTTTTCGTCATTGATGAATAAAACTTCCTTAATTATTTCTTATTACTCGTGTATTAAGAATACAAGTAGCAACAATTTATCAAAAAAAAAAATCACAGCTTGCTTACAATCGCAACTTACGTCGGTTTGTAAAGTTATGCATAATTTTCCTGTTTAGATAAAACACAGAAAATAATTGAACTGAAGGTAAGTTAAGAGGACAAACCATAAGCTATAAACCACCAATGCATGTTTGTTAAAAGCTAACCACTTATTATTTGAACAACCATTAAAAAAATTCTATTGAAACGATGTGCACGGCGAGTAAAAAAAAAAGATGTTTTTGCGGTGTTTTGCTTTGTCAGTTATATGCACTGAAAATTTATTTTCGTGAATTAGCTTTCCGTTGTTTCGTAAACATGGATTTTGTTCATAGAATAAATTCCTCGTAATTTGTATGAAACATTCCTTATGCTTGTCATCTGGTGAAATGCTATCATTACACTTTTTTGTACAATGCACGAAATGAATTTTTTGAAGACCAACCTATCACTGCTTTTCTTCAATCATACTCATACATGTTGGTTTTGCTGCTTAGGTAGGCTGGAATCATTGATTTATCCAAAATAAAAATTAAAGCGCTATCGAGAGTTATATGTTCATGCTCATTAATCAAGCAACTTTTAAGGAGTCACCATGGCTTAGTGAGATCAACCACGGATTCAATAACAAGTCTTCCCAAAAATACAGGTTCGAACCTCTTTCAGAAATATTAAAAAAAATTCTGAACAACTCCTCGTGGTTTGCGCTTTTTTTCAATGACATACTGAGTCGATAAAGAAGTTCTGTCAGTCAATCATGTAACCATGCATTCTTATTGATAACAAAATATTCGTAGCATTTTGTATTGTTTTCGTACAATGAACGAGTGTTCTTCCTGTGTCAACTAATGCTTCGTGCTTTTAACAGTTATGTAACAGCATTGTGGCATTGAATACGAAGGTAGTTTCTTGAAAAGTACAAATCAATTTCGATGTAGAAAACAACGAATAGATTTGTTAGTTCTACATTCGATTTTGTAATAAAAACGAAATTTACTTTTCAGTGTGGGCGAGCGGGTCGCGAGGAAAACTGTTAACAAACAAATCCAACATGACTGTAAAATGAATATTTTGACACATTACAGTACCCGTTAGATTTCAGCATGGTTCCTATTTAATGGGATTCGATATTGAAACTAGGGGAAAATCGAGAGTTTTTAAAATCTTTTTTCATTTCATTCCAGATCAAGTCTGGAATAGTTTAATCTTATTGCCAAAATCGGACGGGTATTGTAAAATACTTTGGGTGAGAGCAGAAAAGTTAAACAACCCGCCGTTCAGGTGGATTGTCACAAAGTGAGGGCTCGATTCCCGCTCCAGCCGACGGAACTCGATAATGTCCCTACTATATGGGTCCATCGGGCGTTGTGTTGTCCGTTGTATAATGTTGAGTGTTCAGTCTTTGCAGCAACCGGTTGAAGACGGTGCAATTCTCTCTCTCTCTCTCTCACTCTCTCTCTCTCACACACACTCTTTATTTTTTTCTAAAAAAAAACTAAGCTTGCACCCCCCCCCCCCCCCCCCCCTATTCAAAATCCTGGCAACGCCTATGCTCCGATGCACTGAAGGATCGTAAGTTTGGCATCGTAGCGCTGCAGGAGGTGTGCTGGAAGGGATCCATGGTGCGTACGTTTAGAGGTAACCATACCATCTACCAGAGCTGCGGCAACACACACGAGCTGGGAACAGCTTTTATAGTGATGGGTGACATGCAGAAGCGCGTGATCGGGTGGTGGCCGATCAATGACCGAATGTGAAGGTTGAGAACCAAGGGCCGGTTCTTCAACTTGAGCATTATCAACGTGCACAGCCCACACTCTGGAAGCACCGATGATGACAAAGAGGCATTTTACGCGCAGCTCGAACGTGAGTACGACCGCTGCCCAAACCATGACGTCAAGATCATCATCGGGGACCTCAATGCTCAGGTTGGCCATGAGGAGGAATTTAGACCGACTATTGGAAAGTTCAGCGCTCACCAGCGAACGAACGACAACGGCCTCCGACTTATTGATTTCGCCGCCTCCAAAAATATGGCCGTTCGTAGCACCTACTTCCAGCACAGCCTCCAGTATAAGTACACCTGGAGATCACCGCAGCAGACAGAATCGCAAATCGACCACGTTCTGATCGATGGACGGCACTTTTCCGACATTACCGACGTCAGGACCTATCGTGGCGCTAACGTCGACTCCGACCACTACCTGGTGATGGTAAAACGGCGCCCAAAACTATCCGTCGCAATATCGATGCAGCGTTGCCGGATGAGGGTGTGCTCGACGAAGCCCCTCTCGAGGACTGCTGGAGGAATAGCAAAGCAGCCATCAACGACGCAGCAGAGAACGTCGTCGGGTACGTTGAGCGGAGTCGAGGGAACGACTGGTTCGACAAAGAGGTTTTGGAGGAGAAGAACGCAGCGCGGGCAATAATGCTACAGCACGGGACACGGCAGAACGAGGAGCGTTATAAACGGAAGCGGAAGCAGCAGACCCGCCTATTCCAGGAAAAGGAACGCCGCCTGGAAGAAGCTGAGTGCGAGGCGATGGAGCGTTCCCAAGAAACACGGAGGTTCTATCAGAAGCTCAACACGTCACGAAAAGGCTTTGTGCCGCGAGCCGAAATTTGTAGGGATAAAGATGGGGGCATTCTGACAGACGGCCGAGAGGTGATCGGAAGGTGGAAGCAGAACTACGACGAACACCTGAATGGCACAGAGGACGCGGGCGTTGAAGTCCAAGTCGGTGGAAGAAATGACTACGTCAGCACAGCAGAGGATGGGAACGAACCAGCTCCCACGCTGAGGGAAGATAAGGATGCTATCCAACAACTCAAGAATAACAAAGCAGCTGGCAAAGATGGCATCGGAGCTGAACTCACCAAGATGGGCCCGGAAAGACTGGCCATCTATTTGCATCGGCTGATAGTCCGAATCTGGAAAACAGAACAGCTACCGGAGGAGTGGAAGCAAGGGGTTATATGCCCTATCTACAAGAAAGGCGACAAGCTGGAGTGTGAGAACTACCGAGCGATCACAGTCCTAAACGCTGCCTACAAAGTGCTATCCCAGGTCATCTTCCGCCGGCTTTCACCAAAAGTAAATGAGTTCGTGGGAAGTTATCAGGCCGGTTTCATCGACGGGCGCTCGACGACGGACCAGATCTTTACTGTACGGCAAATCCTCCAAAAATGCCGCGAATACCAGGTCCCGACGCATCATCTGTTCATCGATTTCAAGGCGGCGTACGACAGTATCGACCGCATAGAGCTATGGAAGATTATGGACAAGAACGGCTTTCCCGGGAAGCTCACTAGACTGATTAAAGCTACGATGGACGGTGTGCGAAACTGCGTGAAGATTTCGGGCGAACATTCCAGCTCGTTTGAATCACGCCGGGGACTACGTCAAGGTGATGGACTTTCGTGCCTGTTGTTCAACATTGCGCTAGAAGATGTCATGCGAAGAGCCGGGCTCAACAGCCGGGGTACGATTTTCACTCGATCCGGTCAGTTCGTTTGTTTTGCGGATGACATGAACATTGTCGGCAGAAGATTTGAAACGGTGGCAGAAATGTACACTCGCCTAAAACGCGAAGCTGCGAAAGTCGGACTGGAGGTGAATGTGTCGAAAACAAAGTACATGCTAGCAGGAGGTACCGAGCGCGACAGGGACCGCCTAGGCAGCAGTGTTACGATAGACGGGGATACATTCGAGGTGGTGGAAGAATTCATCTACCTTGGATCCTTGCTTACGGCTGACAACGACAACAGCCGTGAAATCCGAAGACGCATCATCAGTGGAAGTCGTGCCTACTATGGGCTCCAGAAGAACTTGCGGTCAAGAAAGATTCACCCCCGCACTAAATGTACCATGTACAAAACGCTGATAAGACCGGTTGTTCTCTACGGGCACGAGACGTGGACGATGCTCGAGGAGGACCTGCAAGCACTTGGTGTTTTCGAACGCCGGGTGCTTAGAACCACCTTTGGCGGCGTACAGGAGGATGGAGTGTGGCGGCGAAGAAGGAACCACAACCCCCCACAATCCCCCCGCGGCCCCCCCCACAAAAAGGCCCCCACGGAGGGGAGAAAGCGGGGGGGGGGGAGGTGTGGGGAAGACCGCACCAAACCCCCCCCAAAAAAATGTGCCCCCCCCACCCCCCCCGCCCGAACAAGGGGGGGGGACAGACAACAACGATGGGCGGACCAGGTGCAACAGGATCTGGCGAGTGTGGGTCCTACCTTAAGTCGCCACAAATCTTGCATAATCTATTTTGCTATCGTTAATATGGGTCCGATGCACAGTGGTCGGAGATGGTCAAATCACGAACTTAATTGTATAGCGCCTTAAATATTAACTTTATCCAAAAAGTGTCTGCAGACGAATTGTTCACATATGTGTTGCGCATAGTTTGGTAACATCAAAAAAATGTCATCACCTACTATGAAAAAAGTAAAATAAACGAACTTATTTTCCTTAATGTATAGAAAGATATTTTTGTCGGCAAAGTTGTAGATCTACTCAAAATATGAAACTTTGTTGAAGACAACAAATTTCTATGTCAACTAGTTTTGGAGATATAAGTCGTTTTTTGGTGACAACCCGTTTAAAATTAGTTTTTATTACTTAACTTTTCATATGTACATTTTTTATGCAAACTATGATTTAAACAAATGTAAACCACATAAAAGGACATGTTTTGGTGAAGACATCATGTAGATTAATGCATTCCTTACCAAGTTAGAGCACTTTTTAACTTCATTTTACCGCAACTTTGACTGCATATAGGGGAGAAGGTGGCAAACCGGGAACCAAGAACATCTACTTATATTAAAGCTTAGACTTATTAATTTAATGTAATGAAGATTTTGTTAGCGCCAATTCATAAATGAATGAGTAAGATCACATTAAATGATCACATGTTTTTGACTTTTTCTATACAGAAACGAGCATGTCACCTAAATATTGGGAGGCAGCATGAACATTTAAGAACCAGATATCATCAAATATAGTCATAATCAGCAAAGAAATGTTTCTGGGGTATTCAGAGGTGTTTGTATGGGAAATTGTGTGAAAGTGTATTGCATTTCATTTGGAGTCTTTTTCTTTTAGAAGACAAATAATACAATTCTTTTGCTACTGCTTACTTTAAAACAATACATTATTGGGGGCGACCCCGACGTAGTGGTTAACATCCATACCTCTCACGCCAAAGTCACGAGTTCGAATCTCACCCCCGGACAAGTTATGAAAATACCCAAAAGGTATTTGAGTGACAAAGATGGGAGATGAGCCAGCTCAGGGCTGAAAATCTCGATAATCAAGGAACTAACTAACTAACAATACATTATTTTGTACATTAATTGAATCAAAATACCAACACATCAATAACAATTATTCATCATCTGTATCGTTTTCACTATATGCATAATCTAGCATATACTGTGCATCTTCGGAAAACTCTTTGCCTTTCTTTGGCGACTTTACCCACAAACCGGCAATAAGTGGGTCTGAAGAAACCAATATTCGACGAATGAGATCACCGTTTGCAATAGCTCTAACTTGGTAAGGAATGCATTAATCTACATGATGTCTTCACCAAAACATGTCCTTTTATGTGGTTTACATTTGTTTAAATCATAGTTTGCATAAAAAATGTACATATGAAAAGTTAAGTAATAAAAACTAATTTTAAAGGGGTTGTCACCAAAAAACGACTTATATCTCCAAAACTAGTTGACATAGAAATTTGTTGTCTTCAACAAAGTTTCATATTTTGAGTGGATCTACAACTTTGCCGACAAAAATATCTTTCTATACATTAAGGAAAATAAGTTCGTTTTTTTACTTTTTTCATAGTAGGCGATGACATTTTTTTGATGTTACCAAACTATGCGCAACACATATGTGAACAATTCGTCTGCAGACACTTTTTGGATAAAGTTAACATTTAAGGCGCTATACAATTAAGTTCGTGATTTGACCATCTCCGACCATTGTGCAGTGGTGTCTTTAGAAGGGCAACAGCTAAGCTAGCGGTTTTGGACATTAAAGCTAACACAGGACCGGATGTGGAGACCGGGCCAGGATTACGGGCCGGGAATATGTTGGGATCAACACCGCTGGGCACACCGTTTGCCCCACAGGAGGTTGCCAAGCACGAGGAAATGAAGGGAGTCCGCTACCACAAAATCCTTAATCATGTCCAAACCGGCGAATCCTGTTTGTGATGTTTGCCATATTGCTTTAGCCTAAACTTTTCATCAGTTCTAAGAGCACATCGAATGTTTGGGACCCCCCACCCCCGCCACCCTAAACCGTATAGTCACCACACCTGACAATGAAGGAGTAAATTATTTCACATTTATGATGATCATTATTTTTTTTAGCCTCACAAACGCCCGCGCTGGAGAATCGCTTAAATAGTACACCTAATTTTCAAGCTTAGTTTGTAGCCGTTTATTATCAAACCTGTTATATTATTATGTAGTTTTTGGTTGCTCCCTCAGAGCGTAATGTGTAAACAACCACGATGTGTCACAGACGACGATACCATTTCTTGCTCGCATACGATACCCAAGTAACAATTTCAGTTCTATTCCAGCCGTATAGCACTCCTCCCGGCTTTGTTGATGACACTACATTCAAAACTGTTTTGTCCACCAACACCTCCTCTATGCATCTTTAAAGCCAGGTGGAATTACATTTGTGCAACTTTTTGGCAATATGTAGAATGCAACATTGTAGCATTCAACTTGTTGCTCTTGGTTGCTTGATGTTGGCTCGGTCCCTAGCAATTAAGTTTTGTTGCCATTTGTTGCATCTTGTTGTCACTGTTTAAGTAAAATTGCCACATGTTGCCAAATGTTGCCCAGTAGATGTAGTCGCTTGCTAAGAAGATGCGCATTGATGCAACATTGGGCAATATGTAGTATGTGACTTGTCAATTTTCGCACCGTTGTTTTTGTTGGTGTTTTCTGTGGAAGGCTTAAAAATGTCTTTAAAGACAATCGCTGCAGCTACTTATTTGGTTTTGCAAAACCGTAAATCAAACCATGAAAAGCGCAAAAGAAGATTTTGGAGCAGATACTTATTCAACGGTCGAGAATCTGTGCAGGTAGATTTCCTTGCGGGATTAACCGGAGAAGACGGAAGCTTTTTTCTTAATTTCACTAGGATGAATAAATCAACATTTGATTTATTGCTGGGAAAAGTTGATCACTTAATTTCCAAGCAAGATACTTATTGCCGGCCGGCAATTTCTTCTAAAGTTCGTTTACTAATAACTCTAAGATTTTTGGCATCTGGTGATTCATATAAATCGTTGATGTATTTGTTTAAAGTCAGTAGTTCAACTATTTCATTGATAATTCCGGAAGTCTGCTCTGCAATTATTCATGTTTTGAAACCAATGATCAAGGTATGTATTCAACATTAAAATATTATTGCAAATTAATTACATACAAATTAATAAGGAATGCTGAATAAACAAGCATTATTTCAATTTCAGATGCCATCAACTGAACAGGAGTGGAAAACGATAGCTAAAGTTTTCCAGGATACTTGGAATTTTCCACATTGCTTAGGAGCGCTGGACGGAAAGCATGTTCAAATACAGTGTCCTGCTAATATGGGAAGCACTTTCTACAACTACAAAGGAACACACAGTATCGTGTTGATGGCTGCAGTGGATGCCAACTATAATTTCATTTACGCTCATGTTGGGTGTCAAGGAAGAATCTCCGATGGAGGTGTTTTCAAAATTACTGCTCTTTCAAAGAAAATGGATAGCAACTCACTTTCAATCCCTGTACCGGAACTTGTGGAAAGAAGCAACGCATTACTACCATACGTGTTTGTGGCAGACGAAGCATTTGCCTTAAAGATCAATTTGATGAAACCCTTTTCTGGTGCTTTGGAACAATCACCAAATAGGGTTTTCAATTATAGACTATCTCGATCAAGAAGAGTAGTCGAGAATGCATTTGGACTGCTGAGTGCTACATTTCGAGTTTTTCGAAAGCCACTTTTACTGAACTTGGAAAATGCTGAGAAAGTTGTCACGTGTTCCCTATATTTGTATAACTTTTTGCGGAAAAGTGGATCCCTGCAACTTCGCCCCGGAACATTTGATTGCGAAACAGCTGATGGCAGAATTATACCAGGATTATGGAGGAGTGAAACTGAAGGAGATACCGGAATGACAGACCTTTGCCAAGTTCCTTTTAACTCAACAAACACTGCAATTGCTGTGAGGGAAGCTTTCAAGGAATATTTTATTTCGGATGCTGGAAAGGTTCCGTGGCAGGACCAATATCAATGATAAGGATACATTCATTGCGTTTACATACATTTTTCGAAATAGATGCTTTTAAACGAATAGATACTTCACGCACCCATAGACTAAGCTTTCCCCCATTTCTCAATGATTCAACAGTTGTTTTAACCTTTGCGTACCAAACATATTCCGCCGTAGAAAATCGATCATTGATCCTAGTCTTTGTAAGAAGGGTAAAAAGGAATGATACATTAGTGCTCTGTTTGCAGCATACAAACCGCATTATTCAAACATCAACTTTATTCGATCACTTGCTCAAAAATATCAAAAACAATGCACATAAAATACTACATGCCACATCCATTTACTTCATTACTAGGAACTCCCCCAGCCTTTTAGTAACTTGACTGACTAGTCCAGTATCATCGGTTTCAGTTCTGTCATACTCCGGATTCAATACTGCAACAACCTCAAAAATCTGGCCATTGTGTTCAATCATCGGATTGTCTTCAGCAACTTCCACAATCTTAGGTTGTGTTATTTGAGATGACACTGTCGTTTCGATTTCTCGACTCGCCGGCTGGTCGATTAAGCTGTTGATGACATCCTCACTATACATATCCTGCACTTCATCGGATAGAACAAGTTCGTCCCTTCCGGCTGCTTCATACTCAGGATTCAATACAGCAATATCGGAAAACTGATTTTGCATCACCGAACTGTCTTCAACATTTTGCAAACCATCAGGTTGCGATATTTGAGATGACATGGATGTTTCGATTTCCTGAGGCACTGGCCAATCGCTCAATTTGTTAATCCCATCCTCAATATCCAAATCCTGCAAGGCAGCACGATATAGCAGTTCGTTTATTTGATGCTTCACTAACAGCTGTGTTCTCGGGCGAAGCTTCCTGACTTCGTTGGCCACATAATCACCGTACATGGCAAAATCGTCTTTCACCACAGACGCTTTTAAGATTTCGTATGCTTCTTGGGCACGTTCCTCATTTAAAGCAGCAGCAGCAGCAGCCGCAGTAGACTTTCGCTTTTTAGCCGAATGTCTGAAAGTTGTTGAAATTATGGAAGCGTCCAGACCAGTATCGCCGTGCTCAACTACTTGTTCATCAATGGGTTGGTCAGAGATGTCCTAAAAAAACAAAACAAAAACAAATATAGTAAATAAAGTCATTATTTGCGGAAAATACTAATCGTGTAGTAAAGGAATATGAAAAGCACTTACCTCCACACGAAGATCGTCCGTAGATGTCCCTTCTCTTGGGGTATCTACCGAAAGAAGGAAACACAACGATTCATAGAAGCACCATTTAGTTTTGGCTGGAGTCGCTTGCCCGGATGAGGTTTTGAACATCATTTTATGCTCACGATTGAATTGAGTGCGCAAATTTTTAATTTTCTTCCTGACTTCTGCAACATCGCAACCCAGGCTGGTAGCAATTTCTTTCAAAACATCAACCTTTTTGTTTTTGTTTTTATATTGTGTCAATCCATGGTTCCATAATATTTCACTATTATGGTATAATTCAATGAGTTTCGAGGTGGATTCAATGGTCCATTCCATACCAAAACAAATTTCTCACCGCGTAAACAAACAAAAAACATGAACGAATTAAAATCTCCGAGCCAACGACAATGTAAATAAAACGTCAAGTACTAGGTAAACATATGAAATAGGCGGAACAACCGAACGTTGACAATGGCTTTATATGCGTATGTCTCGAGAATCAAACACATTCAAGCATTCTTACACCTGCATCTGATAAAGAAAACTTTCATCATCGAATGGCATGTTATTTTCCGTGGGTGTGAATATTGATTCTCGATAAAATTGCGTTTAAAGCCATTGTTTACGATCGCTTGTTTTGCCAATTTCAAATGTTAAAGTAGTGTTGATCTTTTTCACGTTGGTGGAAACAGTAGCAACAAGGGGCAATAAAATTAAATTGCAAGCCAGCAAGGCAATATTGAGCAACCAATAGCAACATCGAGAAACACGGCGCATGCAACAATGTTGCACGCTACATGTTGCTTAATGTTGCTTAAATGCAAATCTTTGTAGAATGCAACCAGAGTTGCTAGGCAATATTAAGCAACAAGTTGCCTACTACATGTTGCTGCTTGTTGCCCAAATGTAATTCCACCTTTGGCTCTTTATAATGATACGGCCCGGTTGTATTTTCTACGATGGTTGATAGGGCAACTATCTCTAACGCGTAGAAGATAGTTATGGATCTGTTGGTTCATTAGTTGTTAAACGCGCTTTGCCATTTACTCCGGGACGCGCCGTTTAAAGCAATGCCATGTTCAGTCGGGTAATGGAAATTTCAAACAGCACCAGAGATAAATTCGAACAAACTCTTTAATTGAAAAATTGATTTGGTCGACCTGAAAAGGACGAATTTAGTTGACGGGGGAGAAACATGGTTCGCGCTTGAACTTGGGCTATCTCCTTGGTATTCTTGGTTCAGTTCCTCGTCGTTGCGGGTGGCCATCTGCAGGTGACGTGGGATGATTGATTCTTGTCTCGTTGTCACGGGCGGCTTTTTCCCGCCAACTCGTAGGCTTCAGCAGCCATGTTTCTCGCAGCGAAGTTGACGGGAGCATCGGCAACAACAGCCAACTGCACCAACGCCTCTCTGGGCAGCGACTGCTCGTCCACCTCCAGATCCTACTCTGCACAGCTCCACGACCGCCGGAAAACTAAATCAAAATGCGAAGGTGTACCCGTTATATAACATTCATGGCTGCCTAGGAGACGTTCCTTACTTAAATATGAAGTCTGTGCGCGGAAAGTACTGTGTATTTGGTAAATTTACTATGAAAAATCGATATTATAAGACATCACTTCATATTTGCGTTAATTTTATTAGTTGCATGTTAAAAATCAATAGTTTGAAATATTTAAATCGAAGCGTAGAAAATGTTCCGATCGATTGGTGCAAACATTTTGGAAATCAATCGTGGGATGACTTAGTTATTAACGTTCAAAACCTATATATTTTTCGTGACGCTCCAAATTTTCGCAATTCGAACGTGTACCCCAGTATTGAAAACACAGACGTAGTCCTACGTCAAAACGAGTTCGGGCAGTGAAAAGAATCATTCGCGGCAGCGATCGATGTTCGCTTTGTGCGTAGTGTGAACGGGTCGAGTCTTGTCTGGCGGCCATATTTCTTTTGCTGTGCCGGCTACGTGTGATTTTCCCTTCAGTGCTGAAATCGAGTTTCACAATGAATTCCGAACAGTTTTCTCAGTTCATGCAGCACCAAAGTGGTGTTTTCAAGGAAATGGTGAATGCGTTGCGCCAGATAGGTGCTCCTAATCAAGAGTCGCGGCAGCCGGCAGAGAAAGCGGCAGCCCTCTCGGTTCCCCTTCCTCCTCCGCTTGAACTGGAGGGTGACATGGAGCAGAACTTTGAGTTTTTTGGGCAAAACTGGAAAAATTATGCAAGTGCGGTGGGAATGGATAGTTGGCCTGCGGTGTAAAACAAGCAGAAGACATGTGAACTATTGTCAGTGATTGGAAAGTCCGCGCTTAAGAAGTATTTTAACTTTGAGCTGACGGACGCAGAACAGCAAAATCCGGACGCTGCAATCGCGGCAATTCGGATGAAAGTGGTTCGTGAAAGGAAGAAAATGGTGGACTGGTACGATTATTTTTCGATGATGCAAGAGGCGACAGAAAGCATGTTGTGTCATTTAGCTGCTTTGGAGGAAGAATTAGTTATGTATAAAGTGGTGAACACCAGCAAGTGGCCGAAGCTGCGAGCCAAACTGTTGACGACCCAGAATCTTTCTTCGGCGAAAGCAATCGATGTTTGTCGTGCGGAGGAGATTGCTGAGAAACACACCGCTGCTGTAGGACATTCTAGTGGTGGTGTGAACATGGTCCAAGAAACTTGAGACCAAGAAAAAAACTTGAAATGCAAGGACTGTGGCGACTGGCATGATTTTGCAAAGGGTTCGTGCCCCGCACTGGGAAAAAAGTGCCGTGGATGCGGAGGTAGAAACCACTTTGAGAGGATTTGTAAGGCGGACGGGAAGAAGAAGATGAAGAATAAGCAAAGAAGAGTGAAAAAAGTGCAGAATTATAGTCTCTCGGGCACCAGCCAAAGTGAAGATAGTGACATTTCAGACACTGAGAGTGAAGAAGAAGTGGTTATTGGAAAAGTGTATGATTTTTCGGATGCTGGAGGTAACGTGATTGCAGATCTGGAAGTGTTCGTCGGTGACAGATGGCAGTCTGTGCGCTGTGAGCAAGACTCCGGCGCGAATAAGAAAATAGCTGGTGGTGAATGTCCCGAACTACTTCTATCAAAATATCGCCTACAGAGCTTTGGAGGAGGCTCCATTCCAGTACTCGGCGAAGTTCGGATTCCTTGCCGACGCAGTGATCGTAAGTACACGCTGGCGTTGCAAGTTGTAAACGTCAATCATATGCCACTCCTGTCAGCAAAGGTACGTAAAAAGCTTGGATTTGTTAAGTTTTGCCACTCTGTGGTGCTCCAACCACCAAAATCGGAACAAGATCTCCTCAACATTTACCGAGTCAAGGCTGAACAAATAGTTCACCAGCATAAGCAGCTTTTTGAGGGATATGGAAAGTTCTCGGGAGTTGTGTCGCTGCAAAATTGATCCTGATGTTGTTCCGACTATCCAGCAACCTCGACGTGTTCCAAATGCTATGCGTGGACTTTTGAAGGAAGAATGAAAAAATCTCGAGCGAGACGGCATAATTGTGAAGGAAAGCCAGCACACGGATTGGGTAAGCAATATCGTTCTGGTAAAAAGAGGGGGTCAAACAGGGTCAGTTCGCATATGTTTGGATCCAATTCCGCTCAATAAAGCCTTGAAGCGTCCCCGCCTTCAGTTTACCAGCATCGACGAAATTTTGCCGGAACTGGGACGTGCGAAGGTATTTTCTTCTGTGGATGCCAAGAAGGGTTTCTGGCATGTGCTGACTGACGACGTGTTGGACTCCGTTCGGACGGTACAGATGGGTTCGAATGCCTTTTGGCATAGCTCCAGCACCAGAGATCTTCCATATGAAACTGCAAGAAGCAATTCAGGGTCTGAAAGGAAAAGAATGCTTGGCTGACGACGTGTTGATCTACGGATCTGGGGAAACATTGAGAGAAGCGTTGGAGAATCATAATCGGAACCTGAAGGAGTTGTTCGTGTAGTTGGAGAGAAACAACGTCAAGTTGAACCTAAGCAAACTTAAGCTCTGTGAAACTTCGGTCAAGTTTTTTGGGCATATTCTGACGAACCAGGGTTTGAAGGCAGATGAAAGCAAAGTAGCATCGATCAAGCATTTTCCATCACCAACGCATCGAAAACAACTACAGAGGTTCATTGGCATGATAAATTATCGCGGGCGCTACATCAGGAATCTCAGCTTCGAGAGTACAACATTGCGAAGATTGATTTCGGAAAAGGAACCTTGAATTTGGACGGCAATGGAAGAGGAGGAATTTAACCGAATGAAGTCGATAGTTGCAGATGTTGTGGCATTGCAGTACTACGATGTCTGCAAGCCACTTGTGATAGAGTGTGACGCGAGTTGGTTTGCACTGGGTGCCGTGGTATTTCAGGAAAAAGGAGTCATCGGTTATGCATCACGCACACTGACAGCTACGAAGAAGTGTTACGCACAGATCGAGAAGGAGCTCCTGGCAATCCTCTTCGCATGTGTCCGCTTTGACCAATTAATTATGGGTAACCCTAGAACAATAGTACGAACGGATCACAAGTATCTCTTAGCCGTTTCTCGAAAACCGTTACTCTCCACTCCGCGGCGTCTGCAGCATATGCTTCTGAGCTTGCAGCGATACAATTTGGAATTAGAGTTCGTTACGGGCAAGGACAATGCGGTTGCTGAGGCTAAATCTAGAGCTCCGTTGAACTAGAACCATTCAGAAGATCGCTTTGAAAAGCGAAACACCTACCGCATTTTCAACGAGGTGTCAAACATGAGGAGCTACCTAAGCATTACCGATGAACGGCTGAACGAAGTGATAGTGGAAACAAGAACTGATCCGAAACTGCAGATGATCATCCAGTACATCAAGCAAGGCTGGCCGTCTTTGATAAGGTCCCTGATGCGGCTATGGTGTACTTCAAACATCGCGACGAGTTGAGTACGGAGGATGGAATCGTATTTAGGAGTGACCGAATCGTCGTGCCATACTCGTTGAGGAAGAAACTGGCGGAAAAAGCCGGAATGAGCAGTCAAATAAAGGAAGCTGTAAGGCAATGTGGAATTTGTGCGAAGTTTGGTAGTTCACAACCGTCACCACCAATGAAAACTCATGCTATTCCGGTGCACCCCTTTCAGGTTGTATCCATGGATGTCTTTTCTATGGATTATCTGGGTGAGAAGAGAAAGTTTTTGGTGACTGTAGATCATTTTTCCGATTTTTTTCGAGGTCGACATCCTCAAGGATCTAACTCCGAAAGGCACTATCAAGGTTTGCAAGGCCAACTTTTCCCGACATGGTAGACCGCAAATGGTTATCACGGATAACGGAACAAACTTTCTCAACAAGGATTGGAAGCAGTTCGCCGAAGATTGGGATTTTCAGCACACAACGTCCGCTCCACACCACCAACAAGCTAATGGAATACCTTATTTCAGAAACTGTACCAATGAAAAGAAGAAGGCGAACCCAAAATAATAAATTACAAGTCTGGTTCAATCCACATTTGAAACATTTAAAGAACAAAAAACAAAGAGCACACAAATTATATAAAAAGCAAAACTCTAGCACAAATTTGCAAAACTATTATGACATATGCAACCAACTTAACACGGCCATTAATTCTGCACATGAAGAATATAATCGTAAAGTCGAAACTGAAGTCAAATCATGTCCTAAGAATTTCTTCAATTATGTAAAAACGAAATTGAAAAATAGCAATTTCCTCCCAAGAATGCATTTTGACGGAAATGTAGGTGATAATCCTTCTGAAATCTGCAAGCTTTTTGCAGATTTCTTCCAAGAAGTATACACTACATTCTCCGAAGAAGACCGTGATCGCGACTTCTTTGCATCCATTCCTGAATTTTCCAACAATATATCTGTAAATCAATTACCTCCTCACGAAATTCTCAATGCACTAAAAAACTTGGATGCTTCTAAGAGACCAGGCCCAGACGGTATTGCACCCGTATTTTTAAAGAACCTTTCAGACGAACTTGCCCTTCCTTTAGAACTTCTCTTTAATATGTCGCTTAAGAGCGGAACATTTCCCACCATTTGGAAATCTTCTTATTTGGTTGCGATTTTCAAATCAGGCACGAAATCAGACATCCGCAACTATCGTGGAATTGCCATTATCTCTTGCATTCCAAAACTTTTTGAATCTCTCGTGAATGAAAATATTTTTCAGCAAGTAAAAAATCAAATTACAAGCAAACAGCATGGCATTTTCAAAGGTCGCTCAACCACTTCTAATCTTCTTGAATTTGTAACTTTTATTTTGAATGCAATGGACAATGGCAAGCACGTAGAAGCACTTTACACTGACTTCAGTAAAGCCTTTGACCGAATCGACATACCATTATTACTCTTCAAATTGCAAACAATTGGAATGGAACCTGGACTGTTAAATTGGCTGCAGTCATACTTAACGCTTCGCGAACAAATTGTTCGCTTTCAAAATAAACTTTCAGAACCTATCTCTGTCACCTCGGGGGTCCCGCAAGGTTCACATTTAGGCTCACTTCTTTTTATTTTGTACGTAAACGACATTTCCTACATACTTAAAAAAAATCCAAATACTGATATATGCAGATGACATGAACTCTTCATGGAAATGAACAATTCTAGTGACGCAGAAGAATTCCAGAACGAAATTAACTTATTCAACACATGGTGTAGCAAAAGCTTACTTCAACTTAACGTGAAAAAATGTAACTCAATAGTATTTAGCAGAAAAATCGAAACACCTCGTACGGAAATATTTTTAGGAAACCAAAAAGTAGAAAAATGCAAAATAGTAAGGGACTTAGGCATTACCCTAGACTCAAAACTCACTTTTGTAGAACATTACAACACTATTATAAGTAAAGCAAATAGCATGCTGGGCTTCATTAAGAGGTTCAGTCACAATTTTCAAGATCCATATACTATTAAAATTTTATACATTACATATGTCAGGCCAATTATGGAATACTGCAACCTAGTATGGAACCCGTACTGTTCCATACACGACGAACGCATAGAATCCGTCCAAAAGCAATTTCTTTTATATGCCCTAAGGAAAATGAATTGGACTGTATTTCCACTGCCATCTTATGAAGCACGCTGCATGCTTATCAATTTACAGACACTTAAAGAACGCTGCGAATCTGCAATGCTTTTCTACGTCAATGACATTATTTCACAACGCATAAAATCAGAAGAACTACTCTCGCAAATGAACTTTTATAGTCCCAGTCGGCATCTTAGAACACGGAAATTATTCTTAGAAAAGTCATACAGAACTAATTATGCAAAAAATGGCCCCATTAATCGAATGATGCGCCAGTATAACTTACATTGCGAAATAATCGGCATCACTATGTCTTAAGAACAAGTAAAATGTCGTCTAAAAGACAACAGAAATAATGTATAAACACTCATTTTTATCATAACCCCACCCTTTTCCTTTTTTTTCCTCCCCCCCCACCCCCCCCACCCCCCCCCCCCCCCACCCCCAACTCCCCCCCCCCCCCCCCCCCCCCCACCCCCCCCCCCACACCCCACCCACACCCCCCCCCCCCCCCCCCCCCCCCCCCAGAACCCCACCCCCCACCCCCAACCCTCCCCCAAAATAAACTATACCTCCCCAAACCTCCCCCCCACCACCCCCCAACCCCCACCCCCCCCAAAACCCCCAAACCCAAAACACCACCCCCCCCCCAAACCCAAAGACCCAATTTTCATTTTAATTAATAAAAAAAAAAATTTAATTTAATTTTTAAATAAAAAATCCACCACCCCCCCTCCCCAAATTTTGACCGTATCACCCTTTAGTATGTAATTAGAACACTGTAACCATTGTATGTAGTCTACATTGCTTGACGAAATAAATAAATAAATAATGGAAAGGCAGAAGCAGCAGTAAAGATCGCCAAACGACTGCTACAGAAATCTGCTACCAAAGAATCTGGTGTGGACTTCTGGTACGCTCTTCTTCATTGGCGAAACGTGCCAAACAAGATTGGTTCAAGCCCTGTTGTGCGAATGTTTTCCCGAAGTACTCGATGCGGAATACCAATGTCAGCAGCGAATCTTATCCCGAAATCACAGACTAGCGTTCCCGAAGCTATCGAAAGCAACAGACGTAAAGCAAAGTATCGTTACGACAAAAAGTCTAGAAATCTGCCAACTATGGAGACAGGAGATCCTGAATACGTACAGATTCAACCAGAGACATCAAAGCAGTGGACACCGGCAAATATCTACAGCCGGTTGAATGAGCGTTCCTACGTCGTAGATGTGAACGGCGCTTGTTATCGGCGTGATCTAGAAAACCTTAAACCACGTAAAGAACCATCAGCAACGCCTATCCAGCCATCAATGAACTTGTCAAGTGATCCTATGCAACTACCGGAAATAATCTCGGACAAGCCAATGGGTTCTTCGTGCTCGCCTGTGGAAAAATCATCTAGCAGTCACGAATTAACGAAGGAAACGCCTCAGGATGTTGAGGTTGCGCCTAGCAGCAAGAAGTCGACCAAGAAACCACCGGAACCGGAACCGGTGGAACACGTGACAAGAGCCAAGCGAACGGAAATGAATTAACTTTTATAAACAAAACGGGGAAGATGTTATAAAGGGCGATACGGTCAAAATTTGGTCAATATCAACTTGACGTATTTCTTTCAATTTTGCATTTAAAAAACCTGAACACCCCTCATTTTGAAGGTGTGTGTGTGTAGAATGTTGCTCCTATTTTGATTTTGGAATTCACTCTTCAGTTGTCAAAATGCCGTCCAAGTAAGAAGAGCAGCGTATCAAAATTTTGCTCGCGCATCGCGAAAATCCGAGCTACTCGCATGCAAAGTTGGCAAAATCGCTAAAAGTTGCCAAATCAACCGTTACAAATGTAATTAAAGTGTTTGGGGAACGTTTGTCGACAGCCAGGAAGTCTGGATCGGGGGGAAATCGAAAACCGGAAGCCGCTGAGACGACAAAGAGAGTTGCCGGTAGTTTCAAGCGAAACCCTAACCTATCTCTCCGAGATGCCGCAAATAAGCTGGGTGTATCGTCTACAACCGTGCATCGAGCCAAAAAACGAGCCGGACTATCGACTTACAAGAAGGTAGTGACTCCAAATCGCGATGATAAACAAAATACGACGGCCAAAGCGCGATCCCGGAGGCTGTACACGACGATGCTGACGAAGTTTGACTGCGTGGTAAAAAACTACAAGGTACAGCCCAATGGGGTTGTGCGCAAAGGTGACGTAGGACTACGCAGCAATCTAATTCCCATACACGTCAGGGCCATCCGCTAATTGATTTAAGTCAGTCCTGAAAAGGGCCAAGACAATTCTATTGTACACTCTCTAGAAAGCATTTGGTGGCTCTTAATTATGATACGGCCCCGGTTGTATTTTCTACGATGGTTGAGAGGGCCACTATCTCTAACGCGTAGAAGATAGTTATGGATCTGTTGGTTCATTGGTTGTTCAACACGCTTTGCTATTTACTCCGGGACGCGGCGTTTAAAGCAATGCCATGTTCAGCCGGGGCGCGGTAATGGAAATTTCAAACAGCACAAGAGAAAAATTCATCCAAACGAACTCTCCAGTTGGCAAACTAATTTGGTCGTCCTGAAAAGGACGGATTTAGTTGACGGGGGAGAAACAGTTCGCGATTGAACTTGGGCTTTCTCTCTTGGTTCATCTCACGGGATGATTGATTCTTGACTCGTTGTCACGGGCGGCTTTTTCCCGCCAACTTGTAGGCTTCAGCAGCCATGTTTCTCGCAGCGAGGTTGACGGGAGCATCGGCAACAACAGCCAATCGCACCAACGTCTCTCTGGGCAACGACTGCTCGCCGCCGCAAACTGTGATCCTACAGCCACTGCACAGCTTAACGACTGTCGTAAGACTGAATCAAAATGTTCTGCTAAAAGCTGTTAGGTAAAAGCATCGGATGCTAGTGCACGAAAGAAGGCGGTACCAACGAAGGCAATGTGTTACAAATAGCATCAAAGGGGACGAACTTCAATTATTGCGCCACAATAATTAGTTTTAATTATTACACGCAAGACGGATGATTTTCTTAACCGAACCTTTCCTAATTTGCTTGCCACCGCCAGCAACTAATCCGCTATGCATAGCTAGGAACTACAACGAACTCAACCACATGGTCGGTCTGAAGTGACGCAGTTCGGCTCGAATTCCGTTCGTTGGTTGTTCAACCTTCTTTGTCATTTACTACGGGACCCGACGTTTAATGAATGCTATGTTCAGCCGGGGCGCGGTAATTGAAATTAATTTCAAACATCACAAGAGAAAATTTCAACCAAATAAACTCTTTAGTTGGCAAACTAATTTTATGGAGAGTGTGAGCGTTTGGTCGTCCTGAAAAGGACGGATTTAGTTGACGGGGGAGAAACAGTTCGCGATTGAACTTGGACTTTCTTTCTTGGTTCATCTCCTCTTCATTGCGGGTGGCCATCTGCAGGTGACGTGGGATGATTGATTCTTGTCTCGTTGTCACGGGCGGCTTTTTCCCGCCAACTAGTAGGCTTCAGCAGCCATCTTTCTCGCAGCGAAGTTGACGGGAGCATCGGCAACAACAGCCAACTGCACCAACGCCTCTCTGGGCAGCGACTGCTCGTCCAACTGCAGATCCTACTCTGCACAGCTCCACGACCGCCGGAAAACTAAATCAAAATGCGAAGGTGTACCCCTTATATAACATTCATGGCTGCCTAGGAGACGTTCCTTACTTAAATATGAAGTCTGTGCGCGGAAAGTACTGTGTATTTGGTAAATTTACTATGAAAAATCGATATTATAAGACATCACTTCATATTTGCGTTAATTTTATTAGTTGCATGTTAAAAATCAATAGTTTGAAATATTTAAATCGAAGCGTAGAAAATGTTCCGATCGATTGGTGCAAACATTTTGGAAATCAATCGTGGAATGACTTAGTTATTAACGTTCAAAACCTATATATTTTTCGTGACGCTCCAAATTTTCGCAATTCGAACGTGTACCCCAGTATTGAAAACACAGACGTAGTCCTACGTCAAAAAAAAAAACAAATAATAAATCCCCCCAGTGACAATCACCCCCCCCAAAAAAAAAAAAAAAAAAACACCCCCCCCCCCCCCCCCTAAAAAAAATAACCCTCTTCATTTTTTTTTTAAAAACCTTTTTAATTTTTTTTTAATTTTCCTCAACTAATTTTCTTACTGATGGTTTGTTATTACATTTAATGGCTGAATAAAAGATTCCTTAGGCGGACTTTTGATTATTACAGATAAGCTGGAAAACGAGTGGTAGAGCAGATACATAATCTTCTATTGAGTATCATATTCAGCATACGATGATAAGCTGAACAAAAGAAACACCGTAAACTCATCAAGCTTCTATTCAACTTCATATTCAGCTATCATCTTATACAGCAATTGATACCATTAACCACTGAGGAAAAATTAAGCACGCCGACACCTTTCGCTACTCCGACTTTGTGGCCCAACAAGTACCGCGCAACCACTCCCATCAGTTCATTCAAGCGTCGCAGAGTGAATGACGGGGGAGACTCGTTAAACATCCTTCAAGTGAAAGGCCTTTTTCCGCATTTCATCCAAGAGCACATGAGAGCCAGATTGCTTCGCTCGTTAGCGAGTGCCTGTATCTGACCGACATTGAGCCCAAGGTGGTGAAGCTTGTATCCAAAGGAAGAGACCTCAATTCGTTGCGGTTTGTGGCCTTTAAGGTCGGTGTTAGCGAACAACTCCGAGAAAAGGCACTCTCCAGTGACTCATGGCCCGAGAATGTTAGTTTTCAGGAGTTTGAAGATAATCGCTCAAAAAACGGTCCGAGAATAATCAGCCTGCTGCCAACTGTTCCTCCAGGGAACCAATTGTCGTCGGAAATAAATGCAACGGAGTCGATTTTGGACGTCTAGTCGGAACCAGCCCTTCAGCAAGTCAATCGGGACGCACGCACCGAAGCCTTTTGGAAGCCCCTTCTGGCCCCGTAACAGTCGAGCCATCAATCGCCGCCTCTATCACCAGTTCTATTTCCTGCCGTCGCAGTCGTCTCTAGGCAAGTAATGTCGATCGATCTGTTCCTGATGCCCTTCAAAATTCCAGCTCCACCTCCGACTTCAGGACGAGTCCACTACCGTCACTGGACCTGTTTCCTGCCGTCGCAGTCGTCCCGGCCCTGTTTGCGAAGGCTTGGAAGGGGTCATCCAGCCTGCACCTCCAGGCAAGTATGTGCGTTATGTCAATTGATCTTTTCCTGATGCGCCTCCAAATTATATTAGCACCCCCGACATCTGTCATGATGATCAACAAGCGTCATCGTGAAGCCAACCGGGACCTGTCGATGAAGACTATAATATTTCCAGTCCTGCTGGTGGTTCCTGTCATTATGTTGATCGAATATCATCCGCTAGCCACTGTATTGATCATCCTGTCGTCAATAATACTAGCACTTCATCACCTGACCGCACTCTGCAAGGCGTTTTGAAGGCCCCTTTCACTTCGATATCGGTCGAATATCAGCTTGCTTCAGTCTACCAGCAAAGGACTTGTCCTTCGTCGTGCTCCAGCTATCCCATTCGCTCTGGACCTGAACTCGGGGACTTGAAAGTGGGCCTCCAGCCTACAACCTCAGGTCTACTACCAGAATGCTTGCGGAATGAACACCTGTATTGACGAATATCTGCTCGCCTGCTCAGATGAATGCTATGACGTGATCATTAGCCTGGGACATGGATATATGAAACACAATTATTTTCGTTCCCTATTGATTTTTGGGAGCCTTTTGGTACCTATATTAACTGTGCAAAATTTCAACTCGATCGGTGAAACTATATTTTAGCGCTCGCAGTTTTAATTTTCCATAGTATTTTATATGGGAAAACTTACCTTTTTAAAGAAATATCTGGCGATCTGACCCGTTGTCCTCTAAAAATAAGTCAATCCCTTAACTTGCTGGGAAATTTTTCAAAGAAACTTTTTTTAGAAGATCGCAAAGCGATCCGACGCTTGTGGAAAAAGTTATTAAGCTGAAACTGATTACTATCCAATCGAACGGCTCATTGGACTGTTTTTTTCTAGCAGCACAGTTCCTTCATGCTGAGTGAACATAAACAAAACACAGTGGTGCTCCTCGGGCAATGAATTTTGGTACCCGGACCCGAATGCACTCGATTCCACGCAGGAAATCTCAAATTGCTCGGTAGCTGTAATTCAAATCTTCTGCGGCAAATCAACTTCGTCACCAACTAAAATGGCAGCAAAATGGCTTCTCGATCTATGTTTTGTCAGTAATTTTAAACAGGCACCAAGGATATCCGTTGCTCTTTCCGTTTTAGTTAAAACGGTTCCTCTGCATCCTGCTTTGCATCTCACGGTCGAGGTTGAGCATCCGACGAATGCTCCCAATGTTGCGGATTCCGTCAGCTACGACTTCAAGCGAGCTGATTATGACAGCATTCTCGGCATTTTGTTGAGCATCGACTGGAATGTTACTTTTCATACCGACGATATCAACGTTGCAGTTCAGACCTTCTCCAATATCGTGAGCTATGCTATCGATCGCCATGTTCCTAAGCGGGTTTCTCCAAAGACCAGAAATCCACCGTGGCAGTCCGCTGCACTACAAAAGCTCAAATCTTCATAAAGAGCAGCATTCAGACGATATTCTAGGCATGGGGGAGTTTCACTGCGAATTTGATACCTGCGAATCAACAGCGAATACAAATGGATGTCTCGCCAGAGTCGTGCCAATTATTTAAGAAATGTGCAGGATAGGCTGAAATTAGCTCCTTAGTCTTTCTGGAAACATGTCAACGATCAAAAGAAAGAATCTGGACTACCGTCAACGTTAACATACGGAGAACGCACAGCATCGAATTCCGTGGACATTTGCGAATTTTTCAAAGTAAAACTCGAGGGCGCGTTCTGCTCCGAAATATTGACACAGGGTCAAATTTCGCTAGCAGCGAGTAATGTGCCGCTATCTTGTGATCCGTCAAACACCATCAATATTGATGATTCAATGATCCGTTCAGCTATTTCTAAAATGAAACCATCAACATCGGTTGGTCCGGATGGTATCCCTGCATTTATTTTTAAAAAGTGCTGTGCTGGCATACTAGCACCTCTGCGTCACTTGTTCCAACTCGCTGTAGCAACTGAAACATTTCCCTCGCTCTGGGAATCGGCCTACATGTTTCCAGTTTTAAAAAACGCGACAAGCACAATGCCGACAACTACAGAGGAATACCTGCATTGAATGCTGTAGCGAAGCTCTTTGAGTTGGTAGTTCTAGATCCAGTCTTCAATCATTGCAAGCAATATATAGCCGATACACAGCACGGGTTCATGCCTAAGCGATCTACGTAAGGGCTTCCAAACGGATACAATTTATACTGACTTATCTTCAGCATTCGATAAGATCAACTATCACATTGCATTAGCGAAACTTGAGCGCCTGGGCTTTGGAGGCATCGTTTTACGTGGGTTTCATTCGTAACAAACAGAACGACATATAAACGTTAGGATTGATGACTGCACATCTGGTGAATTACTTGTCACATCCGGTATTCCCCAAGGAAGTCATCTTGGGCCCCTTGTCTTCTTGTTGTACTTCAACGACGTGAATCTTTGTATGGAAGGCCCTAGGTTATCTTTTGCTGATGACTTGAAAATTTATAATCAGGTCAAGTCCATCGAAGACGCACAGTTTCTTCAACACCAACTTGATAGTTTCGCTTCGTGGTGCAACACAAATAGGATGGTGCTGAATCCAACCAAGTGCTCCGCTGTTTCTTTCACAAGGAAGAAGAAACCGATAATGTTCGACTACCATCTCGAAACCAGCATAATTAAATGCGAATCCTGCGTCAAGGATCTGGGAGTTTTTCTCGATGCGGGACTTACGTACAAGGAGCATATTAGCTACATTCTTCCAAAGCAAACCGCAGTTTGGGATTCATCATGAGAATGGCAAAGGACTCTACGGATGTACATATATTGCTTAAAGAGCCTCTACTCAGGGATGCCAGATATACAGACATGTCTGTATTTATACAGACTTTTGATCATGCATACAGATGTCATATAGATTACCGACATTATACAGATATTGCGATAAAGTAACAGATTTTTACAGACATTGATAACATGAAAATAATTCTGAAAGGATTTTATTTTCCATACAAATTTGACATGTTTCGTTTGATGATTAGTATTCTATACTTATAGAAAGTTTATCAGAAAACTGTTTAACTTCTCAGATGTTACAGGTCCTTGTAGCTTCAACTTGTAATATCCAATTTGAGGTCAAGTTGTCATTATTTTTAAATTTTTGATAATTTGCGAAAAGTTTTTTGAGTTCCGCCATATCTTCTATTGATAGTGGACTGATGACTTAAGAGTTATTCAATATTGTAGAGAATATTGTTTGTAAAACTCGATTTACAATTTATTTGTTTTAAAGATGCCAACGCATTTAATTATACTTAGTATTCCTAAAGATGAACAAATGTTGTCATATTTTATTTTTCTATGCCGTATAGGTGAATAATTTATAAATGCTTGATTTTCAGAAAGGCCTCATTCAAATAAGTTTCAGTACTTGGAAGCTTAAAACTGCTGATGTGTGTACTACAATGAAAATAAGAAAAAGGAGAGTACAAGCAGGACTATAAAAACTTATCAGCTTTTTTTTTTCGTTTTCTTTTTCAAACATAAGCAGAAATTTCCACAAGTGTATTTCTCAGAACAAAATGAAATAATTTCGAACATTAAAATCGATGAACTTTGGAACCACGTGTTTTGTCGTTTTATATTAAGTACATGCTTAACAATTTAGTAAAAAATAACGTTACAAATAAACAATAATTAATAAATTGAATATTAAAATAAGTTAAGTTTCATAAAAATACTATGTTAGCTGTCAATAATGTTATTAAATTTTGGCTACATCGGAATTGAAATAAATTTTAAATCCCCAGACTTAAGAACATTTGACGTTCAGGGAAGAATTCAAGAAATTCTTTTATAAATTAACGCTTCAGACATTAAAAAAGTCACTGAAAATTTGCAGAACTATCAATCATTTTGCAAAACTTTCTTAAAATTTCTTAGAACTCTAGTTACGTTGAGAAAACTACAGAACAAGTTTATTAAATGCAAAAAAAAAAACTTTAAATCAAATCATGCTACTGGAAAATCTCCTTAAAAATTAGGGAACTTATCAGATCATTAAGAAGTGAAGCTTTTGTGTGTAATGTTGTGGATCCAATATTATTTTCAAAGAACTCTTAATGATTTTAACTTACTTGACTTATAGAGTAATTTAAAAAAAAACTTCTGTTAAAATTTCAGGAGATCTGTGGAATTTATCAGAAGTTCAATAATATTAGAAAAGAGCCGGTTTGAGTTTAAAAAAAGTTGAATTTTCAAGAGCATGAAAGCAATTTTTTAAGTGATTCTGTAGAATCTTTGCTGATATTCAAAGACTATTTTCTTGTGAATCAGGATTTTTAATGTTACCATGTGGCTTTCAAAATCTGTTGGCAAGTTTGCCCTGCAGTTTTGGGTTTTTCTTGAATTCTAAGGGTAAACACCTAAACAAATTATTACATATAGGGTAAGGGGATGTAATGTTAGCCTAGCTCCTTCTTTCAGCCTAAGTACCAAATATGTCATTAATTCAACAATAATCAACAAAATTATGTTGCCAGCAAGATGATTGATTTAATAAGAAGCAGTTCAGACAATAATAATCAATTTACTGTTGTTCACTTCAGTGTAATATTCGATTTTCTTAACATTTTAGACATCATGATTTCACTGGTTAAGCTGAACTGATTATATCCATGATCTTCGAATGATCTAAATTAGGCTAAATGGAACCGATAATCCAAATAATGCAGCCTGGATGTACAGAAAATAGTCACACGCTATGAGCTAACTGTTTGCACAGTTAAAATAACAATGATTTAATAAGAAAAAGGTAGACCCAATGTTGGGGACATATTTTTTTCTTTGTTCCCAATTATGGCCTGTTGCCTGGATAACTTAGTAAAAATTATGTTATTGATAGAATTTTCAACGTTAATGTACAAGTTTCGGTTGTATATTTTCCAAATGGCTTATCTAAACACAAACCAAGGAATAAAACCTAAGCACAGTGAATTATTATGTTTTCATTATATAAGGGCCAATAAACTATTTGTGAAAATCTCTTAAGTGCTTCAAAGCAGGGTTAGTTTAGTTTGTTTTGAGAAATTTGATGTTGGGTAGAGCGAATACAGCTGGCAATGCCTTAAGTCAGATAATCAGGGGGGAAACCCGTACGAAGACTGCTTTCAATAAAAATTCGATCGAATGGGACGAAGTTGCATCCATGAATAGACCCAATTTCATGCTTATAGACCGACATTACATCCATATCCCTCGAAAGTTTCTGACTTTATCAAATGAGTGGTATAGCTTTTCGTGATACATACTACCAAACGTCTTATAAAACGTATCTAAGCAAGTGTATAACTAGCTAAATATCCCGCCCAGCTAAAATACTTTATGAGTTATAATAAAAAATGTAATCGATCATTGCATAATAGGCTGAGTCAAGGGACACATACCCTATCACTTGATAAAAATAACTAAGTAAAGCAAACGAATGCAAAAAACCTTTAACTAAATAATTGTTAAAGTTGGAAAAACTTCCAATAAATAAAGGACTTTTAAAAAACAAAATTAAATACGGAAGGCATTGTAAATGAGCGTAAATTAAGCTTCGAATGGTCTCAAGTTGTTTTAAACTTTAAAGAATGCTTCGATATCGTTCTGAGAATAAGAACAAAAAAGCGTCCCAAGACTTAAGATATAACATTATTTTAACAAACTCCAGAACTCTAAAGAAAATTGGATAACGTTCAGATATTGCGATAGGCGATGCAAAAAAAAAAACTACAAAAGATAATTCAATGGAATAAAGTTTCCTTAAATCCCACGTTTATTGAGCTTTCTACAAAAATGATTCGGCGCTCTGCCGAGCAGCCGTACAGCAGTTGACTGAAACCTTATACATGACCGATTCAAAGATTGACTTCGACAGTTCATTCTTGGTCTTAGCTGCTTCGTTCTGGCCATGAAATTATTGGAGTAGATCCTCCGTTTGAGGTCCGACCAAACATTGTCTATCGGTCGCAGCTGAGGGACGTTGGGAGTGTTGGATGTCTTCAACACAACGTTTATCTTCACCTGGTCCATCAGTGATCTCTTGGCATAATGGACCTAGGCCAAACGGCTCGTTCACTGCACGACACGATGTCAGAAGAAGGTACTTGGACATTCCCTTCTCGGTGATCGTCAGCCACAGAAAGGCCTCGGGTTCTTCGGGAACTTGGAATGGAAGATATATTTGACGTCAACGCTTACCTCCTTGTCTAGTTATCCATTATGAATGCATACGTTAATTGCTACAAAATAAGAAGGACCTGAAAAATATGTGTAACTTTGAAAAGGCCAAGACTGCTTGAAAAATAATGAATTCTCCCGGAAGTTTTTGACAGTTGTAAAACAGAAAAAGTAAATGAATAAGGCCCTCGAAGCCAATGTATTAGTGTGTATGAGTTTACCTTATTTTTGCGAAATAACCATTCCTCACCTTGCTCGCAAATAAAATACTCCCCTCAACCATATTCTTTACGCATTTTTTTTTTTTTTACAAAATCCTCAATACAGACAAATACAGACATTTTTCAATGTTTCTTACAGACATTTCAAAAAACTATCTGGCATCCCTGCCTCTACTGTTTGCTGGTGCGATCCACGCTGGAGTATTGGTCAGCAGTATGGAACCCTCACTGTCTTGATGGCGTTGATAGTTGTGCGATTTGCTCTCCGTCGTTTACCATGGAATAATCCACGTGAGCTGCCTAAATATGTACACCGCATGCAACTTATTGGCCTTGACACACTAGAAGTGAGGAGAGATCTATCACGCGTCATGTTGGTTCCCGATCTTTTCATGGCAAAAATTGACTGTCCAATGCTGCTTAATCAAATCAATTCGTGCACTTCGCAACAACATCTTTCTTCGAACACCATTTCGTCGAACAAACTATGGCGCCAACGGAGCTCTTATTGGTATACAACGTGCATTCAATCGAGTGTCATCTGGGTTTGACTTTCACCTGCCTCGCCAAAGAATTAGAACTAAGTTTTTGAATATTCTTAAGAACTATCATTAGGACCACATTGTGTCTGTTGATAATAATAAATAAACGAATAAACCATTGTTACTTGGGACCCTTCTTTTGGTGTAAGAAGTGTGAAAGCATATTTCGGGAATAATTTTACTTGACCGGTAGAGCATGTGAGATTCGCAGCCAATTTCTATTTATTTTTTCATAAATGTGACTAACGCCATATATCGTTCAGATTATTTTGATTAAAACAGGTTGGTTATTCCAGTGAATTTCATGGGACAATTTTTCTTTTATTGTACTGGATAAGGTTAGTTCAGTCATTCAATCGATTCTGAGCCACACGTAGAGTGATGAACAACAAAAAAAAAACCACAGGACTGAAGCGGCTGTCGTCCAATCGTGAAGTCGAAAACGTGGTGCTGTGTGCAGTGTTGCCACATTTTTTCATGGTCAATCTGTATTTTCACATCCAAAAATCTTTTTTATCTGTATCCGGCTGTTGAAAGCCTGTAAAAAAATCTGTATTGTTCATTTAACCACTGTTTGGTGCCCGTTCACTAGTTGAAAAATAACTTTGCGTGCATCGTTTTTGAACCAAGTATTGTCGTCGCGCTTGAAACCTGGAATATATCACACCCGACAATGGATTTTTCTCCCATTCACTAAATCAAACTTAAAGCCGGACATAATGCGCTGTATACGCATACAGCGCTTTATGTCCGACGTTTGGTTTAACGTAAAGAACAGGAGTAAAACCCATTGGCAGGTGTAACTTGTTCCGATTTTCAACTGGAATGAGAATACTGGAATGAGAGTAGACTGCAATTTCTGCTACAACCAAAGATGTAAAGATAAAGTATTAATAGGTCCGATAGCGTACGGCAGGCTGTGAAATTGAATAGCCCATCCTCGATCGAGGGTTTAATTTACCACAGAGAATAAACCCGAAATATACGCTCCAATAAATAAGTACTTCACGAACAAACTAAATGCCAATAACTTACATATTCTATCATATTACAATTCTTTTGATATTAAAAACAGTCCAGCCTAAACACCTAGCACTGCAACAAGTTTTAAAATTAGTTTTGGCAGCTTAAAAAACATGCTTTTTAAACAATTTCAAGATATCACACTAATGGTGGTGAGCATCAACAAGTGTTATCCTCGGATTAAATCCCGATTCGGAATGTCTTGCTGCTTTTATGTCCATCTTGGTCCTAATCAACTTGACTCCAAGCAAACATTTTGCAGATCATCCGAATTTATCCGAGTTGGAGCTTACCACCATTGAAATAGATTACAACATTCTGTGAAAAAAAATCGGAAGTTGATCCGTAAACGAAAATTTTACAGATGCTCTTTAAAATCGGTTTATTTTTCGAAAAGAGCGGTGAAAACAAACAACATTACGGATAGTATGGTGTAATGTCAATTTTTTACAGAATTACTGTTATTCACAGATATAGTTGAAAGTTCCAAGAATCTCATAATATACGCCGAAAAAACACTCGCTAAATAATGACATTTCCAATCGATTCATTTAAAAAAATATAATTTAAATAACGCAGTGCTCTGCTTGAAGCAAAATGTACTGGTTAGTCAAAAAGTTTTGAAAGCGGAAATGAAAATAATTTTTTTTTTTTTTTGAAGAAATCACTTTTATTGCTCAGTATAGTCTCCCATTAGATCAATGTTAAGTATTGTCATTGTTTTGTCGGGTAGTTCACTTACACACATCATAAGACCCCTAGAAATTGTAAGTATTCTTTTGGTGTAACCACGTGTGTAGTCACGACTATCAGGGTCTTCCCGGGTGAAATTGAATATTTATTTTCGGCGGACTCACTACCCTAAATTGTTCCAATCAATAGAAAAATTCCAAAAGAAGATGGTGGAAGGGAATGTGCGATCACAAAAAAACTATGAATCAAAATTTATAATAAGAAAAACTAAATGATTTTTTATTCTACTTGGTTCCATAATTTAGATATGGGAAAAATGGAAGGAAAGGAAAACGCCCCCTTCTTCCCCGGGGTCCCCCCCCTTGTTTTCCCCCCCGCGTTTGGGGGTTTGGCGTCCCCCCCCCCTCAGTTGGCGCAATTTTGGTCGGGTGCCTCCATTCGGTGTGTCTACGTCTCCCTCGGCGTCGCGGAAGTATCCGCCCCCCCCCCCCCCGCCCCATAGTCGAACGGCTCAGTAGACGGCAGTTTTCGGCGGGCACAACTGCACTCCCGGATAAAAATAACCATACAATGACAATACAATAATATAAAATAACATTAAAATCTATTGCCGCACATGAATCTTATTGTTCACGTATTGGATAAATGAAAAAATGCATATCGTCATTACAACAGATTTACTATTCACCCTACATGCTAGAATTTTCAACAATTGTGAAACAATACAATCAATAGTAATTGACTCAGATTTGTTCGGGGAAAAATCATTTTTTCTATAGTTAAGATACATAACAACCCCCTTATTCTATTGTCGATGTCTCAATTAACATTAAATTCTATTGTGGAAACAATATCTCCTATTGTCATCTTATTGTCATGAACAATAATATTAATTGTACACACTTTTGATTCTATTGTATGGTTACAATACATTTAATTGTAAATCTGTGAGAATTTTTTTTCCGGGCTGCTTTCTTGGTTCGCACTACCGGACACTTTGCCAATGTTGGCGCAATTTCGACACTAATTATGAAAACTTGGATTAGACTTAATTTTTCAACTGTTTGATGTTAAGAATTTCGTTACCGAATAAGAGATTGATCCATGGGTTCGTCCCCCTTTTATACCAGATCCAGTACTGGCTTTGGGGTACAGGCTAGGCGATGACGTGGATATCGGATGTCATCGCAATGGATGATGCTAGCCGTCAGTTGGTGTCAGGAGGTATGGGATTATAGCAAGTTCAAATTCAAATTAAAAAGTAGAGGAAAATGGGCATCTGGAACCAAGGGAATGGGAGTGGAATAGGAGGTAAAGGAAATTCAATTTAATTTAAATATACTTCATGTTTGCTTATGACCGCAAATTCCGTACCTAATATTTACATCTATTCAATTATATATACAAAAAAAACTCGAAATATATTAGAAATGGTGGTGGATTGGAACAAAATAATTATTGGAAGCTATTTGAGCTAGGTTACAAAATATATAAATCTAGTAATCTGCGAACTTCTCTCGCTTGGCCATCATTCTATTTTTTTGATTGCTTCTTCCAACGTCAACCAAGCAACAACGCCCTAGAAATAATTACGGTATTAACAACAAGAAACATTTTAGTGGTCCTTCGAACCGGATACGCCTCGGCTTCAGGTAATTTATGGGTTTAGTTTTGTTTTTAGCATTTTGGGTATGTACAGCAGGGTTAGCAGAAAACATTTAGAAACAAAAGTTGCGGTTAACTAACATGAGGGTTAGCAAGAACTCTTTCGACACTTGGGTCGATGAAACATCCAAACCAACATGTGGGTTGGCAAATTTTTAGTAGAATAAACAAAATGGCCGACACTTGGGTCGGAAAAGTGAAAACTTTGTCAAATGGTTCGATAAAACAAAATGGCGAACACTTGGGTTCGTAAAATACAAAAATGCATAGGCATGGATCAGAATCAGCGTTGTGAAGAGTGAAGTTGTAATCTTGCCAAGCCGGGAGATTTAAATGTGCCTCTGACTTACATGATTAATTAGGCTATCGATCATCATCTGACATCGATTTCACTGAAAATCCATGTTTTGAATTATAAAGTTAAAGAAAGAAAACATAATTGCGCATGACGATATGATGGTCAATCTAACTGAAAATTCAAATACGATCATGAAATTGAAGACTATAGCCATTGCCATTCAGTAAATTATAGTGTTTGCTGCATTACAGGTGCAAAAATGTCGGATGACGATAACCAACTAGATGGTACCGAATCTAGTCCCGTAAGTCCTATAATGTACGTTGTACAATTGCATTACGACCGTATGGAATTCCTGTACGTCAATGGACTAAGTACATTCGAACGAGAAATCGCAACCAAAACCCGGGAACACACGATTTGTCGTACAGCCAGCAAGGACTCCGTTCGCCTACCCGTCATTGATCTCCCCTTATTTTCGGACCATGGGGATAACTGGTTGGAATGGTTCGACAAATCCAATGCTTTGATTCACCGCCGAAACTCTTTAGCCGTGATACAAAAATTGGATTATCTGAAACTATCCCTACGTGGTCTAGCCTTGGGATTGATTGACTCCTTACCGACTACTGAGGATAACTATTCCATCGCTTATGAAATGATTGAAAGACGCTATAATAATCCAAAATTGCTGGTTCAAAAACACACTAGAGAGCTTTTCGAGCTTAAAGTAGTGGAGGTAGAGTCAGCGGCTGAACTGCGGAATTTGTTTGATTCGGCTAGAAAGCACCTACGCTGCCTTGAGAATCTCATACAACCTGTGGAATCTTGGGATGCAATGCTTATTTACCTAATGGCAAATAAATTGGATCCAACTACTTGTCGAGAATGGGAATCGGTCGCATCAGGAACTATTCCGCCATTCTACAACCAACTGGAGAACTTCGTGTCCGATAGGTGTCAAGTGTTGGACGCGATGCCCATGAAGCGGAAATCTACAGCTGATGCTAATATCACCATACAAAAGCGATTCAAAGCAGAAGTCAAAACGTCTACTATAACGAAGCCAGTCGGATCCCAAACATGTGTCACCTGTGGAGCTTATCATTTTATCGGTAGCTGCAGCCAGTACAGAGCAAAGTCTATCGAAGAAACATTCAAACGAGCTTTCTTGTGCTACAACTGCTTGAGACCAGGGCATAGTGCAGTGCAGTGTAAAAGCAGGGGTTGCATCAAGTGCGACCGCAGACACCAGACGTCTATTCACCGCGAAAAGCAGTCATTAGCGGCCACGGAATTCACTCGACAGAACAGAATTGAAAAGCAACCTGATGGAATGATTTATCAAATAAACAACACAATCCTACCTACTGCTTCCATGCTAGTCGAGGCAAATCACGATTTTTCCGTTGTAAGTCGCGCGTTGCTTTATTCTGGATCGCAGTCTAATTTTGTAACCAAATCATTCATAAGTCGAGTGGGAATCGCAACAAATTCTATTCGTTGCCAAGTAGCTGGGTTCAAGTCACGCACGAGTAACAACTGCAAAACGATCTCCGTGCTTGTTACAGATAATATCACTGGATCATTACCACTAAACAACGTAAACACAGACGACTGGTATATATTTGATGTCAACCTAGCAGATCCGGAGTTTCACCTAAGCCGACCAGTTGATATGCTACTTGGAGCATCAGTGTTGTTTGACATCCTGCGCAGTGGAAATGGCAGCCCTAAGTTTGCACCTTTAAACTGAAGAAATGATCCATGAAAAATTGAAATTCGTTCCATAAAACACGTATTTATGACCATATGAAAATCCATAAAAAAATTAAAATGATCCATAAAATACAGCAATGTGACCCATGCTTAATATAAGTTTTAGCAATAAAATGTCAAAAATGTACCATTATATATCTAGGGTATGATCGATAAAAGTGTACGGATTACTCATAAACATATTGCAAATGTTCCATAAAAGGTTCAATATCATTCCTTAAACTTGAAAAATTGATCCATAGAATGAAACGTTTGTAAACTAAAATATATGCACATTTTCAATAAATTATTGAAAATATTTCATAAATAAATCGTCAATGATCCATAATAGGTTCGAAAAATGAACCATAAACTTCTAAATATGGTCCATAGCAAATCAATTTGGTGCACTTAAATTAATATGTATGATCCATAAATTATGCCTGAATTTGTCTAATTTCGGGTTAAAATTTTTATAAATTTTAACTACAAGAAAATCGATCCTTGACTGCACTACTACTCAGATTTATTAACATGTCCGTTCCTTTAGCAATGCGGCTTAAATATTGCTGTAATAGAAGGATCACTTTGGAGAAGATTTTCAATTTTCAGAAAGCTGACTTACTTTTGCGTTCTCACAATCTTTTACGACCGCAACTGCGACACATGTTTCCCAATAAATTTGGTAAAGAGCACTCGTGCTCGTAAAGAACTACGGCAGCCCTAAGTTTGCACCTTTAAAACTGAAGAAATGATCCATTCTTGACCCATAACATTCTGGTGAAAATCCACAAAAAAATGACTCTATTGAAAATCCACAAAAAAACATAGAAATGATCCCTAAAATTCATCAATTTGATCCGTACTTTTAACAAAATTCAGCAAAAACATGTCAAAAATTAACCGTTATATTTCAAGGAAATGGTATATACATATAATTGTTCGGATATCCCATTATTGTACATGTTCCATGGCAATTTACAATTATCTCAAATAGTTTGTATAACAAATCATAATCTTAAAAAATGATTCAAAACGAACCAACTGTGCACTTTACATTATTTGATCTCCCCGCAACAGTGACACATGTTTGTAAAGAAATTTGGTAAAGAGCTTTCCTGCACATAAAGAACTACAGGTCAAATTTATGACTTGATTAAACTGTTGTTTCAGAGAATTTGATTTAAATTATGCCGGACAGACGCTTGCTGTCCAACTTGCTATCGCTCGTTGGACCTAACTACAAAAAACATCCTCCGTTTGCCTTATACCGGGCAAATGCTTGAATCAGTCGTTTACCTGGAATCTAATCTACTTTATGTTAACACTTCGGATGTCGGAAACATCGACCGCTTTCTGCCGCCTTAGTTCTTAAATCCTCAATACGGCTACGCAAAAACTCCGCAAAAACTCCGCAATCCTTCTTTAGAAGCAATATTTTATCCGAATACCTGAAAGAACGGACATGGCACTAAATCTGAGTAGTAACGCAGTTGGGGATCAATTTTACAATCTTTATGGATCAAAATTAACAAAAATAGTGCCCCAACCAGGAAAAATTCACGCATAATTTATGGAACATACAATATAGTTTAGCGAACAAAACTGATTTACCATGTATCATTTTTATAAGCTTAAGGTTCATTATTAATCATTTTATGGATCATTGGCAATTTATTTATGGAAAATTTCAAATACTTTATGGAACATGCGAATATATTTAATTGCACAAAGGTTACATTCTATGGATCAATTTTACAAGTTTAAGGAATGTTATTGAGCCTTTCATGGATCATTTGCAATATGTTTATGAGTAATCCGTACACTTTTAACGACCATGCCCTAGATATAAAACGGTACATTTTTGACATTTTATTGCTAAATTTTTTATTAAGTATGGATCAGAGTGATGAATTTTATGGATCATTTCAATTTTTTTTATGGATTTTAAACCAGAGTCTTATGGGTCAAGAATGCGTTTTTCATGGCACGATTTTCAATTTTTTAAGGATCGTTTATTGCTTTTCATATGCAAAAGTACGATTGCCAATGGAAATAGAGCGTTTGGCGAGCACTTACCCTTCATGCAGAATACAGAGTTAGGCTGGATTATAGGAGGAACTGTAACACTGATGAAGACGAATTGCACCGTAACTCGATTTATGACAGAATCCACCAACAGTTTTCTGTGCAGAAACTGGACAGAAGAGGAAGTCCTTTGCGAACAATTTTTCGTCGAAACGACATCGCGAACACCAAGCGGAAGATTCTGTGTAAGACTACCTATGAAACAAACTTTTTATCAACTTGGCGAGTCTAAAACGATGGCGCTGGACAAGCTGTTAAGACTAGAGAAAAGATTCGAGAAGGAACCTAAGCTACAACAAGAGTACGTAGCATTTATGACCGAGTATGTAAAATTGGGTCATATGGAAAAAAATGATAACCAACACGCATTAGAAAGCACGCCAGTATTTTACTTCCCACATCACGCATTACTTCGACCTGATAGCACGAGCACCAAACTGAGAACAGTATTTAATGGTTCGGCCCCAACATCAAGTGGAGTATCGTTGAATGATGTATTGATGACAGGACCTCCACTGTAACAAGACATGTTTGATATTCTGCTCCGATTCTGCTTCCATCGATATGTCCTGTGGGCCGATATAAAGAAAATGTTTCGACAGATCGAAGTACACGACGATCGACTACAACAGCTGATTTTATGGCGATTTTCAGTGGAAGAACGAGTAAGCGTGTATCTTCTGAACACTGTTACTAACGTTGTGCCCCGTTTCTGGCGGTACGCTGCCTCAAACAACTTGCGTTGGAGTATGAAGCTGAATATCCTGAAACCAGTCAAGCGATCCAAATCGATTTTTATATGGACGATGTGTAACGGGTCACGACCAGCTGGCCAAACTGATCAAGGTGAAGGAACAGTTAACAGCAATTTTGAGCAGTGCAGGATTCGAGCTTCATAAATGGAAGCCCAATGAGCCTTGTTTGGCAATTGAAGACGAAGGTGCACACGTCGTAAAAATGTTGGGACTATTTTGGAACACTCTTACGGATAAGTTCAGCTTCAATAGTGACGTTAGCGTGAATACAGGAATTACAAAACGCAATATTTTGTCAGAAGTTGAGAAGATTTTTGATCCCCTTGGAATCTTGAGCCCGGTAGTAGTTCACGGAAAATAGATATGGAGCCAGAAACTTGAGTGGGATGCACCATTGCCAGATCAGATAGCAGCTGAATGGAAATGGTTTTTTCAGCAAGTAAAGGAACTTCACATCATTTATTTCGCAAGGCATGTTAGCACTACAGGTAGTCCAATAGAGCTTCATGGATTTTCAGATGCTTCCAAACGAGCATACGGGGCAGTGATAAATGTCAGGACCGTTAACGAGCACAACGTACACGTCAATCTTCTTTGCGCAAAATCACGTATAGCTCCAAGTGCCGATCAAAGCAAAAAAAAAGATACAACAATCCCCAGAATGGAACTTCGAGCAGCTACATTATTGGTTGAATTAATGACTAGGGTGAAAGAAGCAATCAACCTTACCATCAAAGGCGTTTACTACTGGACCGATTCAACTGTAGTTTTAGATTGGATCTCTCAGCCTGCCAAGCGTTGGCCAACCTTTATTAGCAATCGAATTACCAAAATCAACGAACTTTCCGCACATCAAGATTGGAATCATGTTCGCTCTAAGGAAAACCCTGCTGATCTAATCTCAAGGGGTTCTTCAGCGAATAAATTAGCAGAAGCTGCAATTTGGTGGGCAGGTCCAACATTCCTACTGGAACAGCGTGAACCATGGATGCGAGAAGCAGTAAGAACTGTAGTAGCAATGGTTGATCAACAACCACTACCGGTGGTAGAAGAACGGAACTATGAACTGGTCGATATATACTCCAGTCCAAACTGCAAAGAGTCATGGCATATGGCTTACCATTCAAACGAAACTAGGGTAACGGGATGTAATGTCAGCCTAGCTCCTTCATTCGGCCTATGTACCAAAAATGTCATTAATAAAATTATACTCCTATCAGGATGACCGATTTAGTTCAAAGCAGTTGAGACATTATTAATCAATTAATAGTTGTTCACTTCCGCGTAATTTTCGATTTCCTCAACACGATCTTCGAATGATCTTAATTTGCAGAAATTGAACCTATAAACCGAATAATACAGCCAAGATGTAAAGAAAATAGTCACACGTTATAAACTAACAGGTCACATAGGTAAAATAACAATGATTTAACAAGAAAACCATAGACCCAATGTTAGGAACATATTTTTTTCCACGTTCCCAACTATGGCCTGTTATATGGAAAGCGTAGTAAAAATGTTGTTATTGGTAAAATTTACAATAAAAATGTCGGAGTTTCGATTAAAAGTTTTCCATATGGGTCATCTTAACACAAACTAAAGGAACAAAATCTGTGTAGAGTGAATTATAATGTTTTGATTATCAAATGGTCGCTAAATCATTTGTAAAAATCACTTAAGTGTTTCTTAGCAGTTTTAGTATAGTTTGATTTATGAAATTGTTTGTTAGGTACAGCAAATACCACGAAACACATAAAAAAAAAAAAAAAAAAAAAAAAAAAAAAAAAAAAAAATAAAAAAAAAAAAATCCCGAAAGAGACAAAAACACACCCACAAAAAAACCCAATTTTCCCCTTAAAACCCCAAAAAACCCCCCACCCCCCCCAAAATTTCTGACTTTATAAAATGAGTTGTGTAACTTTTCGTGATACATACTACCAAATGGCATATTGAACATATCTAAGCAAGTGTATAACTAGTTACACTGATAGGCAAAATAAAGTGCCCACCTCTTCGTTTTTTCAATTTCTCTCATTTACTTGGTTCAAATTAAAGTAAACACAGTGTAGTTTTTTTCTTATTTTATTTTTTATATTCTTTTTAAGTTTCACTTATGGAATACTGAAAAAATGTAGTTTTACTTAAAGAAAAAAAAAATCAATTTGTGTTGAAAAAAAAAACAGTGACAAAATAAAGTGCCCACTTCAAAAATCGATATGTTTTCGATAAGTTCCCATTGGAAGACCTCTCGATTGTTTATGTTTTGATATTTTGACATGTTTTGAAGCAAACGGCTCAACCTGGTGCATTTGTATACGTGATCGCCTTTGATTCAATTGAAAAAAATGGAGAACGCAGTGCTTTCGAAAGCAATTCCCTTGTGTATCCGAAAATTGGTCGTTCGTGATGTGCAAAACGGTGAATCGCACCGGGCTGTCGCTAAGAAGTACAGTATCAGTAAGGCAGCGGTTGGCAAAATTCTTCTGAAGCTTAAAACGTTTGGATCAGTGGTGGATCGCCCTGGCAGAGGCAGGAAGCGGAAAACGGATGCGAGAACGGACACCAAGATCATGCGCGAAGTCAAGAAGAACCCGAAGGTAACTGTCCGCGAGATCCAGAAAACCCTTCAGTTATCAGTTTCCGGTCGAACTGTTCGTCGCCGTCTCGTAGCACAGGGGTTGAATAGCAAACTTGCTTGGAAGCGCCCAAGCATGGCAAACAAAGCCAAACGGCTTAAGGTTGCTAAGGAGCATGCTGATAAGCCCTTAGAGTTCTGGAAAACGGTTCTCTGGACGGACGAATCAAAATTCGAGCTGTTTAACCGAAAGCGGCTGGTTCGTGTTTGGTGCAGATCGGGAGAGGAGCTTGAGGAGCGCCACATCCAAGGCACGATGAAGCATGGAGGAGGAAATGTGATGGTCTGGGGGTGTTTTTCGTGGGGTGGAGTGGGAAGCATTGTGAAAATCGACGGGATAATGACGGCAGATTCTTACATCAACATGCTGCGAGAAAATCTGGAGGTTTCGCTGATCCAGACGAGCCTTGAAGAGAAGTTCGTATTCCAGCAGGACAACGACCCGAAGCATACTGCCAAGAAGACCAAGTCTTTCTTCCGGTCTTGTCGGATCAAACCGCTGGAATGGCCTCCACAAAGCCCGGACCTCAATCCCATCGAGAATTTGTGGGCGATTCTCGATGCCAGGGTTGACAAAACTGGTGTTACCAATAAAAATAACTATTTTGAAGCCCTGGAGCGCGCCTGGGAAGAGCTAGATCCACAGCACCTAAAGAACCTGGTCGAGAGCATGTCGACGCGCCTGCAGGAGGTCCTGAAGGCCAAAGGAGGACACATCAATTATTGAAATGCTTTTATTTTACTTTAATTTATGTTTTCTGTAGCCTAAATGAAGTGTCACTGTTTTTTTTTCAACACAAATTGATTTTTTTTTCTTTAAGTAAAACTCCTTTTTTTTCAGTATTCCATAAGTAAAACTTAAAAAGAATATAAAAAATAAGATAATAAAAAAAATACAGTGTGTTTACTTTAATTTGAACCAAGTAAATGAGAGAAATTGAAAAAACGATGAGGTGGGCACTTTATTTTGCCTATCAGTGTAAATATCGCTTCCAGCTCAAATACTTTACGTGTATAGTAAAAAATGCAATCGGTTGTTGCATATTAGGCTGAGTCAAGGAACACATACCTAACACATACACATACCTAATTAGCTAACAAATCGGATCGAACTGTTGGACACCTCACCTTGGATGAACTTAAACAAGCACACAATCAAGTAATAAGAATGATTCAGCTGCAACATTTTTCAACAGAGATTAATCTACTATCGTCAGGCAAGGCTAGGTTAAGGCTACGAGCAGTTTGATAACAATGAAACCGTTTTTGGACACCGACGGATTACTTCGACTAGGAGGCCGGCTACAGGCATCAGGAGTCGAATTCAATCAACAACACCCAATCATCCTGCCAAGCAAATGTAACGTGAGCTGCTTAATCGCGGTCCAGTATCATCATATTCATTTACACGTCGGTCCTCAAGGTTTGCTGTACGCGCTAAGATTAAAGTATTGGCCGATTCACGGTAGAAGTTTGGTCCGTAAAGTAGTCTAAAAATGCCTAAAATGTTTTAAAAACAATCCCAAGCCAATGAACCAAATCATGGGACAGATGCCGAACGTTCGGGTAACCCTTGGGAGACCGTTTAAAACATGTGGAGTTGATTTTGGCGGACCTTTCACTATCAAAGAAAATTTTGTTCGAACAAAAAAGACTTTAAAAGTGTATGTAGCATTGTTCATATGTTTACGGACTCGAGCGGTTCATTTGGAACTTGTTAGCAGCCTCACAAATGCTTAATTCATAGCCGCACTAAGACGGTTCACTAGTCAGTGTGGACGATGCAGTGCTATTTATTGTGACAATGCCACCAATTTTGTTAGCGCAAAGAACGAGATTAAGACAATATCTGCTACATTCGAAAGCCAGATTGAGCCAGATATACTTGACTTCTGCACAACGGAAGAAATAGACTGGAAGTTCATTCCACCCGCTCTCCAAATTTCGGCGGTATATGGGAGGCGGGCATCAAGAGCGTAAAATTACACATGAAGCGAGTCCTAGGATGTTCCATTCCCACGTACGAAGAAATGCTTACCTTATTGAAGCAAATTGAGGGATGCTTAAACTCAAGGCCCATCTCGCCATTATCCGCTGACCCACGTGATCCTTTACCAATGACCCCTGGACATTTCCTCATTGGAGAGCCTATAAATGCACTTCCAGATGTCAACGTCGTTGAGTCACCCTTAAACAAGCTGACACGCTTGGAAGAGGTACAGAAGAACGTGCAATTCTTTTGGAAGAGATGGAGACACGAATATTTGAACAACCTTCAGCAGAGAAATAAGAAGTTCTCTTCGATTCATCCGAATTTGGATGTTGGACAGCTGTGCTTAATCAAAGAGGACAACCTTCCTCCGTGTTCATGGATCACTGGACGTGTGATCAAGGTTCACCCAGGTCCGGACTACGTCGTCAGAGTGGCAACTCTGCATACCTCTGAGGGTGAAATCAAGTGGTCTATTAGTAAATTATGTTTTTTACCATTTGAAGAACAAGTGGGTGGGGGAGTATGTTAAGTATTGTCATTGTTTTGTCGGGTAGTTCACTGAAACACATCATAAGACCCCTAGAAATATATACAAGCTAATCTAGTAATCTGCGTACTTCTCTCGCTTGGCCATCATTCTATTTTTTTGATTGCTTCTTCCAACGTCAACCAAGCAACAACGCCCAAGAAATAATTACGGTATTAACAACAAGAAACAATCAATACACTTGATCCAACGATCTTTATTGTCCCATCAAAATACTCCTCTACGACGGCTACAACCTATTCGGTTGATGAAAAATGCTTTCAACGAGTGAATTTTTTGAAGTATGAGAACAGCCAGATGTCAGAGGGAGCTAAATCTGGCGAAAAGAGTGGATGCTGCAACAATTCGTACCCCAATTCACTGATTTTCGCGATGGTTTTTTGAGCTGTGTGAGCAAGACCGAAAATTGTCTTGATGAAAAATTATTTTTTTCTTCTGCAAACCGGGTCTTTTTTCACAAATTTATTCATCCAACTGGTCTAAAAGGTCACAATAATAATCAGAGTTGATTTTCTTACCAGTTTGGAGATAATCTATCTATAAAATTCCTTTTGCATCAAAAAAAAAAAAACTGACACTAACACCTTCTTGGCCGATTTCTGGACACGAACTCGTTTCGGAGCCGAAGTGCCTGGTTCACACTACTTCTAAGCCTCTTGTTTTGCTTGGTGGTAGACCCTATTCGCCATAGTGATGAATTTACGCAGAAAATCCTTTTTATCCTTCATAAATTGCTGCAAATGTTGCTCAGAAAGTCGCATTCGAACGTGTTTTTGCACCCATTGTACACACAGTTTTTTGAAACCCAAAACTTCAGCCAAAATATTCCAAATTCGGAGTTTTCTATTGTTAAAAAATACACTGACACGTCAACTTAAAATGGCTTCTATTTTTATTTTATGAATTCATTTATTTGTACAGGCTCAATCCAATCAACTTTACAGAGCCAAGTTTTCCTGTTGATATACATCAGTAATCAAAGAGCTAGGGTTAAGGGGGTAGAACCGATTACTCGCGGCCGTCTCGAGGTTAAAAGGAATTACAAATTTATGGAAGGGAAAATTGCAGTAGGAATTTTGAACAAAGCATAAGGAACAATGGTTTTCTTATATCTAGAACTTCTAATTACAATTTTTTAATTGAACGTTTTCAATTTAAAAAAAAATCACTCCCTCACTCAACCACACTCTCACACACAACCGCAATCACACACTAACGCACACATTCCTCAAAAATTTAACCTAAACAAGTAAATTAATCAAACTACAATCTAAGGCTAATGTTAGTCAAAAACACATACATGAGTTTCATAAACTCCAGATCGCGTGCAGCCAAGATATTTCGAATCGGTACATTGGGTTGTCTACCTCGAGCCCGAAGGGAATCATAAAGTTCAGATCTGACTCGACGATGCTCAGCACAAAACAAAATAACGTGATCTGCGTCCTGGTAACCTTGTCCACATTCACAGAAATTGCTGTCTCCCAGCCCAACACGGAACAAATGAGCGTTTAAAGAATAATGATTAGACATGAGGCGAGACATCACACGAATGAAGTCTCGACCCACATCCAATCCCCTGAACCAACATTTTTTCGACACCTTGGGAGTGAAAGAAGGTAGCCATCTACCCAAATCTCCTGTACTCCATTTATACTGCCAGCTAACGAGTGAAATCTGACGAAAAATATAGAAAAATTCGTTGAAGGCGATTTGTCGGTCATAAATATCGCCTTCCATAGCGTCCACCCTTGCAAGCGAGTCCGCTTTCTCATTGTCAGGAATCGAACAATGAGAAGGGACCCAAACAAAGATGATAATAAAAGAACGTGAAGATAAAGCAAAGGGTCAATTTTCTCTGCACAATTACCGGGACCTGGTGGGGAGCTCATCCACAAGATCTTCTAACGTTGTACCGGACAACGATTTTGTCGGTTATAGAATACGGTAGTTTTTGTTTTCAGTCAGCGGCTCGGTCGCACTTCATTAAACTGGAACGTATTCAGTATCGGTGTCTTCGTATCGCGTTAGGTTGTATGCACTCGACTCATACCATGAGTCTTGAAGTGCTGGCTGGCATGTTGCCACTCTCGGATCGGTTTTCAGAATTATCTCCCCGGCTCCTCACCAGGTGTGAAGTTATAAACCCCCAGGTGATCGAAAATTTTGAAAAGCTTCTCGAGTTGAATCCTCAAACTTGCTTCATGACCTTGTACCATTTGTACATAACACAGGATGTCAGCCCTTCGCCGAACATTTCCAATCGTGTTTGCTTCTCCGATTTCGGCAGTTCGGTTCATTTTGATTTATCCATGAAGCAGGAGCTTCATGGAATCCCAGAGCATCATCGTCCTATGATTGCTCCGGTAATATTTGCTGCAAAGTTTGGCCAAGTTAATTCCACTAAATCGTTCTTCACTGACGGATCATTGATAGAGGAGTCAGCAGGCTTTGGTATATTTAATGAAATTTATAGCGCCAATCGTAAACTTCAAGCTCCTTGTTCCGTATATGTCGCTGAATTAGCGGCAATACACTTTACGCTAGAAATTGTTGCCTCACTTGCACCGGATCAATACTTCATTTTCACGGATAGTCTCAGTTCTGTAGAGGCTATCCGCTCATTTAGGCCGGTAAAGCAATCCTCGTATTTTCTCATGAAAATACAGGAGCTTCTAAGTGCTTTATCTTCGCGTTATTTTATCATCACCTTTGTATGGGTCCCATCTCATTGTTCAATTCCGGGCAATGAGAAAGCGGACTCGCTTGCAAAGGTGGGCGCTATGGAAGACGATATTTGTGATCGACAAATCGCCTTCAATGAATTTTTTACTATTTTTCGTCAACAGTCACTCGTCAGCTGGCAGTATAAATGGAGTAAAAGGAGATTTGGGGCGATGGCAACATTCTATCATCCCAAAGGTGTCGAAGAAATCTTGGTTTAAGGGGATGGATGTGGGACGAGTCTTCATTCGTGTCCAATCATTATTCTTTAAACGCTCATATGTTCCGTGTTGGGCTGGCAGACAGCAATCTCTGTGAATGTGGACAAGGTTACCAGGACGCAGATCACATTATTTGGTCATGTGCTGAGCATCGTGGAGTCAGATCGGAGCTTAATGATTCCTTTCGGGCTCGAGGTAGACAACCCAATGTTCCAATTCGAGATATTTTGGCTTTGCGTGATTTGGAGTACATGAAATTAATTTATGTGTTTTTTACTAACATTAGCCTTAGATTGTAGCTAGTTTAACCTGTATGTTTATTTTAAGTTTTTTAAGTTTTAAAATGTTTTCACCAATCGATCGGGACATTTTCTACGCTTCGATTCCAATATTTGAATCTATTGATTTATAACATTCAACTATTGAAATTAACGCAAATATAAGGTAATGTCTTATAATGTCGATTTTTTCAGAGTAAATTTACCAAATACACAGTACTTTTCTAGCACAGATTTCATATTTAAGTAACGAACGTCTCCTAGGCAGCCATGAATGTTATATAACGGGTACACCTTCGCATTTTGATTTAGTTTTCCGGCGGTCGTGGAGCTGTGCAGAGTAGGATCTGCAGTTGGACGAGCAGTCACTGCCCAGAGAGGCGTTGGTGCAGTTGGCTGTTGTTGCCGATACTCCCGTCAACCTCGCTGCGAGAAACATGGCTGCTGAAGCCTACGATTTGGCGGGAAAAAGCCGCCCGTGACAACGAGACAAGAATCAACTATCCCACGTCACCTGAAGATGGCCACCCGCAACGACGAGTAGCTGAACCAAGAATACCAAGAAGAAAGCCCAAGTTCAATCGCGAACCATGTTTCACCCCCATCAACTAAATCCGTCCTTTTCAGGACGACCAAATCAATTTTCCAATTAAAGAGTTTATTTGGTTAAAATTTTCTCTTGTGCTGTTTCAAATTAATTTCAATCACCGCGCCCCGGCTGCAAATAGCATTAATTAAACGCCGCTTCCCGGAGTAAATGACAAAGAACGTTGAACAACCAACGAACGAAATTCTAGAACGGATAATTCGAACCGAACTGCGACACTTCAGACCGACCATGTGGTTGAGTTCGTTGTAGTTCCTAGTTGTGCATAGCGGATTAGTTGCTGGTGATAGCAAATAATTAAGGCATATTTCTGTTAAGAAAATCATCCGTCTAGCGTGCAGTAATTAAAACTAATTATTGTGGCGCAATAACTGAATTTCGTCCCCTTTGGTGCAATTTGTATCACATTGCCTTCGTTGGTACCGCCTTCTTTCGTGCACTAGCATCCGACCCCTTTACCTCATAGCTTTTAGCAGTACATTTTGATTCAGTCTTACGACAGTCGTTAAGCTGCGCAGTGGTCTTAGGATCGCAGTTGGCGGCGGCGAGCAGTCGTTGCCCAGAGAGACGTTGTTGCAGTTGGCTGTTGTTGCCGATGCTCCCGTCAACCTCGCTGTGAGAAACATGGCTGCTGAAGCCTACAATTTGGCGGGAAAAAGCCACCCGTGACAACGAGACAAGAATCAATCATCCCACGAGATGAACCAAGAAAGAAAGCCCAAGTTCAATCGCGAACTGTTTCTCCCCCGTCAACTAAATCCGTCCTTTTCAGGACGACCAAATCAGTTTGCCAACTAATGAGTTTGTTTGGTGAAAATTTTCTCTTGTGCTGTTTCAAATTAATTTCAATCACCGCGCCCCGGCTGCAAATAGCATTAATTAAACGCTGCGTCCCGGAATAAATAGCAAAGCGCGTTGAACAACCAATGAACCAACAGATCCATAACTATCTTCTACGCGTTAGAGATAGTGGCCCTACTACTACTAAAATGTGTCTCTATTTGTCTTTATTTTAATTTTTGATTTGATTTTTACAGTTTAATTGTTTAGCCAGAAGGGCTCTTCATCTTTGTTCTTTGTTTTATTTTTGTGGTGTGCTTTGTTAATTTGATAATCTAGTTTACATGTCATCCCTGATGGGGATTGGTTGTTTGAAATTATAAAATTTGATAACCTACCTAGCTACAATAACTACAATTTGAAAAACCTACGGAAGGGGTACCAGATAGCGGATGACTTGGTGGTCTGATAGGTGGCAACGTGTTCTGTACCTATTGATAGTCTCACTAAAACGATCTTCGAATGTTTTAATCTCGGCCAGACGGTGAATCTCAGTGTTTCTCGTCCGTGGAGGTGTGTTCAGGATTATCCTGAGAAACTTGTTTTAAACCCGCTGGAGCTTTAGGTGGTGTGCTTTTGCGCAACTCTCCCAGATCGGCATGCCGTACTCAATAACCGGGAGTATGATCTGTTTGTAGATAGCAAGCTTGTTCTTCAGGGACAATGTAGACTTTCTGTTTAGCAAGGGGTACATACGCTTCAACAGAACGTTACATTTTGTGACAGTCTTGTCAACCTGTTCCCTGAAGTTCATCTTGCCATCTAGTGTCACGCCAAGATAGATAGCTGAGTTGGTCCATTCCACCGTTGTGCCGTTAAGACAAATTTTAACATCCTCAGCCGGAACAAGTCTGGGAGATTTTGAGTGAGGGAAAAGAATGAGCTGGGTCTTCGCTGCATTGATGCAGATCTTCCAGTCTGTGAGATACTTCAACAGAACATTCAGGCTTTGCTGCAGTTTCGATGCGATCGCTCTTACTACCCTACCATTGTGGACGACTGCGGTATCATCGGCGAACAGCGACAGAGATCCGTTTTCAGGGAGTGGGGGTATGTCCGAGGTGAACAGATTAAATAAAAGTGGACCTAATATGCTTCCCTGCGGAACACCGGCAGAAACCTCCTGCGCATCGGAAACTGCACCATGCAGCGAAACACAGAATGTTCTGTTTGATAGGTAGTTTTTCACTATCTTTACCAGAAAGACTGGAAGATTGTACCGATGCAGCTTGTACACCAGGCCATCATGCCAGACGTTGTCAAACGCCTTTTCCACGTCAAGAAGAGCCATGGCAGATGTGAGATAGTGGCCCTCTCAACCATCGTAGAAAATACAACCAGGCTGTATCATAATTAAGAGCCACCAAATGCTTTCTAAAGAGTGTACAATAGAATTTTCTTGGCCCTTTTCAGAACTGACTTAAATCAATTAGCGGATGGCCCTGACGTGTATGGGAATTCGATTGCTGCGTAGTCCTACGTCAACTTTGCGTACAACCCCATTGGGCTGTCCCTTATAGTTTTTAAAAAAAAATAAAAATAAAAAAAAAAAAAAATATATAAAATTATAAGAAATAAAAAAAAAATAAAATTTAAAAAATAAATTTTTTATAAAAAAAATATTTTAAATCCCCCCCCCCCCCCCACCCCAAATTGTGAAATCCATTAAACCCCCGACACCCCCGCGGGAACCGGGCCTTTCCCCCCCCTTTTTTTTTAAAAAAAAAAAATAAAAAAAAAAAAAAAAATTGCTCTGTAAAAATGATTTGATTAGGCCCCTACAAAAAAAAAAAAAAAAAAAAAAAATCGTCGTATCACGTGCTGCCAAACACTCCGGCTGTCCTGCAGCCCAAGAAGACTGAGAAGAACATTTCAATCGCGAACCATGTTCCCTCCGTAAACACAGGATCCATTTCACACTTACAAGCACGTTGGACATTTTAGCGCCAGCATTTGATTGGGGCGAATCTGCTTTTGTAAAAAAAAAACACTTTGTCTGCTAATTTATCGGAAGTTGAATACAATTCCTTCAAATTGAATATATCAGCGGATATAAATAAAGCTGATCTTCCTTAAAGAGCGCTGAATTTGTATTTGTGACCTTTTGTTCAAGAGCAAATGACTACGAAAGCCATTGTTTACAAAAGCAAATTCGCCTTAATCTAATGTTGGCGCTGATTTAACAAACAAAATATCATTAACAATCAATTCGAGCCGAACTGCAGTTTCTATAAATTTTCGAGGAGAACCAATAGCGGAAGAAGAACCGGAGCCTCACACACCAATAGCATAGGGTGTGATGGTTCTATAGACTGAATAAAATATAGTAGAAATTTATTAATTCGATGACATCAATTTCTTCACATCAACTAGCAGTCCTACGTCAACTTTGCAGCTATGCACGGAAAAAAATCCGTGCCCAGATCCGTGAACTGCAGTCATGAATTCGAGAACAAGCAAAAATACACCGTAAACTGAATCACGTTATCGTGAACTTATTAACGTTTAAAGGGAAAAATCCTGAAAACGTGAACTAGTTCACGGTCCGTTTTCATTTTCGGTAATGCTTTTTTTTTCTGTGTGTCACTGACATAACTCACCCTTTTGTTTTTTTACTTATTTTTTTGGTAACACTCATTGTTAGAGATAAGCTCTTTGAATTACCCTAATATTAGTAAGACTACCCCAATGAAGCGAGCAGTAGCCGACTCGTTTTCACGGATAGATGTTATCTCTATCTGTCTTATCAGTGTAGATAGCTCACGATAAGCTAAAGAGGCATGTTTGATTCGATCATGTTCAGTGTTCTCCAGACGAGAGAGTCTCCACACGTAGCTGAACTGACCCCACACGTATATGTAAGGCAGCCAGAATCCCAATAGAGTTAGTTGAAAATACAAACTCAAGCAAACGCATCTACCGTGTTATTCAGTGTAAATAAAATAGTGAGTAATAAGCCGGATCACTCGCGCGCGTGATATCGTTAGTGAGAGACAGTTGAGTGCTGTAAAGTGCTAGTGAAACTGCACCGAGCGTGTGCGAAACCAAACGGATAACGCACGTAGATTGCACTGAAGATCAGACTCGAACTGGGGAACTTTCTGCATACGGCTAGCGGTGCCGCATATCAAGTCCCGCAGAGGGTGAAAATTGAAAAAGTGCCTCCGCAAGTTCGGAAAAATTGATAATAGTGTGTAAAAATAGACAACAGGGACTTCGTCATCGCTGTTCTGACCGGTCAAAGCTCGTTGAGCTGGGTCTATTGTCGGTTTGTTGAACTCTATTGTCAGATTGTTGGACCGTACAAAAGAGGCTCGACAATCAGCTTCTCCGCCGTGGCACTATAAGTACTTATGAACGCTACACAAGCTACACAAATCTGCATGTTGATCGATGATGAGATATTGATTGGATAATTTCCATTGGTTGTGCTTTGTTGGGAGTGAGGTGAGGGTGATCCTGGCGCAATTCGGATCCGTTTCGGCTCATATGTAACGATGTTGGGGTGGCTCAACGTTCTGGCGAGTGTCTCGTTTGCGATTTTTTTCTTCGAGCAAGCCTTCAACAGACGTCACAACACCGGGATGCACGCCTGGCTCGTCACAGTCGAGCCACTCATGCCAGCGACCTGCAGCTATCCCGGCCCTGCACTCCCGCTTCATTTTACTCAATTTTTGAGTAAAATTGTATACTATCTCTTTTTCTCTCACAGAAATGTTACTCAATTCCCGTAAAAAGTGGATCTACTCATATAATTGAGTAGATCCACTTTTTACGAAAATTGAGTAAACAGAGATAGTATGCAATTGCACTCAAAAATTGAGTAAAATGAAGCGGGAGTGTGTGTATGAGCTTGGAGAGGGGGCCCCCCAACCCCCCCCCCCACGCAAGAAACCACATTTTAGGGGTTTTCTCCCCCAGTGATGTCCATCGCTTCTAGTCGCCACACCCTAACCGAACTTCACTCCGAGAACGAAGCTATCGAAATTGTTGAACCATCTATCACTGAAGCGAATACACCTAAGAGCAACCGTACCGGTCGTTGTCATTTGCGCTGCTATTTGAGCAGCGCACAGCGCTCTCATTTTAACTTAGTCACCCATCACCACACCGGTCGTTGCTATTACAGTAATCATTCTTAGTTACTGTTCTCCACACCGGAGACATCCAAATAAGTACCAGCTAAAATTAACTGAAAACAACAAGAACAAATGGCAGTACGTTTTTAAACATTTAGCTAAGCTTTTAAATTAGAAATGGACAGTTTTTCGCACCTATCATCGGCTTCCAGCAACGATGATCTGGACTTCATGAGCCGAATATTGACCCAGGCACAGTCCATGTTTCCCGGAAAAGATAAGAATGGATTTGTGTGAAGAAGATGAAATTTAAAATTATTTATTTTTATTATTATTTTTCATTATAACTTATCATATAAAACCAATTATTGTAACAGTAATTTTTTGAAAATTATGTTAGATTTTTTGAAAAATATTTGCATTACTTTTAATGCTTATTATATTTCTACGGTTATCTAGCATTGAGAGATTCTCTCCGGTCTTGCTCTCTTTCATTTGTTACAGCGCTATTATAAAACTTTCGAGGGATTCTTTAGTACAGATCGATACAAAACAGTGCTGATTAGCATACTCTACAAAAAGTACAATGAAAACCGTAAAGGTGATTGGAATATCAATGAAAGAGAAAGTAATCAAAGAGAGTCTCTCAATGTTAGATTCGCTCAAATGAAGAAAAAAACCCTAGGTTTATAATAAAATTAACAATTGCATTATTTAAACGAAAATATTCAATTAAAATTAAGAAGCTTAATTTATTTCATTAAAAAGTAAACAACGATTGAATAATTTAAACGTATTTTCTTAAAATATTTTTTTGAGTTATAATTATTTAAATTAAATATATATAATAATTATTTTTAATCAGATATATTTTGTTTTTTATTTATAACTGTAATATATTAACATTAAATTTGGGGGTTGAAATTGATTTTAGTTTCTGGTTCAATGAAATTAAGTTTAAATATACTTACAAATATTCATTTAAATTTTTTTTTTAATGAAATGTGTAATAAAAAATAATAGTTTCAATCAATAGTTGTAAATAAAAAAGATTCCTACATAAATGAAAGCATTTATAATACTATAATACATTTGTTTTCATATATATTTTTAGAATAGAGCATTTCTCTGCCAAATGAGCAAATGACTGAACTCGAACTACAATTCTATACTGTAAGCGAAGACAAAGACATCCCCGAAACGGAGAAGGCAATTTTTACTGAAAAATTCGGTAAGAACGTTATGGTTTGGCAGGCAATATGCGAGTGTGGTAAAACATCTAGTCCGTCACAACGGAGACGATGAACACTCAGAAATAGGAATGTCTCCAGAAGCGATTATTGCCGATGATCAGGCAGCACGAAGGTCAAGTAGTGTTTTGGCCTGATTTGTTGATTCGATAAAATGAGAAGAATTATTTTAAATCAGTGTTTTTGTTGTAGTACTCCATTAGTTATATGGGTCCAAATTCGTTACAATACTTCTGTTAAAATAAAATGTACTTTGTTTGATATTAATTACTTTTATTTTCTGCGGATAAACAGTTCTTTCATCTTTTTTACCAAACTTGTGATGCGATGTATCAACAATGCTTGGGGCTTAGTGGTAACCGGTTTGACGTTCTGACGTTCGGAGGTCGGGAGCTCAATCCCAGGTTCGACGTCTTCTTTACTTTTTGTTTATCGAACCTTTAGCTGTTGAGATGTCGGTAAAAAAAATACCGAAAATTTGTGGAATATTTCAAGTGTGTGGCAATGCAGGAAAATATTCAATATAAAAGTAAAACAATATTTTGCTAATGCTGGTAAGATAATTTTGCTTTCGAGTAAACAACGTAGGAAGATCAAATGGTTTTTCATTTGGTGAACTGTGACAGGTAGATATAAAAGTTTGTGAATAAGAATATAAGTTTAATTTGTGCGTGAGTAATGCAAGATATTAAAGAAAACAATCAAAATATAATTTTTATGTTTGTTCTTGTTGTTGTTCCTACTATGTAAGAATCGGTAGCTTATGCTATCGTTGCATTAACATTGTCTAACATCAAACCTTAGAGTAAAGTATTCGAATCCGTCATGAAAAGAATTAGCACAAACCAGCTTATTCTTGAGATAAATTCTGTCCACCGAGGACTTGGAATGACTTCCGCAAATTGTCTAACTCCCTGCCATCATTTAAGACCTGCGGTGGCAGAATTTCTAGTGGTTTTGTCAAGTTATTCAGTAGGATTGATAAAAATAGCGCCTCGAAAAGACATTTGAAATGTGAAAAAACGTAAAGCAGGACTAGATATTAGTAAGACCACTTACAGCATATTGTATCGACTGTAGTGAGACACGATACAGCAAATTCTTCCAAGACATACAAGAACACCTGTTGATTGTACAGATTGATGCTATCCACCGAAGGTGACTTAACCGATGCTTATGAATAACACAGAATTGAAATGGATGTTGTCCACCGGGGTTAATTTGATAGATGCCTTCGTAGCGGTCATCCTTTCGGTATGTCGATGAATACCTTGCAAACTCTGTAGGTGGCTCAATGAGATTTTGAAATATGGTTATTTAAACACGATAAAAAAAATGCAACAAAAAGAAGTGTTTTAAAAAATCTGTAAAATCTGTAATCTCTATACATAGAATTCTGTATCCAAAATCAGCAATAAATCTGTATGATTACAGATAAATCTGTATGTGAGGCATCCCTGTCTACGACTCTCACCGACTCCAGCGATGATCGAAAATTGCGAACCGCAAAGCATACTGATGGAATGTATTCAGGCGTTTTTTCCATCAGCTTTACACAGATTACAACTCTGGATTCAAGTTTTCGGTAATATCCTGCAACTATCCAATAATCATATAGCTTTCGATGATTCTCAACTGTTCGAAATTATGTGACCCTTTTTTAAAATTCTCCATTGTTGTTTAACTTTTTCGAAGTGTCAGGTGTTTTAATATCATTTATTCCTTCTCTGGTTTTATGAATCATTACTAATGTTTTCAAAATTCTATCCTACTATTCTGAAACTGTATCTGTATATGTGGCATAACTGGCTGTGGGTAATCTGATAGAGTTCCATTCAATGTGCATTCACTAAAAAAAAAAATTAAAAAAATTAAGGAAAGGAAAAAATACATGGAGCAGCAATTCACCTTAAACGGCTGATCAAAACCCGAAAAAAATCATCACTGTATCTGTAAGAAATTCTCAGGAAGAGAAATAATTAATTTTTTGTTTGTTGTATTGTTATGATATGCTCGTATGAACATACATTGTTATTACTACTACTGAACAGAAAAACAAACTACCCAATGCTCCAATTGCATTATTCGCAGTGCAAGACACCGCCGTCGATGAATCTGAATCCATCAATGCTGCACGTTTCATGTTTTCAACCGGTTTTGTGTCGTTTTTCCACAAAATGTACCGTTCTAGCAGACTGTGAGCGAAATCATCAGGACAATTTTTATCCAGCTTCCTCCTTCTTTGGAAATATTCACCCAAAGCTAGGTTTTTGTGATGCTCGAAATCAAAATTTGGACTTCCTGCCAAACAGAGCGTCTGCAAGTGGCTCAGGTGAGCTATGTTTGGTTCAAATATTACTAAGTGGTTGTGCCGGAGACTCAGATAGCTCAGGTTTGGCGTCCCCTGCAGGGCGTCGGCATGTAGAGTGTCGATATAGTTATGCTCAAGGTACAGTTTCGACAGATTTGGCAATCCATGTAGGGTCATGCCGTCCAATCGTTCAAACCGGCAGTGCCTGCAGCTGAGCGTCCTTAGTGATGAGCTGAATAGAAATGGCTTATCGGCGTTGTTGGCCAGACGCTCATTCCAGTCTAGATGGAGATCTTCCAAATTTTCCAAAATTTGAAATGCGTTTGCTGCGATGAAGTCAAGGTTGTTGTGCGATAGATTTAAATATTTCAGGTTTGGATTGTTTGCGAACAAGGAGCTAGATCTGATCGATTGAATTTTGTTGCCCTGGAGTTCGAGGTGTTTTAGACTGGGTAGTTCCTTGAACGTTGACTCGTATACCTCCGTGATTGAGCAGTTCGTCAAAGATATACGCTTAACGGAGGAACTTTTCATAAATATTCTACTATGTTGGAAATCAAACAGATGGTTGTCATCGAATAAAACTACCTCACATTCTTTTCGGCACTCAGATAGTCCGGTTCTATGTAAACGATTGCTCTATCCGAAAGATCTACCGTCAGACCGTCAATACTGAGGGCATGGACAGGAGTTTTCTTGTACACTGCATGGCCGATGATACTTGGCAGATAGCTTTCGAATTTATCAAAATCATTATCATCATCCATACATCCTTGACGAAGATTTTTCAAGTTGTACTTCCTTTTTGTTCGGTCAGCTTCGGGGCATGGTTGGAGTGGATTCCTATCCAGGCATAACTGCTGCAACCCATATAACGGAAGTTCTAGCAGGGAATTTGGAAGCTTTTCGATTTCATTATCGTCCAGCAGTATTTGATGTTTGGATTATGCAGAAAGGCATACTCATCGACTTGGGTTAGTTTATTTGCTCTCACGTTGATCGTTCGTAGCATTGGCATGTTAGACGTTGTCAGTGTTCTTTCCAAACTGCATCTTTCGGCACTCAGCTTCTTGAGTGATTCGGAATTTAGGTTCAACCGTCGCAAGTCCCGGTTTCCATCAACAACGAATGTTTTGAGATGCTTAGCTTCCGTCAAAGCATCATCATCGATTCGCTCCATTCCGTTGTACGCAAGATACAGCTGGGAAACTTTTCGCATGTGGGCTAGTGTATTCCGATCTAAATACGTTGTGTGACAGTGATTACAGGTGAAGAACAACAACCTTGTAGCTTGCACATCCACTCTGTTCAAATCGAATTGCTCGTTCCAACTGAGATCCAATATCGCTAGGCCAGGAATATGTCGGAGTGTTGCTTCTGGATTCAGTGTGGACAGTTTGTTGCCCGCCAGATAAACATTTTCCAACAGCTTATTGTACTCAAACGCATCCGGATGTATGTACTGAAGTTCGTTGTATTCCATCGTGAGCTGCCTTAGTTCTGGTAGTTTCATCAGGGATATCCGGTAGATGGAATGTACTCCACAGTTGTTGCACCCGAAACGAGATAATCTATCATGAATCAGGAGAACTTGCTCGACAGGGAACTCGAATGCCGTTTGGTTGCTCATGTCCAGATTCCAAAGATTAGGATAGACTTCGTACATTGTTGCGTTTATGAGGGGTTGTCTGGTGGTGATGGAAGTTATGTCTGGAAAGACGTTGTCAGGACTGACGCCTCTCACGAAGAACATAACAATGGGAAGAATCCATTGAGTGTGTTCGATGCTTTCAAGCATCGTTTTCTGCAAATAAATAAGAATAAAGTCGTAGATTAGGTTCATTTTTCTTTTGCTTTAACTAAAAGTTTATTGCTTGAGCGGTGCCATCGTGGTTGACACTTATTATGCTAACTGATCAAGGTGATACGGAACGGAGGACATCAATGGCCTCCATCGTTTCATTTTGTATCTCCCCGAACAGAATTCTTGCAAAATATGGAAACTTTGATGATCTGTTGCAGTGCTCTGATTCGCATAACAGTCTCATGGTGATTTTTGGAATATAGCTTTTCTGACAGAGGTTGAGTTTAAGACAGCACGCACATTGAAACCAACAGATAAAGTTTATAAACTTTATGCCTAAGATATCAGAACTAAATTTAGAAGTAATTTCTCAACTGAGATAGTCAACTGGAAAAGATTAAAAAAATTGGGCTTGAAAAGGTATTGAAAAGGTATTTCGCTTGTATTTATCATAAGCTTTCAAAACAGTAGACATACTCGTATTGCTTAGATTTTGACATCTCTCAATGCAGCGGCACAAGATTACCTATAGATCATTGCACCGAATGTATTAACCTCACTTTATTGACTGTTCAGGGAGCTTGTTTACAAGGTGTTATGGCTGGCCCACAATTGATACGTTGCGGATGCGTTTGTGTAAATTTGACAGTTTTCCCATAGGTTTTCTGTCAAATTTACGTCAACGGAACGCAAACGTATCAATTGTGGGTGACCCTTTAGTATTTGAACCACTGTTTTCCGGATTCTATACAATTAGATTCGGGAAATGATGTAAAAATGGTTTCTGTTTTCCTGCAGTTTTACTTCAATCGTAATAAATTTAAAGCATACAATCTCAAACCAATCTTACCGAAAATAGTTCCACGCAAACAGGCTCCCTGAACTGTCAAAACTGCATTGATGACGCCATCGTGCAATGATCTATTTCAGGTTTATTTTGCTCTTAGTCGGACCTTGGATGCAACTGTGAGACTTAGTTTAAAATAATTAAAGTTTCTATAGCTTCTCTTGACGTCTTCAAAAGCAAATAAAGGAAACCTATTTGCTTTTTGCCAGTTGGTCCTTTGCAGGAGTATGAAATCGGTTGGAAGCTATTACTATTAATTGTTCACCTATCTCTTTTTTTTATTATTATTATCTTTTATATTTTTTTTACGTAGACTACGTCTTACGGCAAGGGTAGGGTGTCAAATGAAAATCTAAAAATAAGCGACCGTCACGAAATTTCGTAACAAATTAAACGCTTATAACTTAATAAATGCTCGATAGATTTTCAAAATGTTAACATCAATCGATTGGAAGTTTTCCCGCGTATCAAATCAATTATCAAACATTATCCGTTAACAATTTCAAGCTATTGAAAATAATCAAAATATAAAGTGATGTCTTATGATGCCGATTTTTCAGAGTAAATTTACTAAATGAACTCAATTTTACTATCACAGATTTCAAATGTAAGCAAGGGAGGTCTCATATGCATTTGCAAATTTTCTCTTTTACAGGAATGAATGACCCGAATGGTTAAAGTCCCTCGCAAAAACAATAGAAGAAGAAGAAGCAAATTGTCTCATTCGTGTTGCAGTACTGGAGCTATGCGGAACCGGGATGGCAAGACGCCAATTTGGATTAGGCAGTTGGCGGTGGCTAGCACCATAGAAAGTGCACTGTAGCTGATTGCGCTGCAGTCTGTTGTTACCAAGCCGTTGGCTAGACAACCGTTGCTAGGCAGCCATAAATTATGCTGTGGTGTGCTAGGCAGTCGGTTGCTTGGGCAAATATGTAATGTCTTTGTAGCCAGCCGGTGGGTGCAACCACGAGGAGCGAAATAAGGTGCTTATGTGTGTGTGATATTTGGTAGACATCTTTTGGTGAGGCGCAGAGAAGGTTTTGATTCAAATGCGGACCATTTCAAATCCGTCCTTTTTGATATTTATTTATTTGTCGTCGTCTATGAATTGTAGACCATTTTAATTACAATAAGTTCTGAACTTAACTTAAACCTAGCACGCGCGGAAGTATTTTTTCAATTTTTCTTTCGACATCGTAAAATCTATACTATTGCAATGGTTATTGTAATTAGCCATCATTTGATTAATCGGTCCATATTTTGCATAGTTCGTGCGATAATTATTTGTTGCAAATAACTGTCGATGTCTTAAATGCCTTGTTGGTGTGTAAAAGTTTAATTTTGATAGAATTTCCATTGAATCAATTCTGTGTGAGACTATATTATTTATAAATGACGCCATAGCAAATTCGCGACGCTCTTTTAATGTTTGAATATTGATAAGCATACATCGAGCCTTATAAGATGGTAATGGAAATACAGTCCATCCTAGCTTTCTTAGTGCGTATAACAAAAATTGCTTTTGTACTGACTTTCAGGACGACCAATTTATTTTTGATTTGAATGTTTGTTTCTTACCAATTGGCTGACAGCGGTGGCTAAAACAATTTTAGTTTTCTCTTTGTTGCATACCTTGAGCATTTTGTGCAATTTACAGCCATTTGTACAATGTACAAATGGCTACCGTCACGAAAAATTGAAACACCGGACGCTAAGAACTCGATCGTTTCTTGATTGATTTATTTTTGAGACTGCTCTAATCAAGGAATTTATACGCATTAGAATTTTCTATTTGGCCAGTTCACACTGTATGATGACTGCATATCTATTGTTATGATTCGAATTTGGAAGTGGCCCAATTGTATCAATGGCCATTGCTTCGAGAGGGTTTGATGGTGTATTTGAAATTGATAATTTCTCCTTTGTGTGTTTTGTAATTTTATTCAATTTGCACCAGTCGCAGACCTTCATGAATTAAGCTATCGAACCTTTCATGTCTTTTCAAACATATCTTTCTCGTCATTTTAGGAACAGTCTGTCCTGTTGTTGTTGTATGATGATTTTTCAAAATATGTTGAATCGCACCAAAATCACTGATGAACTTTGGTGGATAGTATATTATTATTTGCAGATTTTTTACAGTTTTCAGAACCAATTTTTTAAACATTTCCTTTGGTACCCATTCATATATTTTGTCAAGACTTGATAATGCGATTTTATGAATTTTATGAAAAATATTAATGTCATGAATTTTATGAAAATCAGCATCAGACAGCAAATAGTGACCATGGCAACAGTAAATAGAAATGTATGCATGTTAGTTTTGAAAAATTTCAATAGATTTAACAAACTTTTTCTGATACCTCAAATCAAGATTTTGGTGAATTACTGCTATCCATGAAAACAAATGAACTCGATAATTTAACACTTTACAACATTTCTTGCATTTCAGGTTCAACCGAATGAAGATCATATATAATAGAAACGAATGCTTGTATTTTTTTCTTATTTACATAAATATATACACTATTATATAAATATTTTATGGGAAAGTGAGGGACCATCAAGGCACCCGATTGAAGCATTCTGCATGGGGAGAGTGGGAATTCCAACTCCCCATTGCCAGCAGTTTGTGAACAGAGGGCGGGCTCTTCTCCCCGCCCATTTGGGGCATCCTCATGTAAGATAGCTCGCTTGTTTGACCAATTGTTCAATCATATAGTTGTACGTCAGATGCGTCGGTTGTCAAAATGAAGGTTCTTGTAAAATCGGGATGCTGTAGCAACTTAGGTGACATCAAAAATGATTGAAGAGCTTTGAAAGCATCTTTGCATTAAGATGACCAGTTAAATTGTGTATTTTTCCTTAACAATTGGTTCAAAGGATACGCAATTGTCGCAAAATTAGGCACACATTTTTGGTAGTAGTTGCAAAACGCAGCAAACATTCTGACTTCATCACTATTCTTTTGGAACTGGGTCTTTATAGTATCATATTTATTACTATCTGGTAAGATACCCTTATCGGTAATTCTGTGTCCCAGGTAAGTAACTTTTGTATTGAAATACTTAGTTTTCGCTAAATTTAATTTTAAATTGTATTTTCGATTTCTTTCAAAAACTGTTGATAAATTTTGTAAGTGATGTCGCATTGCGCATCCTACTACAATGATGTCATCAATATAAACAAAAGCATGTTCTGGTGTCAGTCCAGACATCGCCATTGTCATCATTCTTTGAAAACTGTTTGGGCTAACCTTCAATCCAAACGGTAATCTTGTAAACTGACCTGATTGGGTCGAAAAAGCTGTAAATTTGATGAAACCCAGACATCAAATCCAAGGTATGATTAAAATATTAAACATTCAATATTAAATATTTTAACAAGCGCGTAAAATTTCCACTCGTTTAATATCAACCCAAAGGAGGCGTGAACAACGAAATTGTTTGCAATCTTTCATGCGCCATACAACAATGTTTGCAATCTTTCATACAACAGGCAAGATTCAGGCGTTATCTGGCACATGAAATATCCCACTATTTTCTGCAGAATCTTGCATTCCCTTAATGTGCATTAGATAACGTAGAAAATTCAATGTTTCTTTTTATCCGTGTATGTCCGTGCTGTAACCAAAACGTCACTTTTTACTACCAGAACGTGGGCGGTATGAACTCAATTGTTGAAGACTACCGCTTATCCGTTTCGGACCGCTGCTATGATGTTATTGCTCTCACCGAGACTTGGCTTGATTCCCGCACGCTTTCTAATCAAGTGTTCGGATCCGAATATGATGTTTTCCGATGTGATCGTAGCTCTGTTAACAGCCGAAAATCAACGGGAGGTGGTGTCCTCTTGGCAGTCGGTTCCGGATTGAAAGCCAGAGCAATTGAGAATGATTTGTGGAGCAGCGTGGAACAGGTCTGGGTTGCTGTTGAATTGGCCGACCGTACATTGTTTATATGTGTAGTATATATACCTCCAAATCGTGTACGTGACATTGATTTTATCAACACTTATTGCCGCTCCATCCAAGCTATCTTGGAAAGAGCAGCTACAATCGACGAGATCATCATTTTTGGCGACTATAATCTACCCGGTATTTCGTGGCAACCGTCCCACAGTGGTTTCCTTTATCCGGATCCTGTATGTTCTGCGTTTCATTCTGGAGCTACCACCCTTCTTGACAGCTACAGTACATGTACGTTATCGCAAATCAATCACGTGAGGAATGAGAACAACCGTAGTTTGGACCTTTGCTTCGTTAGTGCTCAGGACTTTGCCCCGTCAATTTTCTGTGCACCTGCTCCACTGGTGAAGCAGGCTCCTCATCACCCTCCTTGGGCTGTGGCTATGGAGAGAAAGTTGCTTCATGACTTTGTCATTAAACCGGACGTGGTTTCCTACGACTTTCGGAAAGCAGATTACCGTGCCATTTCTGACCTGCTTTCCAGTATCGACTGGGGAACCATCCTCGATACTTATAATGTCGAAGTTGCGGCAAGTACTTTGTCACATGTTTTGGCGTACACCATCGACAGACACGTGCCGAAAATCATCCACCAGAAAGATACGCAACATCCATGGCAGACTATGGAACTCCGTAGATTGAAGTCTATCAAAAGAGCAGCACTAAGAAAATTCACGATGTACCGAACAGTTCAACTAAAATGCCATTACGTTCGACTTAACCACCAATACAAGCGGATCAGTCGGCAAAGTTATTCGCGATATCAACATGGGATTCAGCGCAGAATGAAGTTGAACCCTAAATCGTTTTGGAACTATGTAAACGAGCAGCGAAAGGAGTTCGGTCTTCCATCGTCCATGGTGTTTGATGGTGAAGTTGCTTCATCGACTCAGGAGATCTGCCGACTCTTCTCTCAAAAATTCTTCAAAGTTTTCACCGATGAGAGCCTAACCGAAGAACACGTTAATCTCGCTGCAAGCAACGTCCCTATGCACGGTGACACTTTGGGCGATATAGACTTCAACGATACGACTATTTCAAGAGCCGCATCCAAACTGAAATCTTCCTGTCGTCCTGGGCCCGATGGAATCCCGTCAATCTTTCTCAAGAAGAATATCGACTCCTTATTGACACCGCTCGGCCAAATTTTCCAATTGTCAGTACGCAGTAGTACTTTTCCTTCATGCTGGAAATCTGCTCACATGTTTCCTGTTCATAAAAAAGGTAGCAAGCGAGACGTCAACAACTATCGCGGAATTACCTCACTGAGCGCGTTATCTTTCTCACTGCAAGCATTTTTTGAGCGATCATCAGCATGGCTTCATGGCAGGTCGTTCCACTACTACCAATTTGCTCTGTCTCACGTCGTACGTAACTGATAGCATGAATGACCGAGCTCAAACAGATGTGATTTATACTGATTTGTCAGCTGCCTTCGACAAACTGAACCATGCTATTGCTATTGCTAAGCTAAGCCGACTCGGGATCAATGGCATTCTATTACAATGGTTTCAATCATATCTTACTGGTCGCCAACTCATGGTTGCTATAGGTGACTGCCGTTCCGATACTTATCCAGCGACATCGGGAATACCTCAGGGTAGCCATCTTGGACCGCTGATCTTCTTGCTCTACTTCAACGATGTTCACCTTGTCATTGTGGGACCTCGACTATCATATGCTGATGATCTCAAACTCTACCTCCGTATCTGTTCCATTGCCGATTGTCACACTCTTCAGCGTCAGCTACATGCCTTCGCAGACTGGTGCATCGTTAATCGAATGGAAGTGAATCCTACTAAATGCTCAGTTATTTCCTTTTCTCGAAAAAAGGACCCGATCATCTTCAACTATAATCTGTCAGGGATAGACATTGAACGGGTGAGCCACGTGAAGGATTTAGGCGTAGTTTTGGACTCGCGACTTACTTACAAGCAGCATATTTCATATGTGGTCGATAAAGCATCTAGAACGTTAGGTTTTATCTTTAGAATCACCAAAAATTTTACCGATATTTATTGCCTGAAGTCATTATACTCCTCGTTGGTCCGATCAGTTCTTGAATATTGCTCTGCAGTTTGGAATCCAAGCTACAACAATGGGGCTGAAAGAGTCGAATCCGTCCAACGCCGATTCCTGCGTTTTGCGCTTCGGTTATTACCTTGGAGAGATCCTTTCCGTTTGCCTAGCTACGAGGATCGATGCCAACTGATTCATCTGGAGCCACTTTCGACACGAAGAGACACTGCCAGAGCTTTATTTATTGCCGATACCTTGCAAGGAAGAGTGGATTGCCCAACCATACTCGAGCAAATCAACCTAAATGTACGACCGCGTGCATTAAGGAATAATTCGATGCTGAGTCTACCTTTTCGTCGTACAAATCACGGAATGAATGGAGCAATCAACGGACTTCAAAGAGTCTTCAACAGAGTAGCCTCAGCATTCGATTTCAATGCACCACGTCAGACACTTCGGCGCAGATTTAGTCAGATTTACTCCGGCACAGTTAATCGTGAATAACAGTTTTATGTTTTTAAGTTATAATTATTGACTTGTATTTTAGATTTTATATTAGCATAACACCATTGGGGCTGATTG
>JAHHFK020003901.1:0-63035 GCA_024533555.2 Aedes koreicus | reverse complement strand
CAGCTGACTTGATGACATACCTACATGCACACTAAAACACGTGTACGCAAAATCAAAAATAATCCAGTATACTTGGCACTTTGCATGTACTAGAAGCTGGTTCTCTAGTACGATAGTGATCCATAATTTTTTTATTGTTTCTTCGGCACAACAACGTCCTTCCCTTTTGGGTCCATGGTATGATTGTACTTGCCACCCAATCATACACACTTAGAAAATTTTACTAATTTAATTTTTAGAAAGAAGAAGAAGTTGATTCATGATAATGTAATATATACTGAAAGTTTACTTTCGTACATTTTTAATTATTAAAAATAAAACTGATAAAACTGATTCTGTTAATCTTTTTTTTTTGTATCATTGCGACGCAAGAGTTTCTTAATATTCGTCAAGTTGATTGTTGAACCCAGAGCGGTGGCAATAGCGCCATTTGTTTGCTTAAACCCTTCTCATTCTATGCTTTTTAAGGACATATTGTTCATCGCAATGTCCTTGATCAGCGAATCGATGAACAGCTGCTCGTCCATAGGAATTTTTATTTTTCTTATTGTATGGGGTTTCTTGACAAGTGTGCTATTTTCGTCCAGCAAAACTACTTCCACTGCTCGCTTCGAATGCTTTGAGCGAATATGACGGATTGTGTTTCCCTGATCATAAGTAGCCTGTTCGTCGGTGCATTTGCTGCGAGAGTCAATTGCGCACCTGGCTTTCGGTCCATCCCTGAGGACGTATTGACCGGCCATTTGGGTGAGTGTCTGGTCACTAAAGGGCGAACACAAAATTATTGCGACACATTCAACAGGGCATAACTTTTTTTTACCATTGGGTAAAAATCAACCAAATTTTGCACACTTTCTCATTGATGTGTATTGTTTACATGCTGTCAAACTCGAAGTCGTGTTTTTCGATTCAACGAAAATGGAGGTGAACCAACGCGAGTCGAGAGAATAAATTCTTTCCAAACACCTGGAATTTCCTGACCTGTCGCACCGGCAGTTGGGAAAAATGTTGAACATTCACCATTCAACCGTCTCCAGAGTGTTGAAGCGGTTCCAGGAGCGGTTGACGTTGGACCACGGCAAAGGAGCTGGAAGAAAACCGGAACCGGAGAACAAAAAGACGGAGGGAAAGGTGAAGCGGATGATTAAAGCAAATCCCAACGTCTCAAGCCGTGATTTGGCTAAAAAGATCGGCATGTCGCAGAGCTACGTCCAGAATGCAAAGAAGAGAGCTGGACTACATACATACAAGGTACAGAACTTCCCAAACCGCGATGAGCGGCAACAATCGACGGCTAAAACTCGGGCACGGAAGCTCTACGAGAAGATGCTGACAAAATATGGCTGCTGTGTGATGGACGACGAAACGTATATAAAAGCCGATTTTAAGCAAATTCCGGGGTTGGAGTTTTTCACCGGCAAGAGCAAGTTCTATGTGGACGACAAATTTAAGAAGAAGAAAATGTCGAAGTTCGCCTCCAAATATCTCATTTGGCAGGCCATCTGCTCTTGCGGACTGAGGAGTGAGCCTTTCGTGACAAAGGGCACAGTAAATGGCGAGATCTACAAATCTGAGTGCCTCGAGAAGCGCCTTTTGCCGTTCTTGCAGCAGCACGACGAAGCTCCGCTATTTTGGCCAGATTTGGCATCATGCCACTATTCTAAAAGGGTCCTGGAGTGGTATGAGGCCAATTCTGTCCATTTTGTTCCAAAGGACATGAATCCGCCAAACTGTCCGGAGCTGCGCCCGGTGGAGTAGTACTGGGCAATGATGAAGCGGGAACTTCGGAAGAGCAACAAGACAGTCAAATACGAGAAGGACATGTTAAGAAAATGGAAAAAAAACTGAGAAACTGGTGCCGGATGACACTGTAAAGACTTTGATGGAGGGCATCAAGCGAAAATGCGTTCAATTTTACACTCAAGGCTCCATCGATTAACTTTTCTTTTGATTTTTGAGGTAAATATATGTATAAAACTACCCTAAAATTTTGGTTTGATTCTAAACATTATAAGAAAATTGGCATGACATTTTCGGTGTCGCAATAATTTCGTGTTCGCCCTTTAGTCCGCTTCCTAGACACTTTTTTTCTTGGCTGGGATGGTTCAGGCTCCATAGCGTATACATTTAACACTAATTTTGCTTGTCACAACCGCTATTGAAAATTTCACCCACTCAATGAATGGAATGCTCGTTTGACAGATGGCACTGAATGAATGAAGCTTTCGCAGAGCTTCTTTTGCATGGTTCATGAGTGAACCTGAAGCTGTTTCAGAGCAGCATTCGTTGTTTTTAGTGCTGGTATGAAAATGATACAGGTGGCTTTGGAGCTGTGGTTGTGTTGATGGTTCATTTTCATCACGTCAGTTTCGATATTCTTGCACTGAAAAAAAAAAAATGTATTCTCTCTTTCACATTGAATTGCTGAAAATTCGCACCCCTGCCTTTAGCACTTCCATGCAAACTAGGGCCACCAACACAAGCAATTACATTTTCTTAAATTGATGGTGATGCCACTTTTCGTGAAGCTGCTGAGAGTTTTGAGAAATCTAGGGTTTTTTTTTCATTAGGGCGAATCTACAATTGAGAGATTCTCTCTGGGCTCGCTCTCTTTCATTCATAAACCAATCACCTTTACGTTTTTCATTCTACTATTTGTAGAGTTTGCTAGCCAGCACTGTTGTGTTTCGATCTGTACTAAAGAATCCCTCGAAAGTTTTATAACGGCGCTGTAATGAATGAAAGACAGCGAGCCCGGAGAGAATCTCTCAATTGTAGATTCGCCCTATTGAAAAAAAAAACCCTAGAAATGTACGTTTGATTTTTACATCCCCTCTTTGTTTACAAAATCAGATACGTCTGTTTGAAGAAGTACTTGAGAAATATGCACTAGAATGGTATAAAAGGAACAATGTCGTATTTTTACCAAAGGAGATAAATCCTCCAAACTGCCCTGAGAATCGTCCTATCGAAATTTTCTGGGCTTTGTCGAAGGCGAAGCTAAGAAAACACATGAAACCAGCGAATAATGTTGAAAAATTTAAGAAATATTTGCCAAAAATGGTGAAAATGGTAGGAGAAAGCACTGTGCAGAAGCTTATGAGTAATGTCAAGGGAAAAGTGGGAGAACTCGCCTACCCAACAAAAATTCAAGTAAATTGAAATTAAGATAGAAAGAAAACATTCATATTTACTATGTTTGATAGTAAAACAATCAAAAATCACAGTATGGTCTTTTTTTATTTGAAACAGAAAGTGTATTTATATTTTGCGGAACAGTCTATAGAAGCTAAACGAGTAAACTCTTTGACGTGATCATTAGGATTCTGCAGTGCAGGGAGAAACGGGAAAAGTGAAAGAGTTGGCATTTCGAGCACCACATATGGGCCCTTGAAAGACTCACGCGACAAGTCAGCCTGACTGACACTGGTTAAACACTGCACAACACAATAAATGGGAGAGGCGTCGTCGGTCGACGTTCATCGGCGATAAATGCGGTTCATTTTTTGCTCATTTCTCATACATAGGTTACCGCCACGCCATCACCGTGTGCCCCGCCGGAGGTCACAACGAAACTGACGCTCGCTGGCTGGGTTGGATCCGCTTCTTCGTTTGGATTCATCACGTCCCGACTGGGACTTCAAACCACCCTTCAAAGTGCTCTGATGTAACTTTTGGACGGGGTCTCGCAGGATTGCATGCATTAACTCACCGAGCTACGAAGGCCCCAAGAGGGTTGGATCAAGAACATTCAAATTGCACTGCACCGATTTTCCATCGACGACCGGAGTGAGTTGCAAGCGTGTCATATTTGAATGCTGATCTTTGCGGTTCGAAAATGACTTAATTTAGCCCGTTGCTTGACACTTGCAGTTTGCCTGGTGTTAAACGGATGTGTGGTTTTCGCGCTGGAGCCGAGCAGCAGATGATCTCATGATGGATTAAGCTGAGCGAATCGCATGTGGCAGTGTCTCTCGTGGGACGTCAATCATCGTTGCTGTCAGCAACTGGTTGGTCGGGTAGTTGATCAGCGGGCGAAGGTTGAGGTGTCTCGAACGGTGATTTGTTAGATTGATGGCGCTAACAAACTAGTCGCCGGCATGAATGAACGGTTGTAGGAATGATTTTTTTTTAGACCGATAAAAATCCCTTTGCACTGTTTTCGTTCATTTATCAAATATCCTTGAAAATTCCCATCTGCCCGGCACAGGGGAAGCATCAATTTTCATGCGTAATAACGAACAACGTCGAAATAAAAGCGACTACAAGCCAACATGATACGCTACTGCTTTGCTCTCCCGAAATAGACAACATCACATGAGTTATAGCAAACAGCATTCGCTTCCGGACTCCCCGAGGGGCGCCTCGGCCATTAAGCGAACTATCCAGGTGAGTCTCAAATCTGGAAGTGCAAAGTCAATATTTTCCAATGGCCATCACTCCTAGACAATGGTCAGTGGCGAGCACCGTTTGGTCGGCTTCAGTTCAATGACCGCATTTTTTTTCCTTTCTTGTTTGCCCCGGAACAGGCAATGCTCACAGAATAAGGAACAATTGACCGGAACAAGCTCTCCATGCTTTACCATTGACTCGTGTGCACACGTTGCTCTCTGCATGTTTCGGTCGGTATATGTTCATATGAAGCAATTCTGGCAGAAGCACCTCGGCACATGCTGCCTAGATTCCCCCCGCTGGGCCTTTCTGGACTAGTGGAGTGGACCTTGCCGATTCCGGAACCACCCCGATGGCGGTCTTTGGGTGCAAAGCAGTGCAACGCTAGAAAACAAAGCGGCAAATTACCCAACTGATCGGTAGAGACAACAACAGACAGCACATCTCAAACAAAGAATTACTCACCGGCTTGTTTGGAAGATTTTCCACAACACCTTTTGTGTTGTCGCCGGTTGGTTTATCAATGAACTGAATTCCGGTGCGAATACGGATGAATGGGTTCAACGAGACACACAAAACACAACCGACAACCATTTGCATTCTATGTCGTTGCACACATGTGGTTCCATATAGGAGCTATTCATTAGTGCGGATGGTGTGTCCTTCGGCAATAGAAATAGAATGCTGCAACTCACCCTGGCCGCCGGAGCTTGGACAATTAGTCAACAGTTCTTGTGTCGTTGGTTGAATGGGCCACTGCTCGGGTTCTATGTTTATGCTCGCTTGAGGTCGCACACATTGTTTGACGGTGGGCTTTCTGCTGCTGCTGCTGCTGCTGGTGGGTAGATTGAAGCGATCTGCATGAGTGGTCGTTGAATGAAATCGGAACCTTATTGTCTATGATGCTTTTTCCGTCGGTGTCGGTAGGGATCAGAAGCCTTTGCGGGTCATTTTGTGGAAAAATATTGCTGGTTTCACGCAACCCTTGGATGTAAGTTGCTTGTTAATAGTTATCCATCGAATTTGATGAGTGAAAAATAAGTTTTATAAATTACTAGCTGAACCCGGTGCACGCTTGCAACTAAATGAATGAAAATTTAATTGAACTGGCGCGTTTATGGTTGTTTTTACTTTTAAATGACTTTTAACTGTTAAAATATTTTCATTTGCTTATGTGTGACTATGATTATAGAGTTTTAGTTTTTTATTTGGGTTTTGGTTTGTGTTTTAAATTTTACCTTCCGATTGGTAGTTTTTACCATGGTTACTTCAAAGGGCAAAAACTTTATCTTCAAGGCGATACGGTCAAAATTTGGTCAATATCAACTTGACGTATTTCTTTCAATTTTGCATTTAAAAAACCTGAACACCCCTCATTTTGAAGGTGTGTGTGTGTAGAATGTTGCTCCTATTTTGATTTTGGAATTCACTCTTCAGTTGTCAAAATGCCGTCCAAGCAAGAAGAGCAGCGTATCAAAATTTTGCTCGCGCATCGCGAAAATCCGAGCTACTCGCACGCAAAGTTGGCAAAATCGCTAAAAGTTGCCAAATCAACCGTTACAAATGTAATTAAAGTGTTTGGGGAACGTTTGTCGACAGCCAGGAAGTCTGGATCGGGGGGAAATCGAAAACCGGAAGCCGCTGAGACGACAAAGAGAGTTGCCGGTAGTTTCAAGCGAAACCCTAACCTATCTCTCCGAGATGCCGCAAATAAGCTGGGTGTATCGTCTACAACCGTGCATCGAGCCAAAAAACGAGCCGGACTATCGACTTACAAGAAGGTAGTGACTCCAAATCGCGATGATAAACAAAATACGACGGCCAAAGCGCGATCCCGGAGGCTGTACACGACGATGCTGACGAAGTTTGACTGCGTGGTAATGGACGACGAAACCTACGTCAAAGCCGACTACAAGCAGCTTCCGGGACAGGAGTTTTATACGGCAAAGGAAGGGGAAAGGTAGCAGATATTTTCAAGCACACGAAACTGTCAAAGTTCGCAAAGAAATATCTGGTTTGGCAAGCCATCTGTACCTGTGGCTTGAAAAGCAGCATTTTCATAGCTTCCGGGACTGTCAACCAAGAAATTTACGTGAAAGAGTGTTTGAATAAACGTCTGCTGCCTTTCCTGAAGAAACACGGTTGTTCCGTACTGTTTTGGCCGGATTTGGCATCTTGCCATTACGGTAAAAAGGCCATGGAGTGGTACGCCGCCAACAACGTGCAGGTGGTTCCCAAGGACAAGAACCCTCCCAACACGCCAGAGCTCCGCCCAATTGAGAAATACTGGGCTATTGTCAAGCGGAACCTAAAGAAGACCAAAAAAACTGCTAAGGACGAGCAGCAGTTCAAGGCAAACTGGCTTTCTGCGGCGAAGAAGGTGGACAAGGTGGCTGTACAAAATCTGATGGCAGGGGTCAAGCGTAAGGCCCGGCAATTCGGATTTGGAAAAGCGGAAGCCTAACTGAATATTTTCCTGAATTTTATACTAATTGAACTTGAAAAAGAAATTTAATTTGATTTTTTAAATAAACGATTTCACCGATTTACACGCGTTTTCCCTTGACCAAATTTTGACCGTATCACCCTTTACCTTCGCTTCGTCCCAATCCATTACAGGCTTGGCGTAATGGCACGAAGCGAGATCCGGCCAGAACAGCGTGGGACCACGGTGAGAGCGGAGGAAGGGCAGCAAGCGTTTCTGTGAGCATTCCTCTCGATAAATCTGCCCGTTTATGGTGCCGGTTATAACGAACGGCGTGCTGTACCGTTCGCACTCGCAGATCACCTGCCACAACAGGTACTTCTTCGCGAATTCGTCCATCTTTCTCTTCCGGAATTTTTTCGGAACCTTCATGCGGGACGTACCGACAAAAAACTCGAGGCCGGGAATTTGTCTGGTGTCCGCCTTGATATATGTCTCGTCGTTAATGACGAGACAGCCTGGCTTGACCAGCCACTCACGGTACAGCTTCCGCGCACGCAATTTGGCCACCGTGTTTTGCTTGTCAGTCCGGTTTGGCGCCTTCCTGACCTTAAAAACACGTAGCCCAGCCCACTTCATGGTCTTCTGGACGAACCAATTCAACGAATTTACCTTTTTGGCCACGTCTCGGATGGAAAGGTTCGGGTTATTCTTAAAGTACTGCCTTATCTTCCGCGCCTTCTCTGGGTATTCCGTTTTCGGTTTTCGGCCGCTTCTAGCGCGCCGCTTGATGGTCTTCGTCTCCCGGAAGATCTTCACAACGCGGGACACGGTGGAATGGTGGATTCCAAGCCTTTTGCCGATCCATCTGTGCGACTGACCAGGATTATCGATCACCACGCCCAAGATTTGCTGGCGTAGCTCTTCTTGTTTCGAATGCATCTTGAAAACTACTAAACAGATCGCGATACAATTTCGCACACATAAACATAACACTCTAAACTAGTATTACCCAAAATTTCATTTTACTTACGTGATAAAAAGTTACACCCAAAGCAAAGTGTCGCATTTTTTCCGAGTCCAATCTTTATTTTTTTTCCCCTACATATATATTAATTTTTTAATTACAAATTCCTTTTCCACCTCTACCCATCCCCCATCCTACTATCTCACTCCCCATCAAAACTTCCAACCAACATTTCCTTCCCTCTTCCTTCTTACTTTTTCCTCTCCTTTCTATTACCTCCCCCCCCCTCTCATTTTTTTTTTTTTTTCTTCCCCCCCCCCCCTATCCCTACCTTAACCCCTCTTATTCCACATCAAAAATGTGCAAAAGCACGTTGGCCAATATTTAGTGTCCACCAGTGGGTACGTGTGCTCTACTCCAAGTTCCCCTTCTTTCAAACTCACCTTCAGTTCAATTTACCCATTGAGTAGGACACATCACAATAGAAAATATTGTGATGGAGCACGGACGTTAGGTTACTAGATGTATGAAAAATACTCTATAACCTATTTAGGGTTATATCTGAGAAATCCAAATTTGACCAACACCCACCTATTCAAGTCTATCGAGTCTATTTAGTAATGACAATATTGAGTAATTTTAATAACCGACGGATGGAACTTAGAAAAACTTAGATTAACTTCTTGTGCATAATTCACTGAGAGTAGCTCAAGTCTTCCCTTTCATGACTTAGAAGGGTTCCAATGTTCTATCAGAACATGCCTCTTACCCGAGAAATACTTATTTTGTGTTTTAGTTACTTGCATAATTTTTATGTTTGGTTGAAATTTGTGTTTCTTTTGTGGCTCCCATACATACCATTTCAGAAGGGGGAAGGGTCTCGAACCACCATAGAAAAATTCTTGCGTTCAAAACCCCCACATGACAACTTAGTAAATTAAATTATGGAGAGTGTGAGCTGTTTAGTGGAATACCTGTAACTAGAAAATAAGAAGAATGATTAGTAATTTCCATTTAATTCCAACTACCTTTATTGCTTATCTTGACAGATACGCGTATTTCGTCTACAATGTGCAGACTTCTTCAGTGTCGTGTGCTAATACTAATACTCAATCGAGTATTAGTACACGACACTGAAGAAGTCTGCACATTGTAGACGAAATACGCGTATCTGTCAAGATAAGCAATAAAGGTAGTTGGAATTAAATGGAAATTACTAATCATTCTTCTTATTTTCTAGTTAACTTAGTAAATTAGTTTCCATTTGCTTGGTTACTTGATTCTCTAGTTATGCAGATATTTGTGTTTGATTTGTATGGGAGCCCCTCCCCTTCTTGATGGCTGAGGGATCTCAAACCACCATAGAAATATTTCTCTCCTTCAAAAACCTCCACATGCCAAATTTGGTTCCATTTGCTTGATGAGTGCTTGTGTTATGCAGAAATTTGTGTTTCATTTGTATGGGAGACCCCCCCCCCCTTCAAAAAGGTGGAATTATCTCAAACCACCATAGAAATATTTCTTTCCTTCAAAAATCTCCAGATGCCTACCAATTCAAACTATACATCAAATAGAAAAATAGAATTCGCATAAATTAAGGCTAATCATGTTTTCCTTATTCCAAGCTCATCCTCGGTGGGTCAATCCGAGTATTGTCGCTTATCACAAGACATAAAATTTGATAGGGACTTATATACGTTCCTTTGACTACAAAACCCAATATGTTCCCTAGTTTGAATTAATTCGGACTAGGGTTCGGTGGTAGATCTGATACCCCGTAACGCAACACGAAAAGGTGATCTACCAGCGTTAACTTCTTGTGCATAATTTGTGCACTGAGAGTAGCTCCAGCCACCCCTTTCTTGACTAAGAAGGGTTGCAATGTTCTATCAGAACATGCTTCTTACCCGAGAAATACACATTTTATGTTTAAGTTGCTTGGATAATTATTATGTTTGGTTGAAATTTGTGATTCATTTGCATGGAAGCCCCCCCCTTTCAGAAGGGGGAAGGGTCTCGAACCACGATAGAAAAAATATTTCCTTCAATACTCCCACATGCCAAATTTGTTCCCATTTGCTTGATTAGTTCTCGAGTTATGCAGAAATTTGTGTATCATTTGTATGAGAGCCTCCCCCCCTTCCAAAGGTAAGAGGGGTCTCAAACAAACATACAAACCTTCCCCAGCTTCAAAAATCCTGCCTCCAGAAACTCCCACATGCCAAATATGGTTTCATTTGCTTGATTAGTTCTCGAGTTATACAGAAATGTATGTTTCATTTGTATGGAAAGCCTCCCCCCACCCTTCTGAGGGCGGAGGAGTCTCAAACCAGTATAGAATCATTTCTTGCTTTGCCAAATTTGGTTCTATTTGCTTGATTAGTAGCTGAGTTATGTGGAAATTTGTGTTTCAATTGTATGGGAGTCCCTCCCACCCCGTCCTATCTGAAGGCTGAAGGGTCTCAAACCACCATAGAAATATTTCTCTCTTTCAAAAACCCCCACATGCCAAATTTGGATCCATCTGCTTGATTAGTGCTTCAGTTATGCAGAAAACTGTGTTTCATTTGTATGAGAGCCCCCCTTCCAGAAGGCGGAGGGGTCTCAAAGCACCATAAAGACATTTCTAGCCTTCAAAAAACTCCAAATGCCAAATTTGGCTACATTTGCTTGGTTAGTTCTCGAGTTATGCAGAAATTTGTGTTTCATTTGTATGGGAGACCCCTCGTTCCAGATGGCGGAGAGGTCTCAAACCACCATAGAAACATTTCTTTTCTTTCAAAAACCCACACATGCTATATTTAGTTCCTTTTGCTTGATTTATTCTCGAGTTGTGCAGAAATTTGTGTTTCATTTGGGTGGGAGCCCCTCCTCCTCCCTTTTTAAAGGCTGAGGGGTCTCAAACCATCATAGAAATATTTCTCTCCTTCAAAAACCTCCAGATGCCAAATTTGGTTCCATTTGCTTGATTAGTGCTCGAGTTATGCAGACATTTGTTTTTGATTTGTATGGGAGCCCCCCCTTTCTGAAGGCTGAGGGGTCTCAAACCACCATAAAAACATTTCTTGCCATCCACACGCTTAATTTGATTTAAATTTCCTAATTAGTTCTCGAGTAATGCAGAAATGTGTATTTCATTTGTATGGGAGCCCCCCTTTACAGATGAGGGAGGGGTCTCAAACTATCATTAAGACCTATTTCGGCCCCAAAAACTCCTGTATACTAATTTTCACGCTGATCGGTTCAGTAGTCTCCGACAGAAATGGATTTTTATGCATTTAGAATTCTAGCTTCCAGAAACCCCCGAATGCTAAAAGTGGTTTAATTTACTTGATTAGTTCTCGAGTTATGCAGAAATTTGCTTTTTATTTGTATGTGAGCCACCCCCCCCCCCCCTAAAATGGGGAGGGGGTATTGAACTGCCATAGAAACATTTCTTGCCTCCAAAAACCTCAACATGCCAAATTTGGTTTCATATGCTTCATTGGCTCTCGAGTTATGCTAAAAATTATGTTGCATTTTTATGGGAGTCTCCCCTTCCAGAAGGCGGAGGGGTCTCAAACCACCTTAGAAATATTTATTTCCTTCAAAAACCTCCACATGCCAAATTTGGTTCCATTTGATTGATTTGTCCTCGAGTTATGAAGATATTCGTGTTTCATTTGTATGGAAACCCCCCTCCCGCCCCCTCCAGATGGCGGAGGAGTCTCAAACTTCCATAGAAGCATTTCTCTCCCTTAAAAACCTCCACATGCCAAATTTGGGTTCCTTTGCTTGATTAGTTGTTGAGTTATGTAGAAATGAGTGTTTCATTTGTATGGGAGCCCCCCTTTCCAGAGAAGGGAGGGGTCTCAAATCATCATAAAAACCTTTTCTGGCCTCAAAAACTTCTTCATACAAAATTTCACGCTGATCGGTTCAGTAGTTTTCGAGCCTATGAGGTTCAGACAGACAGACAGGACAGACAGACAGACAGAAATCCATTTTTATGTATATAGATAATCGTTCGACGAGGAACAAACCTTTAATGGCCGGTTCGTAAACCACGTAGACTTGTTTTAGAAAATCTCAGCCTCCTTCCCCCCTCGTAGACTTTTCTCCATCATTTTTTTGAATTTTTTTATGAAGCGTAGACTTTTGTCAAAACGCCATACACCACCCACCCTCCAAAAGTCTACGTGATTTATGAATAGCCCCTTATGTAAGTACCTTGCCTTGCTACTTTATACTAGCAGGTCTAAAAGTGTTGTCTAAGCTTGGAGCAGATTGAATTATTTTCCGTGTAAAATGTCTGACTTCAACCGCAAGATGTCGCGACTAAGAGCACTCAAAATTCATCATTATTTGTCGTTCAAGATATACTTCCGTTTTGTGATCATACCCATATGTTTAAGTGCTTAAAGTTGATTTGCTATGGATCATTTCTATAAGTTTATAGTTAATTATTCATTGTTTCATGGATCATTGACAATTAAATATGAAAGTTTTTCAATGATCTATGAATCATATGCATGTATTTAAGTGCACAAAGGTTACATTCTGTGGATCAATTTTGCAAGTATAAGAGGTAAAATAACTACGTGCCGAAAACAGCCAATCCACCAAACTGTCCAGAACTTCACCCAAGAGAGAAGTACTGGGCTCTATTTAAGCGGAAACTCTTCGAAACTAGGAAGAAAGCAAATGATACCGATGATTTCAAGAGAAGATGGAGAATCTTCACGGCAGGCCGTACGGTACCTGATGGCGGGTGAACCACAGAAAGTTCGTGAATTTTACAGAAAAAAGGATTAACATCTTAATCAACTGTTTCTAATGAAGATATGACTCTATTATTGTGAAATAAACAATCGGTTTTGTTGAATTATGTTTTACATTTTTTTTTTGCTGCTATTATTTTGGTGTCCGAAATTTAACGTGGACAGGTTCCTTCCCTCACTAAATGTGGAAGGAACAAACAAACAAAAAATAAAAAAAAAAAAAAAAAAAAAAAAAAAAATTTAAAACATAAATTTTAATTAAAATTTTTAATTTTTTTATATTTTTAAAAAAACAAAAAATATAAGAAAAATTTTGCTCCTCTCTTTCTACCCCCCAGCTTAAAGGGAAATTCTGCTCCATGTATTTTTTCCTATCTTTCATCTCTCTGTCGCAAACTTACCTCGCTATTTCAAATTGATCAATCTCGATTGTTAAAGACTGTATTCGATGAAATTTGGACACACGCAATTGTTCGTAACTTTTTAGCGAGTGGGTAAAAATTATTGAAATTTTAACTGAATGTGTTTCATTGTGTTGTGTCAATTGTGTAATGAGTTTCGTGAAAATCGGTCGAGTGATTTCAGTGATGGCTTCGAATGAAGAAATAGTGCGCCAACAAATTTTGGGCACTCACTTCGAAAACCCAAACGCTTCTCATCGATGGATCGGAAAACAGCTCGGAATCGCACATTCAACCGTATCTCATGTGATCAAAACGTTCAAGGACCGTAAGACAACCAAGCGGAAAAATGGTAGTGGCAAAAAACGTGGCACATCAAATCCGGAGAAGGCCAGGATGGTATTGAACCAATTTAAGCGTTATCCCAACATTTCGATCAGGGATGTTGCGAAACAGGCGAAAGTTTCAGTTTGTTTTGAGCAGAAAACAATGAAACGTTCTGGATTACATGTGTACAAGGTCCAGAAGGCACCGAACCGGAGCGATAAGCAGAACTCGGTGGCCAAAACTCGTGCAAGAAAACTGTATAGGGAGTGGCTCACAAAATCGTTCTGCATTGTGATGGACGATGAGACCTACAATAAAGCCGACACCAAACAAATGCCAGAACAGAAACACTACGTCGCCACCTCTAAGTTGGCCGTTCCGGAGAGTGTACGGAAGAAGAAACTGTCGAAATTCGCCAAAAAAATCCTTTTCTGGCAAGCGATCTGCGGATGTGGCAAAATGAGTCAGCCCTTCATCACCTCTGGGACCGTCAACGGACAAATCTACAAGGACGAATGCCTCCAAAAACGACTTCTGCCCTTCTTGAGATCTCACGATGGCCCGACACTGTTTTGGCCGGATTTGGCATCTTGCCACTATGCCCGGCCCGTCTTAGACTGGTACAAAGATAATAATGTAGTTTTTGTACCAAAAGACGTCAACCCTCCAAACACTCCGGAACTTCGCCCAATTGAAAATTTTGGGCAATCATGAAGGCAAAGCTCGTTAAAACTCCAAAACTGATAGAAAATGAACTTGAACTAAAGAAAGTGTGGTTAAAAGTAAGTAAGCAAGTCGGTCCTATCATTGCCCAAAATTTGATGAAAGGGGTCAAGGCAAAGGTGCGGGCATTTGGGTTGGGAGAAGAGGTTCAATAAACCAATGATGTCAAAACTTAACCATTTAGTAGTACTTTATTTCCAGAAAGTTTGAAAAGAATCGGGCTCAAGGAAAATTTTTGGTCCAAATTTCATCGAATACTGTCTTTATTTTTGTCCAAATTTCATCGAATACAGTCTTTATTTCAAATTGATAAATCTCGATTGTTAGTGAATGAACATCGAATCGAGCTCAATCAGATTGCTCACAGCAAGTTATCATACAAACTAATGTGATGAATTATTCAATATCTACACACTTAGAAATTATGAATTTTACACTAGACGTAATTCATGTTTGTAAAAAGCCGAGAAACGTAAAGAAAAATTTCGTGTAAAATTATGTCTCCTGAAACTGACACATACGCAATTCGACGAAAGATGTGTTTGATTGAATTTATTTTCTCATCTCTTTCAATTCATTGTTATGTACTAAAAGACGCTTGAATGTGTCGGTCTCAGAGGACTGAAATTTGCATGACATTTTGGTAGTGTGTAGTACAGATTCAGAGTTACATCAATTCTAAATTTTGAGGTAATGGCTGCCGTCGAGAATGCTCCAGCGTAAGCCCTTAGCAACAATTTGCAATATCGCTTGTCTTCCTAACTAATACTAATATCTCCTAGAGAGTTCCTTGCTTTGAAGCAACCAGCTTCCTGTCCCACACAACATTCCCAATTAATCTTGCCCTTGCTGCTTCTTGCCGACACCATGAATCAAAGCCAACCTTTTCTTTCGGTATCAATTGGAACCCTGTCAGGAAACGAACAATCTACCATGCAGCGAAAATAAAATCAAACTAACTAATCGTCTCAAAAAACATTCCGCTACCTACCAGCCAACCAGCCAGCACACCTACTGGAGAAGGAAGGTGTCGGCCGTCGCTTCCCTTTGATGGGATTAATTTCATTCGAATAAAAGCGCCAAACGAACAACGGGCCCGTCATTGTGTGAGCAGTGCAACATTAGGATCTACCCGCCTTTCGGAACTGGATCAATTTCAAGCCCGGAGCGGAAGCGACAAATGAGCTCAGGTTTTCGTGCTGATTGAACTTAAGCTGAGCGGTCAGGAGTCGTAAGGAGCAGCTCGTACAATCATTTACAGGATGATCCGACGGTTTCCCGATTCCGATGGAGTGAGTGGCTGGTGCGGCTAGTTTCAGAAGGATAACTGTGAAAAGTAGCACCCACGTTGCTCTAATTTTCCGAGCATGAGACGGCAATTTCTAAATTGAACTTTTATAAATGGTTGAATGTTGCAGGTGCAAAGTTTTCAAAAATCCCCCCAGGGATCATGGGAAACAACGTCAAGTCCGAGCGACAAGTGAGCGACTGATTTGCGGCACTTCGGAGCGATTTCAAAGCATTCAACCCAAAAACATCAAACAATGTTTCCAACCAAGGAAACAACTCCTTTGAATGCCGTCCTGTCACACTGGAGATAGAGAAGGGCGGTGTTGCTTTGCCAACCTTGAAGCACTACTGTAGCTTGCGATGGATGTAATGTTTGAATTCTATTTCCAGAAGCCACAGTGAAAGGAATGAAAAATGGATCATCCTTGTTTGACTTTCGCACGTCCCAACGCCGAAGCCAGAAGGACAAGGCGCAAACATTTGTGTGGAAGGACCTTGAGGGCGTAAAGAGATGAAAGGACTCCTCGACGGTGTCTGTTTGTCTTTCGGTTTCATTTTGCCGAAAAATCATTCTACGCCCATCAGGCTAGATAATGGGCCACAATGGGATCAAATAAAAATATTTTCACTTTTGTTGTGGCATTGTTGGCGGAATGTTATTGCGCCCAGGGAAGAAGCTATCGAAATAAATTCAACAATGTAATGGCAAGACTTGGCTCGGAAGGTGAATCGGGCGGTACGTTTGTTCGGAAAGGAATTCAATTATGTTTTGCTTTTGAGATCAATTGACAATGAGACAATTTTTGAGGACGTGTGGGAATTTGACGGTCTCTGGTGTTGATGAAATTCTATTGGTTGTAATTTTCCGATGAGCTCAGAACATTCCTAATCCACGACTAAGTCCTTGAATTCCCACAATCACAAATTCGTTTAATTGAAAGCTTAAGAAGTTCCCTTTTCAACGTCAGGATCCAAATGACCCACGTTTAATGCCCCATTCTCGGCAATTCCCTCTCATCACCGCCTCGATTCCGGAAAGTAACCCTAGACTGAACGTCGACGGCGTCCGAAAGTAACTTTTTAATAATAACCCTTTTTTTCCACTGTTGGCCGTCCGAACAACATGGAGAGATGCTCTCGGTCGCACCACTCAACTGAACGGGCATTTATTAGTAGCATTGTGAATGAGGAGCTTTCTGTGCCGTGTGGGGCGAGCGAATGCTGCTACTTTGGGATGCAAAGCCCTCCGGCAAGGAAAATTGGAAACAAAACAAAGAACAACACACACACACACACACACACACATGACGAGGAGGATGCTGCATTTTGTCGGAACCTTTTGATGGTCTTTTGTGCTCTCGCTTAAGCGCTTAAGCGAGTGGCAATGATTGTGTCCCTTTGGGGGGATTTCGTTGGATGGATCATCGGTCGGTCGGTCGGTCGGTCGGAATGTTGGATCAGCGAATAAAATTTAAAGATTTTCTCATAACCAACGCGCGCCGTTCTGTCTGGGCTGAGCTTTCCATCGGGGCGGCCATCAGCAGGAGGAAGACATGGACTCATCCAGAAGAACGATACAGTTTATTGAGCCCCGAGAGTTAGTGAGTGTTTCCGCACCGACGAGAGGGTCGTTCAATTCTATCCGGGCTGTTGAACGCCGAAAAGGCTGTGGCGCGTATTGAGGATCTGCGATAACATCGAGTGAGATTTGGAGAGAATGGGGTTAGGAAACATTTGAACTTGTTTTGTTGTACTGTTTGCGATGCTAGTGTAAAGCCTATCCACGTTGAATTTCGGACATCAACATAATAGCAGCAAAAAAATAATTAAAACATCATTCAGCTAAACCGATTGTTTATTTCACAATAATAGAGTTATAAAGCCCGATTCAAAGTAAATTTGGAATCATAACTCAAGAATTAAACAACATACACGGGTGATCAAAACGTCAAACAAAAGGGTATTTTTTCAGCTTTCAAACGATATTTATCAAGTTATTACATTTTACCGTTTCGAACGAACTGTCGCACTTAACAATGCCATCATGATCTAACCAGTCGCTGGTGACACTTTTTCGGCGAACTTATTCCACTTTAAACGCATTTGTTGTGCATTTGTCACTTCTTTACCGCATCCTCAAAGTTTTCGCTTGACAATTGCCCAATATTTTTCGATCGGTCTGAACTCAGGGCAATTCGGAGGATTAATCTCTTAGGTGAAGAAATTAATATTGTTTGCAGCATACGATTCTAGTACCTCCTTACCCAAGTAACATTGCTAACACCATCCTGCATTATTAAGTTTTATTAAAGTTTTATGAAAGCCACTTGAAATCAGTTTGGTTTTATTATGGCACCAAGAGGTGTCAATAGATTTCATATTTTAGTCAGGTTTATGAGAACGTACACAGCTTCTTTACAACGATCTTAAAACCTTGTTTCTCAAATTCCTTTTACTCCTAACAGAGGTTTTATTTTGACTTTATGAAATCGTAAAATGCTGTATTGAAATGCCGTTATAGGACTCATTGATATTATCTTATTATGGTCAGTTGAAAAAGCATTTTAAAACCATTTTGCCTCCAATAAATGCATCAAACGGCCAATTGGCATTGCAGGAAGTTACCATAAGACCAAATCGTTTTATAATAGTCATGGCGAAGAAAAATTGGCTTTATGGCAAAACTGTGATTTTTTCTTCAATCGCCATTTTGAAATATAAGAAATAATTGAAATGTGGAAAAATAAATGTAGCAAATTTTCAATGGTATGCAAATAAATTGTAGATCGGAGACTGATTTCAGCTTTTTTTTAGATAATCTCAGCCTATTCCAAGCCCTTTTCATGAAACTCATGATTAATTTATGGAATATATTTGTTTTAATTTCATTTATAGTGTTGAAAATTCACATAATTTCCGAGGCGCATTATTTTTCGGCTCTTATCGTGCCGATATTCACCATAAAATTAAATACGCATATAATTTGGAGTATAGAACGCTGAAGAAAACACAATTAGTTTTGGATATTTTGCTATCAAACAAAATTTCCCGCAACACTAGACCTTTTTTTACTGCTAAATGAATCAGAAGAGCAGAGAATCGAATAAAGCAGAACAACAACAAATAACAACCTCGATTCTACAGTGAAGTTTGACAGCTGTGGCCATTTGGCCACATTCTGGTTTTCATGGCAGCCAATAGGTTTTATGAAGGTTCTCAAGTGGTCATAACATCTTTCACTAGAACATTTTCAAAATCTTTATGTTCTTATAAAGGTTTTATTAACTTGTTTTCACAACCGTCTATAGAGTGGGCCATTGTGTACAAATTTCGACTTTAAAGAAGCATAGAGGAGGTGTTGGTAGACAAAAGAGTTTTGAATGAAGTTTTATCAACAAAGCTGGGAGGAGTGCTATACGGCTAGAATAAAACTAAAATTGTTACATGGGTAGAGTAGTGGCAGCTGGCTAGATCCGGCCAAAACATAACGTTGGTCTTGTGTTGCCGAATGAAGGGTAAAATCCGCGATTTGAGACACTCTTTAATGTAAACCTTCGACGTCATTGTGTGAGATGTGATGAAAACCTTGGTTTTAAGACCACAACTGCAGATTCCTTGCCAAACAATTAGTTTCCGAGCAAACTTATCAAGAAAAACAAATTTATACCTAGAAGGGACATCCCCACGACCAGTTGCCAGGTAGAATAGCGTCTGGGGATATGTTTATAATCCATTTTGACATATGTTTCGTCATCCATTAAAATACAGCCATCAGATTTCGTCAAAACTCGTTCGTATAGTAATCGTGCTCGCTTTTGGGCCACTAAATGTTATTTCAAGAAGCGATTCGGATGTTTACTACCACAAAAAGACTTATATGCTTCTCTTGAAAGGATGTTAGGCACGGTGGAAAAGTTGGAATCTCTTTGCCAAATCACGTATGGAGACACCTGGGTTGCTCTTCACGTACCTCAACACCTTTCTCCATAGCTCTTTGTCCCTAGTGGCTCATTTATGATAGATGCGCTGTGCTCTATCTGTCTAAAGTTCTGTCCAGTTAGAATCCGGAATCACTTATTGTGTTGCAGTGGCACGGAAAGTGACCGCTGCAAGAATTCTTTTACAGCGGTTTGTTTACCTAGGCGCCCACTTTCTGTGGTATAAATAATTCACGGTGTTTCGAACAGTGAGTCAAAAGTTATTCCAGATGGAAGCCGAGAGGAGAGAATAAATTCTGCACACCCACGTTGAAAATCCAACGTGGTCCGAAATAAAAATCGCAAAAACGTTGAAATCGCCAAATCAACCGAGATGTGCTCAAACGTTTCAGGGAGCGAAAGAGCGTGGATCGAGTGCCTCAAGGTAAGCGTCGTAGTGGAACATATGACTGCAAGCTGAACCATGTAGCGTTAATAAGTCTAGCCATAGAATTTTGTAGATTAATGCCGTTTTGTAACTAAAATTAATAATAAAAATATCGCAAACATAAAACACGCCCATCCCTACCTCGTCCATGTAAAAGCCCCTGCAGCAGAAAACGAACAGTAACACTGCCATAAGTGTCAATTATTTGCTGTTGACAACACTAAAACACCGTCAGCAGCGACGAACGGAAGGAAAGGAAAATAGCATCAAACTTATTCGGAGTGACGCGGGAAGGACGATTAGTTCGCGGTTTGCTCGGGAAATATCTCGTCATTCGCAGTACAGTTCGTCGTCAGGTGCAGCGGTTCGTAGTTTAATCACTGGACAGGTGATGTGATCACACGAACGCTGCACGTATTTTACACACAGTTACCACGTAGCGCACACCAACCCAACGTCCCGAAGGTGAAAGATAAAGGTATTGACATGAACCACATCTAACCCCATCATTTTGTGCTACAGAGCGCTGAACACTGGACACCTCACACGTGCGGCAACAACATCGGAGTTGCGCCGGATACGGCAACATAGGACCGACGGGAACACTTCGAAAGGTAGGAAATCGGTCGTTTGCAGCACAGCTCGTTATTAACCTCAATTTTTGGACAATAGAACGAGGCACACACACATACACACACACACACACACACACACACACACACACACAACAACACACACACACACACACACACACACACACACACACGGTGAACGTGGGACCCGAGACCAAACAGTGGCGACTAAAAATTCGTCGAAGTCTTCGTAGCACAACGTTCGGTAACAATCGTTTGCTGTCGATAGAAAACCCAATCTAATCTCGCCTTTGTGCTGCAGGTCGTCGCACGTGCACGGTTGGAAAGAGGGTAGAAACTACACGTGTTTCCACGATTCGATGGACACCTTTCGGATTGCGCACTGTGTTGCACAGGAATTTTAATACAGCCCGAGCAAGAAGAGCCCCAACATTGGGTGAGTTAACCGTATGGCTCTGAGAGAATCAAGTGCTGATTGTCCACGTCCTAGGGCTATTTTCCTTATCTTCCTCTCCCATTAGGACAAGCCGCGACCAGGCGTGCCTTCAGCTCTGGTTAGTGACACGTGGGCTTTGGTTTCGGAAGGAGAATTGCGATTGCGGCATTGAGCACCTGAGGTTTGCCGAGAAGTGACCGTGGAGCACGGGGCTCATATGTCGTTGGAAGGATGGCGGAACAAGCGATAAGTTGTAACCAGTACACGGACCCGTGAGTACGTTTAGTCATGGGAATAATAAGGTATGAAAAAGAAAAGAAAATGTACGGCAGATAAATTCAGATAGAGGAAAAGTTGCAGGAAGAGAGAAAGAGAGAGAGCGCGAGTTATAAAAGGAGATAAAAATGATTTTGATATTATTGAAAATTAGTTGTTTGCGTTTTAGTTTAGGGTTGCGTTAAGTTCTTCTTCTTCGACGATGTCACTTCAATCGAAGTAGAAAAGACCACCTGTTATAACCAGTCAGAGCAAACCCTGTACTATCAGATAATGAAATCGCTGCTGCTCGAAGAATTTGTTTGCGAGCAGGATATCGTTCTTATCGAGCTAGCAATCAACCAAACAGAACGTTGAAGCAAAGTTCCGTCACCAAAACTCGAGCTCGGAAATTGTACCAGCAGGTTTTGACGAAGTACCTAGGATGCCTGCTCATCGACGATGGAACCTACGTCAGAATGGATTTCGGACAGCTTCCTGGCCAAAAATTCTACATGGCGACGGCACGAGAAGATGTTCCTGCGAAGTTTAAGTTTGCCTTTATGGACAAATTTACCAAAAGAAAACTGATTATTTGGCAAGGGATATGCAGCTGTAGAGCAAAGACCAAAATGTTCGTGACGAATAAGACGATGGACTCGAAGCTGTACAAGGAAAAATGCCTCAAAAACCGCGTACTACCTTTCATTAAAGCCCATAAATGTCCCGTGAAGTTTTTGCCAGATTTGGTGAGTTGCCACTACAGCCGGGAATTCAGTGCGAATTTTCATTAGAAACGAAGAGAAATTATTTGTATAGATGTTTTCTCCTAAAAGTATTGTGAATAACCTTTGTTTTGATGTTTTAAAATTATGTTTACGTTAATCCGTTACCGAGATACAGATGGTTTTGTTATTTCGGATTCTAAATGAACATAGCTTTATCTCAGAGTATCCTTGTAACGTTTGATTACAAGACACACCGTTGACTTTGGAAATTTTAACACTTCTGCAATTTTTGAGGCAGACCACGAATGATTCTCTACACTCTGTCCATTTTCAATAAGACCAGATAATTTTTGACTGCCACCTCTCAGGAAGAAAACACATCACATCAATTTGTACCATGACATGTTTGTGTGAGGGAAACCTATCCCATGCATGGTAATATGAGTGTGTGTGTGTGTGAACGCACCAAGCAGTAACTACTATTTTTGCGATTTACCGTGTCCATTTTGTATAAGACCATTGGCAGATTCGCGTGTTTTCATTTTGCTGCATCAAAATGCCCAAGGGAAAAGTGCTCACGGAGAAGGAGCAGGGAATAATCGAGGCATTTCACCAAGAAAAAGTGTCAATAAGGGAAATCGGACGGCGGATTTGCCGGTCCCATCAAGTTGTGCGCAATCATCTCGCTAATCCTGAAGGATACGGAAAAAACAAAAGAGCTCCATGGAAATCAAAGCTAACCGATCGCGAGAAGAGGGAGATAGTTAAAACAGCTTCGCACTCGACTAAATCCCTGATGCAAATCAAGCAAACTTTGAATTTGAAGGTTTGCCGGGAGACAGTTCGTTAGGTTTTGGTGAAAAACCCTCATATTAAAAGGGCTAAAAAGGTTAAAGCTCCTAACCTTACTGCTTTTCATGTTGAGAAACGGCTGGTTTTGCAAAAGCTCACATGAATCGACAGTGGGATTTGGTAAGCTTTGGTTATATGTTATTTTGCGGAACGTTTAATATTGCACTATGGCTCTAAAACCGGTAAAATTATTCTTGATTTTTTTAACATGTTTAGACAATCTTCAGCGACGAAAAGAAGTTCAACCTTGATGGTCCGGACGGCTTCAATGGATACTGGTGCGATTTAAGAAAGGAGGAACAATTTTTTTCAACTTGGTACTTCGGAGGTGGCTCATGCATGGTTTGGGCAGGCTTTTGCGCAACCGGGAAGCTGAAGATAGCGTTCACGCCCTTCGAAATGAATAGTAAGGACTACATCAGTATTTTTGAAGGACATCTTCTGCCTTTTTTGCGCAACTATCGTCGGAAGAAGTTTACGTTCCAACAGGAGAATGCCGCTATTCATACCAGCAAGGAAACGAAGCAATGGCTCAGGAACCAAAAACTCGATTTGCTCGACTGGCCGGCGCGTTCTCCTGACCTAAATCCAGTCGAAAGCCTTTGGGGGATTTTGGTTCGCAGGATTTATGTTGACGGAAAGCAGTATGCCACTGTTGATGAGCTGAAGTCCGCTCTTACGACAGAATGGGACAAAATCTGTTCTACTGAATTTAGTAAACAGTATGCCAAATCAAAATTTTCAGGTCATTAATCGAAATGGCAAAGCTTCGGATTATTGAACTTACAATATGCTGATTTTTGTAAGTTTTACTTAATAAAAATGCGTAATATTTGAAATGGTCTTATAGAAACTGGCCACCTAAAAAATATAAAATCTTATTACAAAAGTAATAGAAGGAATTTTCAATCAAAATAAATCTAAGACAAACAATAACTTGCTATGCACTCTACAAAAATACGCACATTGATCCGAAATTATAGTTGATTTTAAACAATTTGGGGGTGGTCTTATAGAAGTTGGACAGAGTGTAGATGTTTGTGCACAAGTATTTTTTTTTCTCAAGTTCCATGATCCGTAATTTCAAGATGCATCGATCAATCAAGAAAAAAAACTTTTCACCAATTTCAATTTCACCAAAAATCAACAAATGCCTGTCAAAGGTTTTTTATGCCAACCACCAGGGACGCGGTGGTGTATTAAAGCGTGCGTCCAGATTTACCTTACTTTAGAGCGCATTACTCATTTGTAATCTCTGAAGCGAACCGAAACTTGGGGTTTATCTTTAGAATTGAATTCAGAGATCCATACTGTTTACGTGCGTTGTTCTACTCATTGGTGCGATCCGTTCTGGATCTGGACATCAAGGATTGAAGCTGTTCAGTCACGGTTTGTTCGCTATGCGCTGAGGTTTCTGCCATGGCGTGATCCTACCGATCTGCCTCCGTATCAGAATCGCTGCCGGCTTCTTGGAATGGACGACAACTGGAAAGAGTTTTATTTGTGAAAAAGGGCTACCCGGTTGCAAAGATTCACCTTGTATATTGGCTCAACTCAACATTAATGTCACTCCCCGTAATTTGAGACGCACTGATTTCCTTAGGCTAGGTTTTAGACGCACCAATTATGGTCAGAACGATCCACTACGTGTAATGTGTTGTACGTATAACAGTGTGTACAGTTTGTTTGACTTTCGATTAGCACTAAGAGTTTTAGATAACGATTGCTGAGTTCGAATATCTTTGTTTAGTTTGTTTAGTTTAAGTTTTATTCAAGTAGACCGTGTTGTCAGATGAATGTAGCATTATTTAGTTTATTTATTTATTTATTTATTGATATAATTCCAACTGACTTAACGTCTTATTGGAATGTAATGGGGAAAAGCCATGCGGTGTAAAAAAAAACCCCTATCTCTAAATCGTACGCTAAATTAGTCAACATGAATAGAAGGAATACAAAGCAAGTAAAACAAAATTAATTCTAATACACACACAATACTTGTCAGTAATATTTAAATAATCTGTCGTGATGGAATCAGTTGTCTGATATATTCGCCTTTAATACCAGTACGTAGTCAATACCACCATTTCTGAACTAGTGGCTATCTATCCAACTACGCTGAATCCGATGACGGAAGGACTCAGCGGAACAGTTGAAATCAAACAGAGCAAAGAGTTCATTGAAGCGCGATGACATGAATCGAATTGGATCGTGTTGGCCGTAGTTTGTAGCACGAGTTCCAAGTTGCAAAAATTTTCTTGTTCGCATAACTCGTTCAGGAGCGTAGATGAAGAGTTCGGCCAGAATTCCTGGAGAGTCGATTTCACCTAGAAGCACTTTAGCTGCGAAGACTGCTTGCATGACTGTACGCCTATGCTCCAATGTTTCAATTCCCAAGAGTGAGCAACGATCCTGATCGTTGGAAGGTTGACAGGATCATTTCACGGCAGATGACGGAGAGCATAACGAACAAATTTTCTTTGAACAGCTTCAATCACCACAATCCAGATTCTTTGATACGGGCACCACACCAAGGCTCCAAATTCTAGGCTAGAACGCACGAGAGAGCAGTACAATGCTTTCAGACAGGTGGGATCTGGAAACTCGTCGGATATCTTGAACATGAAACTGAGCTGTCTGTTGGCTTTGCAATCATGATCGTGTAGTGTTGTCTAAATGTCATACCGGAGTCAAGCGTGATTCCAAGGTCACGAACAGTATCAACTTCCTGCCGAGGTTGATTGTTTATTATGTAATCAAATGCAATTGGGTTCAATTTTCGATGGAATGCGATAATGAAGCATTTGTTAACACTCAGAGTGAGGAAATTCCTGGAACACTACTCTTCAAAGCTACTGAGCAAGTGCTGTAGTCGTAAGCAATCAGTGAAGCATCGCACAACCACATAAATTTTCACATCGTCGGCATAGAACGACCTCCAGTTAGGTGAAAGTATCCCAAGTTGCTGCCTTGTGGTACGCCCGACATATTAGTAAAGTATCCTGTCCGTAAGGTAAGATTTAAACCAACGAACTAAGTTATTTGACACCCCAAGTTTGTCTAACTTTGCCAAAAGTACTGCATGGTCAACCCGGTCAAAAGGAGCCTTGAGATCCGTGTAAACAACGGCGACCTGAGATCCAGCTCCCATATTCCGGAGACACGAGGAAACGAAAGGTGCAAGGTTGGTTGAAACCGATCTTCTGGGGCGAAATCCATGTTTTTCAGGAGAGATGTAGTGTCTGCAAACAACAAGTCGTTTACGATGATGTCGAAGACTTTTGAGCAGGCACAGAGTGATGTGATTCCTCGATAATTTTCGACCTTTTGTTTATCTCCTTTCTTGAAAATCGGGAACATGAACGAAAATTTCCAACGACAAACTCAAAGCCCAGGGCGAGTTCAGTTTACCACAGAACATTGAAACATGCTAGTAGACGTGAAAACTTGAAATTACTAAAATCTACCATCTCCTACCGAAACAAAACTAAACGAAGATCGACTTTCTATAAAACGAAAGCACTGCAGTGACCAGCTTTCATCACAGGACAAATCTTCCTGAACACTTAAATTGCACACTTCAGGGCTAAACTGCAAAGTGGACTGAGGTTCTCAAGCTGTCCAACTTGGAGTACAAACAAACAACGATAACTACTTAAAAAAAAAAAACAACAAACAAAAAAAAAAAAAAAAAAAAAAAAAAAAAAAAAAAAAAAAACAATTAAAAAAAAAAAAAATAAAAAATAAAAAAAATTCAATAACCCCTCTCTCCCCCACAAAAAATTTTATAAAAACAATAATTAAAACTCCAATTTATATATACACCTTCCATTTTATTATTCCAGTTTGAACAAGCGACACGTTCGGTCGTGTTTTTCGCTCGCGCTCTGAAAAGTTTTTGTGGTGTTTTTTCGATCGCTCTTTCGTTGTGGTGCGTGGTGCACTTTATCCTCTCGCGTTGTGTGATACACAGTCCGACCCCGGTATGGGGAAGCCGCCGATTAGTGATGTCGGCACAAGCTCGACTGGGAAACGTTCCCGCTTGAATTCACCCGATGATGTGCTGTCATCGAAGAAGCTTTTAGCTAACAACCGGTACGCCGTTCTGGAGAACGGCGATACACCGAAAATAGAGAAGAAGGAGAAAATGCCGCCGCTGTTCGTGAAGGGATTTCCGGAAGGCCTACTGGATAAGGTGTATTTCTACATCAACAAGGGCCTGCGGTGCACAATCCAACTCTGCTCGCAGGGTTATAAATTGATGGTCTCGGCGCTGTCCCACTACAACGCTGTCAAAGAAATCCTGAAGCAGATGAATGTGCAGTATTTCACGCACGACATCGAAGCCAACAAACCATTCAAGGTGGTTCTGCGTGGCCTCCCGGACAAGAAAACGGAGGAACTGGCCGACGAATTAAAGGCCAATGGGCTCAAACCGGTGCAAATTAACAAAATGCGTCGGCACGACATCTCTCGATGCTATCGGGATCAGCTTTACCAGATTCACTTCGAGAAGAACTCGACGTGCATGAAGGATCTGCAAAACGTCCGAGCCTTGTTCCACATCGTCGTCAAATGGGACCGCTACCAACCGATTCACCGTGATGTCACCCAGTGCCAGAACTGCCTGATGTTTGGGCATGGCACCAAAAATTGCCACATGGCGAAGCGATGCGTGGATTGCGGCAAACACCACGGACCCGATGGCTGTGAGCGGATGGAGGATGCTGACCCAGTGTGTGCCAACTGCGGTGCGGCTCACAAAGCAACCAGCAGGGAATGCCCGAAGCGGGCCGAATTCATTGCGATTCGAAGAAAATCGTCAGCCAACAACCAACCCGGCCATCGACGACGATCTGGTCCGCCTCCGGCCCTCACGACCGAGAACTTTCCTGCTCTCCCAACACGCCAAGTGCCTCCAAACCGTCCGGTCCCCAGTCGGCCTTCCGTTCAACATCGGTTCGCAGCTGCAGCAACCCAGCCATCCCAAAGCGATCTTCCAGGACCGTCGTACTCTGGTGCAACATCTGGCGCGATCGATGATTCGATGCTTTCAACGGAGGAAGTCGTTGCAATTCTGACTCAGGCCACCATCATCAAGCGATCCTGCAGAACACGTTCGGAACAAATTCAAGCGATGATTGCGTTTCTCAATGGACCGTGAAATCGTCAAAATCGCCAATTGGAACGCTTGCTCGCTGAAGAGCAAGAACATCGAGCTTAGTAATTTCCTCAACGAACGAGCCATTGACATCGCAATCATCACTGAGACGCATCTGAAACCTGAGATCAACGTGTTCCTGCCAGATTTCCGACTGATCAGACTTGATCGAACCAGTTCCACCGGAGGGGGAGTCGCCATCGCCCTGCGCACCAACATCAACTGCCAGATGCTTCCGAGCTTGCAGCTAAAATTCGTTGAAGCCATCGGAGTCAAAGTCGAATCCACCGTCGGCCCTATCACTATCATCGCGGCCTATTGTCCTAAACAAGCAAGCGTGAACAACGGGACAGATACGACCTTACGAAACGACATCATCAAGCTCACTCGGAGGCATGGGCAGTTCATTATCGCCGGCGACCTGAATGCAAAACATGAAACCTGGGGAAACGCACGACGGAACAAGAACGGCTCCATCCTACACGATGACCTGGAAGAGGGCCACTACACCATCCTGGGCCCGGATACTCCCACCCGGTTGAGCAGATCCGGGGTCCACTCAACAATCGACATCTTCCTCAGCAACATGGGGAACAACATCGCCCAGCCGGTCGCGTACCAGGAACTCAGCTCAGACCACTATCCAGTGGTGGCTGAAGTTGGGTCCTGCGTCAACCGGCATTCGGTAACCAGGCGCAACTATCATCGTGCCAACTGGGTCCAGTTCAGTCATCAGGTCGACAACACCGTCGATTACGATCGGCGCCCCGAATCAACCGACGACATCGATCGGCAACTACAGTCGATCGAGCAGGCGATCTCCCAGGCCCGGGAGCACCACATTCCAGAAGTAACACAGGTGAGCAACCCTTTACCGATTGATATTCTCACTAAAAATTTGATCCGTCGACGCAACACCACTCGCAGACAGTATCAACGCACTAATCTGCCTGCCCTAAAATCAGAGTGCAATCGTCTGAACAAAATTATCAAGGCCAGAATGGTGGATCTCAGAAACACTAACTTTGCCAACAAAATCCGCGCCCTCCCAGATTGTGCAAAGCCGTTCTGGAAATTAACAAAAATTTTAAAAACCAAGCCTAGGCCCATTCCACCGTTGATCCCACTAGACAACAATGACTCTAAGGATCGTTTGATTACTCCCGCTGAGAAGGCTGCTGAGATAGGTCGACATTTTGTCAGCTCCCACAATCTTGGTCAGAACATCATCAGTCCTCACGAAGCTGCCGTTAACGAGCATGCAAATAACATCCATCTATGTCCCAATGACTTTTCAGAGGAACTAGAAATCACAGCTGACGAACTGTCGACCTATATCAAAGCGTCGAAGAACATGAAGGCCCCAGGTTTCGACAAAATTCTGAATTTGGAACTCAAGCACTTGAGTTCCCAATTCTACGAACATCTAGCATTCATTTTTAATAAATGCCTTCGACTTAGCTACTTCCCCTCGCGTTGGAAGTCAGCTAAAGTCATACCCATCCGGAAACCTGGGAAAGATCCTTCATGTTCCAAGAGCTATCGACCCATCAGCCTTCTCTCGGGAGTATCTAAACTTTTTGAGAAAGCAATTTACCGTCGGCTCCTTGCATCTACCGACGAACTCAACATCCTGCTTGATGTACAGTTTGGTTTTCGACGCGGTCGATCAACAGTACATCAACTGAACCGAGTCACTAACATCCTCAAGCGAAACAAGTCTGTTTCGAAAACATCTGCCATGGCCCTTCTTGATGTGGAAAAAGCGTTCGACAACGTCTGGCATGATGGCCTGGTGTACAAACTGCATCGGTACAATCTTCCAGTCTTTCTGGTAAAGATCGTGAAAAACTACTTATCAAACAGAACATTTTGTGTTTCGCTGCATGGTGCAGTTTCCGATGCGCAGGAGGTTTCTGCCGGTGTTCCGCAGGGAAGCATATTAGGTCCACTTTTATTTAATTTGTTCACCTCGGACATACCCCCACTCCCTGAAAACGGATCTCTGTCGCTGTTCGCCGATGATACCGCAGTCGTCCACAACGGTAGGGTAGTAAGAGCGATCGCATCGAAACTGCAGCGAAGCCTGAATGTTCTGTTGAAGTATCTCACAGACTGGAAGATCTGTATCAATGCAGCGAAGACCCAGGTCATTCTTTTCCCTCACTCAAAATCTCCCAGACTTGTTCCGGCTGAGGATGTTAAAATTTGTCTAAACGGCACAACGGTGGAATGGACCAACTCAGCCATCTATCTTGGCGTGACACTAGATAGCAAGATGAACTTCAGGGAACAGGTTGACAAGACTGTCACAAAATGTAACGTTCTGTTGAAGCTTATGTACCCCTTGCTAAACAGAAAGTCTACATTGTCCCTGAAGAACAAGCTTGCTATCTACAAACAGATCATACTCCCGGTTATTGAGTACGGCATGCCGATCTGGGAGAGTTGCGCAAAAACACACCACCTAAAGCTCCAGCGGGTTCAAAACAAGTTTCTCAGGATAATCCTGAACACACCTCCACGGACGAGAAACACTGAGATCCACCGTCTGGCCGAGATAAAAACACTCGAAGATCGTTTTAGTGAGACTATCAATAGGTACAGGACACGTTGCCACCTATCAGACCACCAAGTCATCCGGGACTTGGTACCCCTTCCCTAGGTTTTTCAAATTGTAGTTATTGTAGTTAGGTAGGTTATCAAATTTTATAAATTTAAACCAACAAATCCCCATCAGGGATGAAATGTAAACTAGAATATCAAATTAACAAAACACACCACAAAACGAATGGAACAAAGAACAAAGATGAAAAGCCCCTCTGGCTAAACAATTACACTGTTAAAAATTAAATGTAAAAATTAAATTGAAATGACAAATAAAGACACATTTTAGTAGTAGTAGCATTTTGATTTAGTTTTCCGGCGGTCGTGGAGCTGTGCAGAGTAGGATCTGCAGTTGGACGAGCAGTCGCTGCCCAGAGAGGCGTTGGTGCAGTTGGCTATTGTTGCCGATGCTCCCGTCAACCTCGCTGCGAGAAACATGGCTGCTGAAGCCTACAAGTTGGCGGGAAAAAGCCGCCCGTGACAACGAGACAAGAATCAATCATCCCGCGAGATGAACCAAGAAAGAAAGGCCAAGTTCAATCGCGAACTGTTTCTCCCCCGTCAACTAAATCCGTCCTTTTCAGGACGACCAAATTAGTTTGCCAACTGAAGAGTTCGTTTGGATGAATTTTTCTCTTGTGCTGTTTGAAATTTCCATTACCGCGCCCCAGTTGAACATGGCATTGCTTCAAACGCCGCGTCCCGGAGTAAATGGCAAAGCGCGTTGAACAACCAATGAACCAACAGATCCATAAATATCTTCTATGCGTTAGAGATAGTGGCCCTCTCAACCATCGTAGAAAATACAACCGAGGCCGTATCATAATTAAGAGCCACCAAATGCTTTCTAAAGAGTGTACAATAGAATTTTCTTGGCCCTTTTCAGGACTGACTTAAATCAATTAGCGGATGGCCCTGACGTGTATGGGAATTAGATTGCTGCGTAGTCCTACGTCATCTTTGCGCACAACCCCATTGGGCTGTACCTTGTAGTTTTTCATTAGGGCGAATATACAATTGAGAGATTCTCTCCGGGCTCGCTCTCTTTCATTTATATTCCAATCACCTTTACGTTTTTCATTCTACTATTTGTAATGCATGCTAGCCAGCACTGTTGTGTTTCGATCTGTACTAAAGAATCTCTCGAAAGTTTAATAATGGCGCTGTAATGAATGAAAGAGAGCGAGCCCGGAAAGAATCTCTCAATTGTAGATTCACCCTAATGCAAAAAAAACCCTAGATATTATAAAAGAAAATGGCGCGGTGTGCCGAGCGGAAAATGGCTTTGCTAGTGGGAAAAAGGCCGTTGAACGGCTGTTCGATTCTTTAGGCACATTGTCTCGGAATTCTATTGTATTCTGATTTTAACCTTAAGGGCTGTATCGGAAATGAGTTATCCGCATATTTTTCTTTCAAATCATATAAACAAAGAATGTTTTATTCGCACAAATGGATGATTCCTTATTGTAAGGAATGTATCGAAAATAAGCTAATTAATGTATTCATCATAGCATGCTGTGCGTTTGACTGTTATCTCTTTTTTGGTAACTTATTTGCACCGTTTAAATTCTTTGTTTTCAAAATGTCGCACATTGAAAAGACGTTAAAATAAAGGTTTTGGACACAAGGCTACGTGAAAAGGGAGTAACTATGCGACAATTGACGAAGCGCTTTGGAATTCATCACGCGAGTGTAAAATCCACCATATCCAAGTTTGGCAAACACTGTTCTTTGGATGAACTGCCAGAAAGACGCATAAAACCCGGATCTTCCAATCCTAAACTGGATCAGAGAGTGGTAGCTCTAAAGCCTGTCCACGTTAAATTTCGGACGCTTTTCTTTCAGTGTAGATTTTGAATTATTTCACGGATCACTGAAACGTTTCACTTGTATGACAGTTAAAACTCTCCACTTTATGTCGTGGTACAACATGTTAATATTCTTGTTACATTCGTCGAATGAAGTGGAAGTGCGCAAACGCATTGTGTACGAACGGCAGCAAAATTCAAATTTTTCGGTACGCGATCTTGCCAAGAAACTAAAATTACCGAAAAGTACCTTTTTTGTGTGTTTGCAAATCATTTGACCAGCGCTTGACTGTGGATCGGAAGGTTGGAAGTGGAACAAATCGAAAAGTATGCTCCCGACAAATTGGACAAAAAGGTGGTAGCCATTATTGAGAAAAACCTCAATCTTACGAACGTATAAAAAGTGAAGCAGAGGTAAGAACTGAAGGAGTACAAAGTAAAAAGGTACCCAACCGTGACGATAAGCAAAAAGTCGTGCTAAGGAGCTTTACACCAATTTTTTGCAAACATTTTATTGTATCATAATAGATGATGAAACATAAGTACTCGAAGACTTTAAACAACTTCCGGGTCTGTTTTTGTTATACCACAATGCAAAGGAACCCGTTGCCGAGCATTTCTGGACAAAGAGGGTGTCCAAATTCCCGAAGAAGTATTTGATTTGGCAGGCCATATGTAGTTGTGGTCGAATATCAAAAAGTTTCGTCTCTACTGGCACTATCAATATGGATGTGTACGAGAAAGAATGTCTGCAAAAGCGGTTGCTACCATTTATCAGAAGCCACGACTCTCCAGCATTGTTTTGGTTTGGTTTGGCCTCTTGTCACTATGCGCAATCCGTCCTGGAATGGTATAAGGTGCAAGAGGTCAAATACGTGCCAAAAACAGCCAATCCACCAAATTGTCCAGAACTTCGCCCAATAGAGAAATACTGGGCTCTAGTTAAGCGGAACCTCTTCGAAACTAAGAAGAAAGCAAACGGTACCGATGATTTCAAGAGAAGATAGAGAATCTTCACAGCGAGCGTCTCTGAGAATACTGTATGGAACCTGATGGCGAGTGTACCACAGGAAGTTCGAGAATTTAACAGAAATAAGCATTAACATCTTAATCAACTGTTTCTAATTCAGATAAAGCTCGATTCAAAGTAAATCTTGACGCACGGTTTAATACATCACCGCGTCCCTGGTGGTTGGCACAAAAAACGTTTGACAGGCATTTGTTGATTGTAATAACCTACATCTGACTAAGAGACGAACCAGCTCTGTGCTAAATATCTTTATAATAATAATAAAAAAGAACTTACATCTGTTAAAACTCTACCCAGGGGTAAGTAATCTGAACCCAATGGTAGGTAAAAATAATTATACCCAACGTTGGCCTCCCACACTTAACTGCTCCGTTGGGTACTTTTTTCTAAGCGTGTATATAATGAGGAGTTTTCAACATATCGCAACGTTTTGCTATCTTTATTCTATACCCATTGGCTGCTTGATTACCAAACAGAGCTAAAAGGATGTGGCGATGTGTTGCAACCTCTTCACTTCACAACTCTAATGAGTAAGCTTTTATAGCAGTGTTTTTACCTTTTACAAGCAGTGCATGCTATCCTAATATTGTGGTGTATCATATCCCAGTGTTGTGGTGCGTCTTACCCCACTTTTGGGGTGCATATTGAGCAATGAAACAGGCGTTTTACCCCGGTGTCGTCTTGGGATCAAATTGGAAAAGGTTTAAAAAATCATGAAAAATCATCGTTTCGAATTTAAATCACATTTGATCTACAACGATAACATCGTAATGCACCATACTCAATAACTTCTTCCTAAATTTCAGCTTCCATTCCCTAGTAATTCACGATGTTGCTTAAACGGTGCGTTTTGTACCATTCTCCCCTAGCAAAAACAGACTGCCGGCCCCTGTTCTTTAAGCAGATGTCAAATTTTGCGAAAAATACATGATTTGGTAAGCCATTTGCTTGTGGAGAAAGCGGACCATCCCATTCGTGACAACCGGGACAGTCAATGGGCATATATACCTAAAACAATGCCTCCAAAAGCTTCTACTTCTACTTCTGAGGTTACACGATGGTCCTACGCTTTTCTGGTCAGATTTAGCCTCATGTCATTACTCGAGAGATGTTCTGGAATGGTACAAGGCTGAAAAGGACAACTTCGTACCAAAGCAATCCCCCGAACGCACCGGAATTGAAGACAATTGAGAAGTACTGGACCATCATGAAGCAGGCTCTTCGGAAACACCTTAACGACGTGAAATTGGAGGCAGTTATGAAAAAAAATTGATTCCGACAAATTTTGTACAAGATCTTATGAGTAGTATTAAAAGGAAGGTTCACGCATTTGGTTATGGTACTGAAATTGAAAAAAAAAATTTGAATACGATCAGTTGAATGGGTGAATTTTGCCGAATCTTTTCTAGTGATGCAATTTGATTCCGAGCACTCTTTTAATTGTTCGACGAAGCCTCTAACATCAATCAATAGGAAACTTGACATTGGCTCACTGCTTCAGAGCGCCATTGATCCCAAGTAAACCATAGACTATCCCATTCTTTCGCTTTTCGGTACTAGAATCTTTCGGCTTGTTTTGATTCGTTGTATTATTTTGACAGAATATTTGAGAGTTTATTCATTGGGAGTTATGTTTTAAGGAATGATTCATTTAACTTGAAACCGATCTTGGGTCCGATGCGCTGGTACTTCGTGAGCCAAAAATATTCTTATTATTCTTGACAGCCCCTGATTCTATGTCGTACATGTTTTAAAGCATTGAATATGCTAATATATTAAACTATCGAAAAAAGACTAAAAGTGATCAATGTCACCCAAATTCACGGTAGCATTATCGCCTCGATTACAATATTTTCGAACACTCTCCCTTCTCCCTTATCTCGCAAACCAATCACCAAGGATTACAACTACTACACCCATCAAATAGTGCCATCACTCCCCTGTAAAGAAGACGCATCATTTCCCAATCAACCTGCGACCGTAAACATCTTGACAAAACGATAGAAAGAAGAGAGAAGAAAAAAACAGAATGAGCAACCGAACGAATGAATGGAATGAATAAAAAAAGTGAACAAGATTATCACCGAATCAACATAATAATAACACCGAAAAGCATCTCATTCTCGCCGTTGGCTGTCGGGCGGGTGTCATTCATAGATATGACAACGGAATAACAAGTTGAAACTATCCCACTAGGGCGAAAGGAGACCGAGCAGCGCGGCGGGAAAAAATCTAAGCGACAAAACCCGGGAAACAAATCTCGTCACAATATCAAACGAGACACAGTAGATGACGGGAAAAAAAAGAAACGCGCCGATCTCTCGCATTCATTCCCATTCAAATGGAGGAGAAAAATATTTAATGATCTTGTGCCCGGCCTGTCTGTGATGGCTCCGCGCGGTCCGACCTCAAACGAAACGTGTCAGAAATGGTAGCAGTTGATTAAATTTTTATGACTGTTACATAATTTAATAACTTTAATAATAGCTCCGCCGTCGTCGTCGTCGTCGTCGTCGTTCGGGTTGATTTTCACCTTTTTTTGCTGTTCGGGCGCTTTTTTTTCCACCCAACGATGATTGCCCTCGGAAGCTGTTCAAACGAGCCATAAATTAGAACCGCTGAGTTCTTGTTCTGGAATTGATTGTCACCCTCGACTATGAATATCGTATGGAGCATTTTCTGCATGTTTCGCAACAATATTGCACAAGTACCTTTCACTTCCCACACAAATTGCATCGCAAAATATGTGGTCTGCAGTGGATCAATCACACCGTAGAGGTACTGACAGCTGCAAAACCCTCCCCCCCCAGTCAGTCATCAATATCGACTGGAGGAGAAAAATGAAACAAAAGTGCATAAATCAGAAAGTCGGATCGATGCGGAGGCGTGCAGGGAAAATCCTCCGTCGTTACTCATATTCGCTGACAGTCGCAGCTTCATTACTCGTGTCACATATCGGATGAACGAGGCGTCGAGGACTCATTTGAGGATTAACTTGTCATATCGATTCGGGTCGAAATGGTTCCAATGTGGATGAATTGGGCGATGAACAGGATATTTTCGGGTTGCATCGAGGGGACACTTGCCAGACAACAAGTTTCGATTGTGTTTCTTACGCTTCTTACAAATAAGGGTATTACGATCGCTTGAATATCATGTGTGTGTGAAAAAGTGTCATATATCATTTGAGGCAGCTCGATGATTGGCACGGGGTGGGATTCACTCAAGCGGTAATGGAATTCGCTTTCGTGTATAGCTATACGGCCAGAAATTGAACTCAATATGAGAAGCCACTATACTCAGTCGCATGGAAACTGCGACTCAGTTTCGTAAAAAAGTGAAGTCACTCATAGACTGAGTAGCTCCTCGTTTTACTAAATTGAGTCGCAGTTCCCATGCGACAGAGGAAAGTGGCCTCTCATTTAGAGTTCAATTTCTGGCCGTGTACAAGATACAATCTTTACTCACTCTTTGCCTCTCTTAGACCACACGGCCATCAATTTTATCCAATTTTGAGTCAATTTTGACTAATTTTCGCCAAAAGTGAAGTCACTCATATATGAGAAAATTTAACTTGGATTGACAAGTCGACATATCTTAGACACCGCCTTAAATCAAATGGATGTTTTAGATATGTCGATTTGCCAATCTCTGTCACATTCACTCATGTATGAGTGACTCCAGTATTGGCAAGAATTAGTTGAAAATTCGGTGAAGCAACTACTTCGGAAGGCGGCTGTGCTCATGTATTTCTCTACAGATCTCAGCTCTAGATTGCTTTGATCGCAAGCATCCTTCTACTGCTAAAAACCGTTACATGTATCCATCGAGACGTGTACCGGTATGGAGAAGCCGACCGTCATGTCATGCTCTTCTTCACAGCCACCGTCCTTAGACACTTGCTCCTGATAGATGAACCGGCGTTGTTGAACTCTTGGTCTTCTCTCCATTTGGGGTGCTGTTTTAATTACTCCGAGCTTGCTTGCTCCTGTCACCTTCTCCATAACCCCCTAAGATCTACTCGTTTACTGAGCCATTTAGCTCCCACCGTCGACCCAATCAACTCGAGTAGACCCCAATGATGAGTCTACGCTCTAGAAGCCATTTAGCTCCTATCTACGACTATCTACGAGCAAACGACTCGTGCAATCTCCGACGGTGGATCAACCCTACGCCGACGGAGAGTTCCCCGCCAGTGGATTCGGTCCCGAAACTGAACCCTGGTAGGTCATTTCGGTCCAATCTCCGCAGCAGGCGACTCGAGCATTCCCTGGCGGTGGATCTGTCCTGCACCGATTTTCTTCATGCCAATTTAACTGCACAGCTGACATAATTTGGGAACGCACGAAAAGGCAGGGAGACAACGAATCTACTATTCGCGTCCCGGCAGTGATAAGGAAGATCTTAGGTCTGTTCCACCTCCCAAAACTTCTCTATGGTCTCCAAAAGTGTGATTGTGGTGGCGGCGATGCAGCACTACTGGTTGTTCTGCTGTCGACGTCGCTCTCAGTTGCATCCTTCATGATTTGAGCAGACGTAAGAAATAGGATAGCCCAAGAATCATGTCGATTTCACCAGGTGTATGGAACTCTGGCTTGGCTAGGGATATGCCGGGTGGTAGCGGTTGTTTTGACACGTCCAACAGGGTTGTTGGAATGACTCCTGTCACCTTGGGAATCACCAGACATTCGACGATCGTTGAGTAGCCGGAACATCTGGATTAAACTGCAATACGGTTTTTTTTATCGTGGGCACAGGTCCTGCCTGCGCCGACTCCTGTGATGGGTACAAGCGTTGGAATTATGTGGAGGGATAGGCGGTCAGCGATTGCCTCCAAAGCGAAGCACACCTGGGAAACGGAGTCCAAAAGCACACGGTACGGTATGTTTCCGTTGAAGCGGTCCTTAAAGTTCACGAGAGCAGTCATGTCGTGTTCTGTTCCAACGGTCGACTGTTCGGAACGGCGGTACTTGACGACGAGTGAACAGATGTCTGCGGTTGCAATTCTAGTGGTACTGCTGGGGTCGTGCTAACCTTTTGCACCCATGGGGTGCACTTCTAAGGTGCTTGCTTGGGTTCCTCATGCAGAAGGGTACGGTGCTTCCGCTGACACTTCAAGCAAGTCTTGTTCAATAGGCACTCGTTAGATCGGTGGCTAGATCAAAGGAAGTTGTAGCACAGGTTAAACTACATCACCTTGGTTTTGCGTTGCGCTGGTGCCCACTTATTGTCCTTCCTTCCTTCGGAAGTTTCCTTCCGTCCTGCCTGGGGTCGCTACTGGAACTTTTTCAAAACTTGACACTCGCTCTGATGGACTCGAAGACCGGCAGCTTACCGTGTTCCTGTGTACTCTCTCACAGCTGAAGAGTTTGTTCATCTAGCGGCGCCATGGTGATCTTGGTTAACAGTAAACCAGACATCGCGTCGACTTGGATGTCCAGGTACTCCAGACCTCTAACGTGCACTGTCTTCACCAGCTCCATCAGATCCTTATGGTTTCTCTTCGATATGGGTTTCAGTTCCAGCGGACCAGCCATATGGGGTGTCGACGATGACGCGGCGTTCCTCAAACTGGTCCTTCCGCTGTTTCCAGGACTGAAGGAAGTTTTTGTTCAGGATCATTTTCTCCGTTAACCATCCGGAGGCGTCACCGACGAGGGCTTTATTCAGCTGGTGCAGCTTCATGGTGTCGGACTCGTTGCTACAAACGACGATGTCTTTGAACATCGTCCGGATCTTCGGTATGAAGCTTGGAATGGAATTCCGGTGAACATAGGTCGTTAATGTATAATTGGCCTTTATCACGTTGAACTTATCATGCGGCACCTCAAATCATATGTAAATCCAGAAAATAAATCAATAGTAGCATATTGGCTGCCAATGATCAAATTTTTCCGCACCCAGGCGTGTTTCAGGAAGTGGTAAATTTATGATACAACGTTTGCATTAAAAAAAAATGCCAATTTTTCATGGGTTTACCTTCACCCGCACTGACAAAACTACCCATGTAGCATCAATCATAGTAACCCATGAGTCAGCAGACAACATTTGACAGCTCTATCAGTCGAACTTTAACCGTGATGGCAAAAAAAGTGAAGCAACTCCGTTCAGAAGTGTGCGCGTTCAAAGAACGGCCCCCCGCCGCATCGAAAACGGACATCGTGCGGCACTTTGTGGACGCCGGATACGCCCGTTCCGGCATCTACAGCATCTTGGCACTATTAAACAACAATCAGAGCATCGAAAGAAAGCCCGGTTCCGGACGGCCGACCACCCTGAGCGACAAGAAGCTCCAAAGAATGCTGAAGAGGAAGACCAAGAGAAAAGTGGCTACATCGCTTCGTGCGCTTGGCCGGGAGGTCGGTTCAACCGGCCAAACAGTGAAAAAGTACCTGGCGAACATGAACATACATGTCAGAAAGCGGAAGTCGCGTCCACTGGTTTCGGAGCTACAGGCAATGACGCAGCGGCCGCGGCTGAATAAGATGGTCAACTCGATTTTCCCGGCGAATCGCGACGTGGCCCTGGTGATGGACGACAAGACCTATCTCATCCTGGATGGCAACTGGTAAGCTCCGAGGTGAAGTTCATTTCACACACCAGGTTCCCCAAGAAGGTGCTGCTGTGGCTGACAATCAGCGAAAAGGGGATGTCAAAGCCGCTCGTCTTTCACTCCGGACTGGCCGTGAACGGGTAAATTTATAGTACGAAATGCCTGCCAGAAGTTGCGTCGTTCATCAAGAAATACCATAACGGTGAAGACGCGGTGTTCTGGCCGGATCTGGCGTCGGCCCACTACTCGAAGCGATCGTTGGAGGAGATGGAGAGGCTGAATATCGATGTGGTACTCAAGTCGGCGAACCCACCCAACGTCCCCTTGCTGCGTCCCATCGAGAATTTCTGGGCCAACCTGAAGCGTAAGATCTACTCCAACAATGTTGTCGCGAAAACTGAGGAGGAATTGGTAAATAAGGAGTGTATCGAATCTAAGCTATCCACATACATTTGCGTTGTACGCATGTATTTGTGATGGTTTTTTATGCTCTGAACACTGCATGCTGTGCGGTTGACTGTCAGCTTTCTTTTGTTTACTTGTTTGTGCGGTTCAAATTCTGCGTTTTCAAAATGTCGCGTATTGAAAAGGAAGTGAAAATTAAGGTTCTGGACACATGGCTAAGTGAGAAGGGTATTACTATGCGAAAATTGGCGAAGCGGTTTGGAATTCATCATGCGAGTGTTAAAACCATCATTAATAAGTTTGGGGAACACTACCAGGAAGAGGCAGATAACCCGGTTTTTCCAACCCGAAACTGGAGCAGAAAGTGGTATCTCTAATCATGAAGAACAAATCACTGTCAATACGTGATTTGGCCAAAAAAGCAGGAACGAGTGTCGGAATGATCCAGCGTATCAAGAGGCGAAACCACCTGAAGACCTACAAGGAGCAGAAAATCTCGAAACAAAGTGCAGAACAGAAGAAGCGAGCAGCAACAAGGGCCCGGAAATTGTATTCGCGTCTTTTGCAGCGTCCGGATGCATGCGTTTTGATGGACGATATACAATAACCACAATACTTTACTGCCGTCGTTGGGGAGGATGTGAGCGATGCGGACAGGTCGATTCAAGTGGAGAAATTCGGTCGAAAGGTACTGGTATAGCAAGCAATATGTTCCTGTGGTTTGAAGTCAACCATTTTTTACACTACCGGAACTATATATGCGGAAATCTATCGATCTGAGTGTCTCCAGAAGAGATTGTTGCCTTTATATAAGAAGCATAGTACACCTCCACTGTTTTGGCCGGATTTAGCGTCGGCTCACTATGCCAAAACCACTCTCAATTGGCTTGCGGAAAAGGGTATAGATTTCGTTGAGAAAAATATCAATCCACCAAATTGCCCTCAGCTTCGACCCATCGAACGTTACTGGGCAATCGTGAAGAGGGTCTTCAAAAAGACTGGTAAGGCAGCTGGGAACATGCAGGAGTTCAAATTTGGGCTCAAGCGTCTTGATGAAGAGCATTCGATCCAAAGTTCGAAAATTCGTGAAGGAATAACTTAAATTTCATCCGGTCTTCATTATGTTCAAGTTTAACCTCGTACAATAAAGGATCAATTTTTTGTATGAATAAAATATCGGTTTTCAACATAATTTGAAAGAAAGTTTGTGGATAGCTTATTTTCAATACACTCCTTATAGCGTAAATCGCAAAGTAAATTGTTTTGATAATGAAATAACTCCACGCCCTTTGCAAAAACAATATTTAATGAATAAAATTAAAGCACAATCAGAACAATAAGTTCAAATTCATGATTAAGTGATAATAATTATGCATTGCATTAAAAAGTATTTTGTTTAAATTTGGAATGTACGCCCTAATCGCAGATTGTTCCAGTTATATACAGATAGATAGATAATACAACAGACCAAAGATAAGAAGATAGAAACAACCCAAATTACAATTTAAGTTTTATTCCAACCGTATAGCATTCCTCCCGGCTCCTTTGCTATAACTACATTCAAAACTGTTTTTCTACCAACACCTCCTCTATGCTTATTTGAAGCCAAAATTTGTACAAAGTGGCCCACTCTATTGGCGGTTGTGATTGTTTTTTAATAAAACCTTTATAAGACCATAAAGATTTTGAAAATGTTCAAGTGATACACCCAAAAGTTAGAAAGGTGGCTAAAATTGCGATACATAAAAATTGCTATTTTTGCAATCATATCTTGAGAAAACTGCATGATACGTAAAACACAATTTTGCCCATGTTGATCCACAAAGCATGTTATGAAATAAACGAAGCCATACAAGTGTATGCGAGCGACGAGTTGCACTCAAATTCGTAAAAAACATATTTATGACAACACATTGCACTTTTTCATAGCAAATTGATGTGTTGCATTTTTGCCCACAGTCAATGTTGCATTTTGTCTTCAAGTGATGGTTTATAGCGAAAAATGAAACAAAGTCATGCGAAATTGCAATACAATCTTTCGATTATATTTTGGGTGTAATAATTCATGATAATTGGCCCCTATGTAGAACAATTACCGTTATCATCATTTATCAAAGTAAAGAAACCGTTCGCGATGATTAATTTGACATTCTTATTTGAATCAGAAAGCTGGAAGTTCATCAGTTAAATTTAATCAAGTTCTTTCCTAAAACCTTGAGGTAGTTGTTCCTGCAAAGAAAAAGTAAATAGTTTAGTAGAATGACCAATAATATTACCCCTGGACTGACGTCAGGTTGGACATCTTCCCTCCACAGTGTTTGAATGATTTTAAGACGATTCCGAATGAGCCTCTCTACCTATGAACTTATTTGGCTATATACTGTCATCACAGAAACAGAAGTTTGTTTAAAAGGATCAAAGTGGTGTTTTTAGGAACAGTTTTAATGTTATCAACTTTTTGACAAAATTTAGGAAAATAAAAATGTTCATCTTAAAATCAGACTCAATCCACTCTCCCTCTGGAAATATTGACAATTTTTGACAGTTTGAATAGAGTACAAAAGTCATGGCAACTATGTCAAACAACACACTGCAGTGTTGCTCGAAAACCAGCTACTTGATCCTCTCCCAAACAGCAATAATCGATAGTTTTTTTGTGAAAAGCGAGTATTATTTTCTACCTGCTACCGAATTCATTGTGCCATGCCAGCTTCTAACCGAATCAGTTTTAAATTTAACAGGCTGCCTGGTTCTTACTCACAATCAATTAAGCACTGCGAAGCTCACCCCGCTAAAACTCCCTTCACCTACCTTCCGTTGTAGGAGAAGTAATTGGCTGCGTCGCTTCCGTTACACAAACGAACAATTTGGGGTTGAACACCCTTCCGTACGGGCAAACCTGGGTGGCAGCCGTTAACTGCTCACCGACGTAGTAGCACTCGTAGTAGGTTCGGTTGTCCGTTGTATCCGGGAATCGTCCCTCTCCGGGACACTGGAATGAGCAAGTTTTTCCGTCGAATTGAGTTCCCTCGGGGCATCGGTGGACTTCCACTCCATACGAGTATGGTCCACTGCCGAATCTACAGTAGCCGAAGTATCGCTTGCTGGTGCCGTAGCTGGAGAATATCTCATCCGGATTGCATTGGATTTTCATACAGTCCCCTTCCTGTTGTTTCCGCTTGCAGAAGGACGTTTCCGGGTTGAAAACATAGTTCTGAGGGCACTTGTAAACGAGTGACATCGAGTACTTGGCGTCACAGTAGTGATAAATTTCGCAAGTGTTCGGGTCTGTTGGGGGAAATGATTATAGATCGTCCAAAATGTCGCCATGAAAGACAAACTCACCTGGGAAGTAGCCGGAACCGGTGCAGTACAAACTAGGAGGGCAGTAGGAATTGAAGCTTGGTGTTGCAGAGCATTCGCCGTTGTTGCAGTAGGGCTTGTTCGGTGTAACGTACGGGCAGTGACGCCAATCCATCTTATTTCCCAGGCAAACGCTGACCGCGTCACATCCGCCGCAAGTTGAAAACAATCGCGTTCCGTCGCATGTTTCGTTTGCTGCCGAAAATTCTGCTCGTTTGGCAGGGCCTCTCTTCTGCAGAGTTCCGGGTAGTTCCTGCTGAACGGACAACTGGAGCAACACGGATGTCACTAGTAAAAGCGATAACATTTTGGTGCTGAGCTACGGACTGAATGAATTAGTTGCGTTGATTTGCATTTTTATATTAGAGATAAAATTCGGATGACCGAGTTCAGGGGCAATGCGGCAGAAAAAATATGATGCCAAATTTTGCGAGATAAGAGTTTTATCGTTATCGTTTCTCTTGTTTCAACACTGAGAGCAGATATCAGAATGACTTTTCGGTGGACTTTTGCCACAGGATATGCTCTAGGATTTATTCTTATTTACAAACATATGAACTCGTCGAAATTCGTTAAAGAATTTGAGGATTGACAGATATCGGTACCTTGCCGGCGTCGGTGGTGTAGTGGTAAGCGTGACTGCTACTTGGCACCACAATGGGTCTAAGTTCAATCCCAGTCGAAGTCGGTGGTTTTCCTGAGGCGAAAAAATCTGGTCACGTCTTTCTTCGGAAGGGAAGTAAAGCCATTGGTCCCGGCTCATGTGTTGATGAGTGCGATATATAGGGTCCAGGAGGTGGAGTCGTCTTCCCGGCGTCGGTGGTTGTCGCCACGTTGTGAAGAAATAGGCCGACGGAAAATAAACGAATAGCAAAAAAAAATGTCTCTACCTGAGACTTGCAGAGCGATTTTCAGTGCAACCGGAACCATGAGCTATTAAACTTACGTGAACCAGTATCTGGAAAAAAAACGTCTGCTGACTATCTTGCAGCACGAAGATTGTTCCGTGCTGTTATGGCTGCCATTGGCATCCAGGTATTACGGATGAAAGGCCATTGTATACCGAAATATTGAGCCATTGTCAAGCGGAACCTGAAAAAGACTCAAAAAACTGTTGAAGTTAAACGAATAGTCCGGAAGTTTGGATTTGGATATAGGCTTCGCTGAATATTAATTTCCGTAAGAAAAGAAAAATAAATAAATTTTTACTAATAAAAATTAACCATGGGTATGGATTTAAAAAAAAATTCTCATTGGATATCATCACTTGTTTTATGACTTCCTTTAAAATAAGCACAAAGTACTTTCAATTCAAGATCTAGAGATTCAGAGCTAATTGACGTGTGGGGGCAAGTTTGTTTTCTCTAAAACGTACGTCCCCAACACCTGTGAGAAAGAAAAAATCAAATTTAAAACTAACGATGCTCCTTTAGTTGCCATTGGATATTGATGCGAGTTTTCACAATAGATCACAAAATTATCTTTATGTGTAGATTTGCACTGGCTATTCTGAAAATGTCCGCAATTTTGAATTCAAAGGTGGGAGTACTGGGGTAAGTACCCGTCCAGGGATGGTGGACAGAATATTTTTAGATACGAAACATGGCATGCGGCATATCAAACGTCATGATTTAGTAAAACTAGATAATCAGAAGACATTTTGAGGAATTCTAACCATACTGGTCACTAAAAGAGGCCCTGCGACATCCAAGTTGCTCCGGAAAAGTGCCATATACAAATATTTTACAAAACCTGGTTTGCGACATAACAAACTTCATTATTTTGCAAAATTTTGTCTTCGGAAGACATTCTGTGGGTGTTTGCAATGGCCCTGGTGCGAGATTTTGAGTTCTTCCGGGAAAGTGGCCATAATAATTTTTTTACCAAAACCTGGCTAGCGACATATCAAACCTTATAATTTTGCAAAACTAGGTCTTTGGAGGACATTTTGAAGATTCCTGACCATACTGGCCACATAGGAAGGTCCGAATTCCTCCGGAAAAGTGGCTATATTCATGAAGTTTGACATATCGCAAGCCAGGTTTTGGTAACGATTTGAATATGGTCACTTTCCCGGAAGAAATTTGGATCCCGCAGGGCCTCTTTAAGTAGCCAGTATGGTCAGGAATCCTCAGAATGTCCTCTGAAAACCTATTCTTTCAAATTCATAAAATTTAATGTATCGCATGCCAGGTTTTGGAAAAGATTTGAATATAGCCTCGGATGCCACAGGGTTCCCTTAGTGACCAGTGTGGTCGATCAGAAATACTAAAAACGACTTTTCATGACCTGGTTTTGTAACATCAAGAAATTTGATGTGTCGCAAGCCAGATTTTGGAAACAATTTGATTATGGCCACTTTTTCGGAGGAATTCGGACTCCGGAGGGTAATCCTAAGTGGCCAGTATGGTCAGACCCCCTCAGAATGTCTTCCGTTGACCTATTTTTACAAAATTATAAGGTTTGATATGTCGCAAGCCAGGTTTTGGTGAAAAGTTGATTATGGCCACTTTCCCGGAGGAAATCAAAATCTAACAGGGCCATCCCAAGCAGCCAGTATGGTCAGACACCCTCAGCATGTCCTTTGAGGACCAAGTTTTGCAAAATCATGAAGTTTAATATGTCGCAAGCCAGGTTTTGGCAACAATTTGAATGTGGCCAATTTCACGGAGGAACTCGGATCCCGCAGCGCCTCCCTAAGTGGCCAGTATGGTCAGACACCCACAGAATGTCATCCGAAGACAACATTTTGCAGAATCCTAAGGTTTGATATGTCGTAAGCCAGGTTTTGGAAAATATTTCAATATGGCCACTTTCCCGGGGGAACTTGGATCCCGCAGGGCCTCTTGTAGTGGCCAGTATGGTCAAAATTCCTCAAAATGTCTTCTGATGACCTAGTTTTACTAAACCATGACGATTGATATGCCGCATGCCATGTTTCGCATCTCAAAATATTCTGTCCACCATCCCTGGACGGGTACTTACCCCAATACTCCGACCTTTGAATCCGAAACTACGGACATGTTCAGAATAACCAGTGCAGATCTACAAATAAAGATATTTTTGTGATTTATCGCAAAACACCGCATCAAAATCCAATGGCAAATTTGATTTTTTCTTTCTCAGAGGGGTTGGGGACGTACGTGTTAACATTTTCTTCTCACTTGATTTCTGGCTATTTTTGTACAGGGTGTCTCACAATAGGTGTCACTAAAACAAAATGGCATTACAGCAACACAAATCAACCAAATCATAGCATTAATTTTTCATTTGAAAGACACATGTTTTAGAAATAAACCATATTAATTCAATTCGAATCCCTCGCCCTTTTCCTTGATACCTTTGCGCAAACGCTTTGTAAACCCATCGCAGCTGGCACGCACAATTTCCTGAGGAATTTGGTCACAAATATCAACCAAATGTTTCTTGAATCGATCTACAGTAAGCCCTTTCGTAGGGCCTATATATTGAAGCATATAAACCCAAACAAAGTAGTCAAGTGGGTTAAGATCGGCAAACGTACTTTTGCATATAAAAAGTAAAAATTGAAAATAGTTCCGTGAAAAACGCATTCTTGACCCATAAGACTCTGGTGAAAATCCATTAAAAAGTTGAAATGATCCATTAAATTCATCACTCTGTTCCATACTTTATATCAAATTTAGGAATAAAATGTAAAAAATGTACCGTTTTATATCTAGGGCATGATCGTTAAAAGGAGAATCGGGTAAAATGGACCCTTTCCTGAGGTCAACCCTAAACGAAACCATCGCCATTCGATTTTCCGGACGTTTTTACATAAGTACTATGTAAGTGAGAGTAATATTACCCGCGCGGATCTTCAGAACCGTAAAATATACCACTTCCTGGGATCCGATCAAAGTTAACTTGGTTCCACTTAGTTCTTCAGCTTTTTCTGCAAATTTACAGTACATTTGAGTTCAATATAGCAGCACCAAGTTTAGTTTTTGGGTGATAATTCTAGTTTACATCCAAAATGTTGGGAGAAATGGGCAAAATGGGACAGTTACTGTGTTCAGCCCTTAATGAAACCAACACCATTCGATTCCCCGCATTTTTTCCCATAAGATGAGCTATTTTTCAGGACTCCTACCCTGCGCCGTCTAAATTAATGGGATTTTGGATCCATTTTTGCCCACTGTGCAATGGGTCTGAGTTCAATCCCAGTCGAAGTCGGTGGTTTTCCTGAGGCGAAAAAATCTGGTCACGTCTTTCTTCGGAAGGGAAGTAAAGCCATTGGTCCCGGCTCATGTGTTGATGAGTGCGATATATAGGGTCCAGGAGGTGGAGTCGTCTTCCCGGCGTCGGTGGTTGTCGCCACGTTGTGAAGAAATAGGCCGACGGAAAATAAACGAATAGCAAAAAAAAAGGAGTTCTCTACCTGAGACTTGCAGAGCGATTTTCAGTGCAACCGGAACCATGAGCTATTAAACTTACGTGAACCAGTATCTGGAAAAAAAACGTCTGCTGACTATCTTGCAGCACGAAGATTGTTCCGTGCTGTTATGGCTGCCATTGGCATCCAGGTATTACGGATGAAAGGCCATTGTATACCGAAATATTGGGCCATTGTCAAGCGGAACCTGAAAAAGACTCAAAAAACTGTTGAAGTTAAACGAATAGTCCGGAAGTTTGGATTTGGATATAGGCTTCGCTGAATATTAATTTCCGTAAGAAAAGAAAAATAAATAAATTTTTACTAATAAAAATTAACCATGGGTATGGATTTAAAAAAAAAATTCTCATTGGATATCATCACTTGTTTTATGACTTCCTTTAAAATAAGCACAAAGTACTTTCAATTCAAGATCTAGAGATTCAGAGCTAATTGACGTGTGGGGGCAAGTTTGTTTTCTGTAAAACGTACGTCCCCAACACCAGTGAGAAAGAAAAAATCAAATTTAAAACTAACGATGCTCCTTTGTTTTCCATTGGATATTGATGCGGTTTTTCACAATAGATCACAAAATTATTTTTATTTGTAGATTTGCACTGATTATTCTGAAAATGTCCGTTGTTTCGGATTCAAAGGTGGGAGTACTGGGGAAAGAACCCGTCCAGGGATGGTGGACAGAATATTTTTAGATACGAAACATGGCATGCGGCATATCAAACGTCATGATTTAGTAAAACTAGATAATCAGAAGACATTTTGAGGAATTCTAACCATACTGGTCACTAAAAGAGGTCCTGCGAGATCCAAGTTGCTCCGGAAAAGTGGCCATATACAAATATTTTCCAAAACCTGGCTTGCGGCATAACAAACTTCATTATTTTGCAAAATTTTGCTTTCGGAAGACTTAGGGTGGCCCTGCGAGATTTTGAGTTCTTCCGGGAAAGTGGCCATAATAATTTTTTTACCAAAACCTGGCTAGCGACATATCAAACCTTATAATTTTGCAAAACTAGGTCTTTGGAGGACATTTTGAAGATTCCTGACCATACTGGCCACATAGGAAGGTCCGAATTCCTCCGGAAAAGTGGCTATATTCATGAAGTTTGACATGTCACAAGCCAGGTTTTGGTAACGATTTGAATATGGTCACTTTCCCGGAAGAAATTTGGATCCCGCAGGGCCTCTTTAAGTAGCCAGTATGGTCAGGAATCCTCAGAATGTCCTCTGAAAACCTATTCTTTCAAATTCATAAAATTTAATGTATCGCATGCCAGGTTTTGGAAAAGATTTGAATATAGCCTCGGATGCCACAGGGTTCCCTTAGTGACCAGTGTGGTCGATCAGAAATACTAAAAACGACTTTTCATGACCTGGTTTTGTAACATCAAGAAATTTGATGTGTCGCAAGCCAGATTTTGGAAACAATTTGATTATGGCCACTTTTTCGGAGGAATTCGGACTCCGGAGGGTAATCCTAAGTGGCCAGTATGGTCAGACCCCCTCAGAATGTCTTCCGTTGACCTATTTTTACAAAATTATAAGGTTTGATATGTCGCAAGCCAGGTTTTGGTGAAAAGTTGATTATGGCCACTTTCCCGGAGGAAATCAAAATCTAACAGGGCCATCCAAAGCAGCCAGTATGGTCAGACACCCTCAGCATGTCCTTTGAGGACCAAGTTTTGCAAAATCATGAAGTTTAATATGTCGCAAGCCAGGTTTTGGCAACAATGTGAATGTGGCCAATTTCACGGATGAACTCGGATCCCGCAGCGCCTCCCTAAGTGGCCAGTATGGTCAGACACCCACAGAATGTCATCCGAAGACAAAATTTTGCAGAATCCTAAGGTTTGATATGTCGTAAGCCAGGTTTTGGAAAATATTTCAATATGGCCACTTTCCCGGGGGAACTTGGATCCCGCAGGGCCTCTTGTAGTGGCCAGTATGGTCAAAATTCCTCAAAATGTCTTCTGATGATCTAGTTTTACTAAACCATGACGATTGATATGCCGCATGCCATGTTTCGCATCTCAAAATATTCTGTCCACCATCCCTGGACGGGTACTTACCCCAATACTCCGACCTTTGAATCCGAAACTACGGACATGTTCAGAAAAACCAGTGCAGATCTACAAATAAAGATATTTTTGTGATTTATCGCAAAACACCGCATCAAAATCCAATGGCAAATTTGATTTTTTTTCTTTCTCACAGGGGTTGGGGACGTACGTGTTAACATTTTCTTCTCACTTGATTTCTGGCTATTTTTGTACAGGGTGTCTCACAATAGGTGTCACTAAAACAAAATGGCATTACAGCAACACAAATCAACCAAATCATAGCATTAATTTTTCATTTGAAAGACACATGTTTTAGAAATAAACCATATTAATTCAATTCGAATCCCTCGCCCTTTTCCTTGATACCTTTGCGCAAACGCTTTGTAAACCCATCGCAGCTGGCACGCACAATTTCCTGAGGAATTTGGTCACAAATATCAACCAAATGTTTCTTGAATCGATCTAAAGTAAGCCCTTTCGTAGGGCCTATATATTGAAGCATATAAACCCAAACAAAGTAGTCAAGTGGGTTAAGATCGGCAAACGTACTTTTGCATATAAAAAGTAAAAATTGAAAATAGTTCCGTGAAAAACGCATTCTTGACCCATAAGACTCTGGGTGAAAATCCATTAAAAAGTTGAAATGATCCATTAAATTCATCACTCTGATCCATACTTTACATCAAATTAAGGAATAAAATGTAAAAAATGTACCGTTTTATATCTAGGGCATGATCGTTAAAAGGAGAATCGGGTAAAATGGACCCTTTCCTGAGGTCAACCCTAAACGAAACCATCGCCATTTGATTTTCCGGACGTTTTTACATAAGTACTATGTAAGTGAGAGTAATATTACCCGCGCGGATCTTCAGAACCGTAAAATAGACCACTTCCTGGGATCCGATCAAAGTTAACTTGGTTCCACTTAGTTCTTCAGCTTTTTCTGCAAATTCACAGTACATTTTAGTTCAATATAGTAGCACCAAGTTTAGTTTTTGGGTAATAATTCTAGTTTACCTCCAAAATGAGGGGAGAAATGGGCAAAATGGGACACTTACTGTGTTCAGCCCTAAACCATTCGATTCCCCGCATTTTTTCCCATAAGATGAGCTATTTTTCAGGACTCCTACCCTGCGCCGTCTAAATTAATGGGATTTTGGATCCATTTTTGCCCACTGTGCAATGGGTTCCCCCCCCAACAAAGGTGGTTTTTTCCCCAAACCACAAAAATATAAAAAATTTACATCATACACCCCCAAAAAAAAAAAGGGAGAAAAAAAATGAAATAAAAAAAAATTATTATTTTTACAAAAATAAAAAAAAAAAAAAATAATACATAAAAAACAAATTTTCCCCCACTCACCCACAAAAAATGTTTTGAAAAAAACGAAGCCATACAAGTGTATGCGAGCGACGAGTTGCACTCAAATTGGTAAAAAACATATTTATGACAACACATCCCAAGTAACATTGCCAAAACCATCCTGCTTTATTAAGTTTTATTAAGGTTTTATCAAAGCCACTAGAAATAAATTTGGTTTTATTATGACACCAAGAGGTGCCAATAGGTTTCATATTTTAGTCAGGTTCATGAGAACCTACACAGCTTGTTTACAGCGATCTTAAAACCTTGTTTCTCAAATTCCTTTTACTCCTATCAAAGGTTTTATTTCGATTTTATTAACTCGTAAAATGCTGTATTGAAATGCCGTTTTAGGACTCATCAATTTTATCTTATGATGGTCAGTTGAAAAAGCATTTTAAAACCATTTTGCCTCAAATGAATGCATTAAACGGCAAATTAGCATTGAAGGAAGTCGCCATAAGACCAAATAGTTTTATAATAGTCATGGGGAAGAAAAAATGGCTTTATGGCAAAACTGTGATTTTATTCCAATTGTCGTATTGAAATATAAGAAATTATTGAAATGTGGAAAAACAAATGCATCAAATTTTCAATGGTTTGCAAATAAACTGTTGATCAGAGACTAATTTCGGCATTCTTTTAATCATCTCATTCAATTCCAAGCACTTCTCAGGAAAAATGATTAACATATCGAATATATTTGTTTTAATTTGATTTATGTTGTTGTAAATTCGCATAATATCCGAGGCGCATTAATTTTCGGCTCTTATTGTGCCAATATTCACCATAAAAATAATTGCGCATATAATTTGGAGCATAATACGCTGTAGAAAACACAATTTGTTTTGGATATTTTTCTATCAAACAAAATTCCCACAACACTAGACCTTTTTTATTGACTGCTAAATGAATCAGAAGATCAGAGAATCGAACAAAGCAGAGCAACAAAAACCAACCTCGATTTCACAGTGAAGTTTGACAGCTGCGACCATTTAGCCACATTCTGGTTTTAATTGCAGCCAATAGGTTTTATGAAGGTTCTCAAGTGGTCATAACATCTTTCACTAGAACATTTTCAAAATCTTTATGTTCTTAGAAAGGTTTTATTAACTGGTTTCACAACCGTCTATAGAGTGGGCCATTGTGTACAAATTTCGACTTTAAAGAAGCATAGAGGAGGTGTTGGTAGACAAAAGAGTTTTGATTGTAGTTTTATCAACAAAGCCGGAGGAGTGCTATACGGCTGGAAGAAAACTAAAATTGTTACTTGGGCCCCTATTTTCAAAGCAAATTGATGTGTTGCATTTTTGCCCACAATCAATGTTGCACTTTGTCTCCAAGTGACGATTTATAGCGAAAAATGAAACAAAATCATGCGAAATTGCAATACAATCTTGCTATTTTATTTTGGGTGTTGATGCTATGACCACTTGAGAACCTTCATAAAACCTATTGGCTGCCATGAAAACCAGCATACGGCCAAATGGCCACAGCTGTCAAACTTAACTGTGATATCTTCTGATTCATTTAGCTGTAAATAATATCTGAGGAAAAAGGTCTGGTGTAGCGGGAAATTTTGTTTGATAACAAAATGTCATAAACAAATTGAGTTTTTTTTACAGCGCATCAAGCTCCAAATCATATGCGCATTTAATTTTGTGGTGAATATTGGCACGTAAGAGCCGTAAATTAATGCGCCTCGGAAATTATGCGAGTTTACAACAACAAACTCATAATTAAAACAAATTTATTCGATAAATTCATGAATTTCTTGAACATTTATGGAGTTCAATAAGATTATCTAAAAAAAAAATGCAGAAATTGGTCTCCGTTCTACAGTTCATTTGCAGTAAATTTATTTTTCCACATTTGGTCCTTAAACCACGCCCTCGATGAAACAATAGGAATGATGGAATGTAACAGCCGTCCTAGATTTCCGGTGTCCCAATCGGTTTGCCAACTGAGCGATTCCACGAACAAGTGGGAAATTTTTCCAGTTTTTATTTTTTGTATTTTTTGATTTGCATGAAACCTTGCATACAAGTTTTTGGGGAAGAAAAACTCCGTTTTGCATACTTGGTTCGCCATTTTGAATCTAGCCTTACTTATGAGAAGGGCCTATGAAAAATGCACATGATATCTTCAAAAAATTGTATCTCGGAAACGGTTTGTCCGATTGGTTTGGGGTCTTCGGCGAAGTTTCAGACAATTGTTGGTGCTATATGGAGAAAATATGCATGGTAAAAAAAAGTTTGGTTTTTGTGTTTTGAACTAAAGTATAGATTTTTCCTTAAAAGTTACATGTCAATATTTTTTTAATTATCCTTATGTTATAGCTGACTGAAAATGCTATCTAGTGCACAGTGGATTGTTCTGGAAAAAATAAGGTTACAATGAAAAAATTTTTTTTTTTTTTAATTTCAATTTTCAAAAAAGCTATTAAGAAAAGTCAAAAAAGTTTGTCACCCTAATTTTATGAAAGAACATCAAATTTGCAAGCAAAAAGTACTCGGATAACATTCTTCTAAGATGCACCGTTTAGAAGATATTACTGATTTAATATTGATTTTTTTGATAACCTAATAAGTTTTGGCCCTTTTCGGATGTACTCCGTGTTTTTCCAGTTTCAAAAGTATTTTGTTTCGGAAAAATTGGAAAATTTTGAGTTAAAATGATACTGACAACTTAAAGATTCGAGTGAAATTATCTGCCTCAAAAGTATTTTGAAAAACAAGTTACAAAATCCCACTATCAGGAACAATGATTTCTTCAAGTGATTTTTGGTGCGTTGTGCTGAAAACGTGCTAACAAGTATTAGATACAGGTAATTAGATACCAGTTAGCTGTACTACGTACAGTTGGTGATTGTAAACATGGTCTTTGTTGGAACTAGTCCACCATGGCCACGCTGGCCATAACGAGGCTAGCTCCGTCGATGACCGTTTCTTAATAATAAATAAAAAGAACGCAGTCTTAGTCACCTTCCATCAAACTAGACGGCTGCCGACTGATACCTCAATCAACAACCGCCGCACTCTTTATTCATTCCAGGTATATACAATTTACAATCTTCTTCAATAACAATATACCTACGCCAGCAAATCTACCTAGCTCCAAGTCTCCAAACTCGTACCTGAAGGTTCGACGATACCTGAGCGTTCAACTCTACCTATCTTCCAACAGTCTTTACCCAGCATTCTATGATTTCTACCCGTGAGCTGTATAATAATGTCTGTTCTGAATTCATCCAGTATCTACCAAACAGTAAATGCAGAAAGGTTGCTAGTAGCATAGTGATTATAGTAATTTCAGCTCATAATCCTGTGTTTTTGAACAAGATCCAGTGTTGTTTGATAACATAATAATTGTAAAGGAAAGTGTAACACGTTTTGGTGCAAAGGTAAGTTTAAAATACACATTTTAATTATATGTTTTGTGATATTTTCGTACAAAACTAACAATTGGAAAATATTTTCTATGTTACAGATTACAAAATGAGTAAAATAAGATGTATTCGCCCATTCAAAGACATTCAGTGTTCGAAAGAGCTGCGATATCTCACGGATGGTATCATCCAAAAACTAAAATCAATTGGATTTTCCAAGGTATCCACACTGAACACCAAGGATTTTCGTATTTGTTCGTCTTGCCGTCTACATATTGATTCAAGAGCTCACCTCACCCAAAACGAAGAACAAAGCGTAGCCGGCGGCTCAAGGATGCCAACTGTTCAGACCATACCTGATGTACCTGATTCGCAAAGCTATGAAAGTTTGGTCACGATACCATCAGCGTCAACGCTAAGCACAATTCAATCAAACGAAGACTTCACGATGCCTGTAGACGTCGAAATATTCAACCGAGGAATAGCAGCTATTCGTGTTTCGCCTATAGATTTAGGTAAGGTTAAAAATGTTCACTATCCTGAAAAAAAGTGCGCTGAAATCGTCGAAGGTGTACGAAGAAATCTTTTTAAATTAGACGCTAAAACAGAAAAAGCAAACGAGTTTGATGAAGTCATAGAAAATATGAAAATTAAATTTTTAAATTCAGCCACAAGGCAAGAAAAACTATCAATTTTATCATTGTTACCAAAATCATGGTCAGTACAAAAAATTGTAGACGAATTTAAAACCAGTAGAAATATGGCATCAGATGCAAGAAAGGAAAGAGATAATGTATTTGATTCATCTCAAGGTTCAAGCTCTGGAAAAGCTTTGAGTAATGAAACAAAAGAACTGGTTTTGAATTTTTTTGAGGACGATGATATAAGCCGTGCAATGCCAGGCCAAAGAGATTTTGTTAGCGTAAAGACAGGAAATAAGAGATTAGCTGTTCAGAAAAGATTGTTAATGATGACATTGAGAGAAGCTTTTAATCGCTTTAATGAAATGTACGTCAATGTAAAAATAGGGTTTTCATCATTTGCAAGCCTCCGGCCAAGGCAATGTAAACTATTGACTATCACAGGAACACATAATGTTTGCGTTTGCACTACGCATGAAAATGTCAATTTAATTCTACATAGCTTAAAAAAATACAATGTCTTGAATGATCTAAAAACATTAACGAATAGATTACTTTGCGAAAATAAGACAACTCATTGCCATCTACGAAGATGTTAAAACTGCCCAGATACCTCAGTTTTAGAAGACAGTTTATTGAAACAACTGGAAGAAAACTTTGTTGAAAAGCTTTCATTCGAACAATGGGTTACCACTGACAGATGTGATTTAGAAACTATTGTAAAGCAAACCGATGAGTTTGTTTCATTTTTCAGCTCAAAATTAGAAAGTTTGATTCCGCATGATTTTGTAAAAACCGAACAATCCAATTTTTTGAAAACTACAAAACAAAACTTGCAAGATGGTGAATTTTTAGCTATTTGTGACTTTTCTGAAAATTACAGCTTCATTTTGCAGGATGAAGTTCAATCACACCATTGGAACGTGCAACAGGCCACAATCCATCCTTTCGTAATATATTGTACTGAAAATATGCAAATTAAACATTTTAGCTTCATTATAATTTTTGAAGAACTAAGACATGATTCAGTCGCTGTTAATTTGTTTATTGATAAAATGATAAACTTTTTACAAATTGATCAAAATAAAAACATAAAATTTTTTTATTTTATGTCAGATGGTGCTGCTTCACAGTATAAAAACCGAAAAAACTTTTCTAGCCTTTGTAAATTTAAGTCAAAGTATGGTATTGACGCTGAATGGCATTTCTTCGCAACATCGCACGGAAAAGGTCTATGCGATGCTATTGGAGGTACGATAAAACGCATGGCTACCAGAGCAAGTTTAGCCAAAGAACGCGAACACCCGATAAAGACTGCAAGAGAGTTGTTTAATTGGGCAAACAAACGAAAAGAAGAAGAACTTACAAAGTTGTCATTTTGTTATTCTACTACAGAAGAATACGAAAATATGTCTTTGCAGCTAAATAATCAATATAATAATGCAAAAACAATTCAAGGAACTCAAAAATTCCACTCATTTCTTCATTTGCTCATTTGCAGTTCTCAAAAAGGTGTATCTCGAAATCGAGTTGTCTCATCGGTTTGATATCTGTGGCGATGTTCGGCAATAGAGAGAAAATATGCACAGTATAAACACATCCAGTTTAAATTGATTAAACTTGTTAGGCGATATGCAAGAGTTGAATGCACATTTTCAACACAATACACCAAAAATAACTGGAAGAACTCATTGTTCCTGATAGTGGGATTTTGTAACTTGTTTTTCAAAATACTTTTAAGGCAGAGAATTTAACTCGAACCTTTAAGCTGTCAGTGTCATTTTAACTCAAAATTTTTCAATCTTTCCGAAAAAAATACTTTTGAAACTAAAAAAATACGGAGTACATCCGAAAAGGGCCAAAACTTATGAGGTTATCAAAAAAATAAATATTAAATCAGTAATATCTTCTAAACGGTGCATCTTAGAAAAATGTTATCCGAGTACTTTTTGCTTGCAAATTTGATGTTCTTTCATAAAATTAGGGTGACAAACTTTTTTGACTTAATAGCTTTTTTGAAAATTGTAATTTAAAAAAAAAAAAATTTTCATTGCAACCTATTTTTCTCCAGAACAATCCACTGTGCACAAGATAGCATTTTCAGTCAGCTATAACATAGGGATAGTTAAAAAAATATTGACATGTAAATTTTAAGGGAAAATCTATACTTTAGTTCAAAACACAAAACCAAACTTTTTTTTACCGTGCATATTTTCTCCATATAGCACCAACAATTGTCTGAAACTTCGCCGAAGACACCAAACCAATCGGACAACCACTTCCTGCAAAAAATTTTTAAAAAAAAATATGTGTATTTTACAAGGCCCCCTCCAAAAAAAGGCAATAAAAAAAAAAGGGGAAAAAAAAAAAAAAAAGGAGTTTTTTTTCCCCAAAAAAAATATTGAAAGGTTTTATGCAAATCAAAATATATGAAAATTACTCGTTGCTGAAATGATATGGAACCGCTCAACTCGAAAGGGTACTCTGACGTACTAAATGGTAAAATTCATCGTGTGAAATTTGTCTATCGTACAAATCGCCTTCCTGGGCGCCCACCTTTGCAAGCGAGTCCGCTTTCTCATTGCCTGGGATTGATCAATGTGAAGGGACCCATACAAAGGTGATCAAATATGATCTTTCGACCAGCACACTCATCTGTTCCCTTAGTTTTGAAAGGAAATAAGATGAGTGTCTACTTGGTTTCATCGACCGAAGAGCCTCAATCGAACTGAGGCTGTCCGAGAAGATGAAGTAATGGTCTGCGGGCATGTTGGAAATCATCCCCAATGCGAAGTTGATTGCTGCCAGCTCAGCAACATAAACAGAACAAGGTTCCTGAAGTTTGTGGAAGGCGCTAGAGTTTTCATTGAAGACACCGAAGCCAGTAGATCCATTGAGGCGAGACCCATCAGTGAAAAACCTTCTTTCAGAATTGACGTGTTGGTACTTTTCAGTAAAAATACGAGTAATAATAATAATAGAACGAAGTTGATCCGGAATCCCATGAGATGCTTGTTTCATGGAGAGATCATAATGAATTGAGGAACTGCTATAGGTGATGTGAGCGCGGTCTGGAGTATAGCACGGAAGGCACATATCCGAAGATATGTAGTGGTGGTAAATTCTCATAAATCGAGATTGTGTGTTCAGCCCTAACATTTCTTCAAAATTTTCTATTACAAATGCGTTTTTCACTCCACATTTGATTAATATTCTGAGCGAGAGCTCCCAGAACCGATTCTGGAGAGGTTTTACTCCTGCCAGAACTTCGAGACTCATGTTATACGTTGAGTGCATACAGCCAAGAGCAATACGCAGACAACGATATTGAATTCGTTCCAATTTTAGAAGGTGACTTTTTCTGGCCGAGAGAAAGCAAAAAGAGCCATACTCTAGAAGAGAGAGAATAGTTGTTTTATAAAGAGTTATGAGGTCTCCCGGATGAGCAACCCACGATGTGCCACAAATTGAACGAAGAAAGTTGATCCTTTTTTGGCATTTTTGCTTTAAATACGTAATTTGGGCATTCCAAGTGCACTTTGAATCAAACCAGACCCCAAGGTATTTGAAAGATAATGATTGGGTAATGTTTCTGCCCAAAAGATGGAGCTGCAGTTGGGCTGGGTACCGCTTTCGAGTAAACACTACCAGTTCAGTTTTCTGCGGTGAGAATTCGATCCCTAGATTCCTGGCCCAAGAAGAATGGTTATCTAGGGAATTTTGCAATGGTCCTTGCAAGTTGACGGCATGTGAGCCTCTTACGGAAACCACACTGTCGTCAGCAAGTTGTCTTAGCGTGCATTGTTCTGCCAAGCAATTGTCAATATCTTTGACGTAAAAGTTATAAAGAAGGAGACTTAGGCATGAGCCTTGGGGTAGGCCCATGTAACTAATTCTGGAAGTTGTCAGTTGTCCAAGTGAAAAGTTCATTTGCTTTACTGACAACAAATTGTACAAAATTTAAAATTCCGGGAAGTCCACATCTCTGCAGATTTTCTGACAGGATTTCAATGGATACTGAATCAAAAGCCCCCTTAATGTCCAGGAATACTGAAGCCAATTGCTCCTTGTGCGCAAAGGCCAGTTGAATATCTGAGAAAAGCAGCGCTAGACAATCATTTGTTCCTTTGCTCTTACGGAACCCAAACTGTGTATTTGATAGCAAGTTATTCGATTCGATCCAGTGATCGAGCCTTCGAAGGATCATTTTCTCCAACAATTTCCTAATGCACGAAAGCATAGCAATCGGACGGTATGAATTATGATTTGACGCTGGTTTACCGGGCTTTTGAATAGCTATCACTTTGACCTGTCTCCACTCAGGCGGTACAATGTTGTTTCGAAGTAAGGAATTAAATAAGTCAGGTCTTTTTGCGATATCTGGGAGATTTTTCAGAAGATTGAATTTAATCATATCGCATCCGGGTGAGGAGTTATTTGATGAAAGAAGAGCCATAGAGAATTCCAGCATTGTGAATGGTCTGTCCAGAGAGCCACCGTTTGGAGACGTTTCTCGAAAAATATGTTTTGCTGGAACAGAATCCGGACAGACCTTTTTCGCGAAATCGAATATCCATCGGTTGGAGTATTCATCACTCTCATTAGAAGATGAGCGGTTACGCATGTTGCGAGCCACCCTCCACAAGGTGGTCATTGAGGTTTCTCGTGAGAGTCCCTCGACAAAATTTTGCCAATAAAGGGTGATACGGTCAAAATTTGGTCAAGGGAAAACGCGTGTAAATCGGTGAAATCGTTTATTTAAAAAATCAAATTAAATTTCTTTTTCAAGTTCAATTAGTATAAAATTCAGGAAAAATATTCAGTTAGGCTTCCGCTTTTCCAAATCCGAATTGCCGGGCCTTACGCTTGACCCCTGCCAACAGATTTTGTACAGCCACCTTGTCCACCTTCTTCGCCGCAGAAAGCCAGTTTGCCTTGAACTGCTGCTCGTCCTTAGCAGTTTTTTGGTCTTCTTTAGGTTCCGCTTGACAATAGCCCAGTATTTCTCAATTGGGCGGAGCTCTGGCGTGTTGGGAGGGTTCTTGTCCTTGGGAACCACCTGCACGTTGTTGGCGGCGTACCACTCCATGGCCTTTTTACCGTAATGGCAAGATGCCAAATCCGGCCCAAACAGTACGGAACAACCGTGTTTCTTCAGGAAAGGCAGCAGACGTTTATTCAAACACTCTTTCACGTAAATTTCTTGGTTGACAGTCCCAGAAGCTATGAAAATGCTGCTTTTCAAGCCACAGGTACAGATGGCTTGCCAAACCAGATATTTCTTTGCGAACTTTGACAGTTTCATGTGCTTGAAAATATCTGCTACCTTTCCCCTTCCTTTTGCCGTATAAAACTCCTGTCCCGGAAGCTGCTTGTAGTCGGCTTTGACGTAGGTTTCGTCGTCCATTACCACGCAGTCAAACTTCGTCAGCATCGTCGTGTACAGCCTCCGGGATCGCGCTTTGGCCGTCGTATTTTGTTTATCATCGCGATTTGGAGTCACTACCTTCTTGTAAGTCGATAGTCCGGCTCGTTTTTTGGCTCGATGCACGGTTGTAGACGATACACCCAGCTTATTTGCGGCATCTCGGAGAGATAGGTTAGGGTTTCGCTTGAAACTACCGGCAACTCTCTTTGTCGTCTCAGCGGCTTCCGGTTTTCGATTTCCCCCCGATCCAGACTTCCTGGCTGTCGACAAATGTTCCCCAAACACTTTAATTACATTTGTAACGGTTGATTTGGCAACTTTTAGCGATTTTGCCGACTTTGCGTGCGATTCCGATTTGCGCGCCGCGCTACCAAACCTTTGATACGCTTGCTTTTCTTCCTGGATGGACATTTTAACAACGAATGAAGAATTCCAAAAACAAAAAAAAAACAACAAACAACCACACCACCCACCCCCCTAAAAATGAGGGTTTTCAAGTTTTAAAAATGAAATAAAAACAAAAACGTCAAGATGATAATGACCAAATTATCACCGTATCGCCCTTTAACCGTGTTTTTTTTCTTTGAGAAGTTGTTTGAGCTTTTTTTCAAGCTTTGAATATTCCTCGAAGTAAGTGGAAGTCATGTGTCTACGAAAAGCTTTGAAAGCGTCAGATTTTTGTAAATACAATTTTATGCATTCATCGTCCCAGCCAGGTGTGGCTGGTCTCATTTTGAAGGGTGCACTTTTCTTTTTTGTGCTTCAAATGAGTTTTTGTACATCGGCAAGGAATCGATATTCTTCCAACGGTGGAAGTGTATCGACGGATTCAGTACCGATTGTTACCGCCGTTGCATATTTTTGCCAATCGATGTTCCTTGTGAGGTCGAGCGGAACTCGAGATGGTTCTGAAGGTTGAGGGCCACACTTAATTGAAATGATGATCGGTAAGTGATCGCTACCATGGGGATCATTAAGGACTTTCCACGACAGTCCAATGAAAGCGATCTTGAAGAGAAAGATAGGTCGAGTCTGCTTTTCTTGAGCAGGAGGTTTAGGTATGCGTGTCGCTTCACCGGTGATCAAAATTGACAAATTGAAATCGTCACATAAATCAAAAAACCCGCCCTTCTCTCTCAAGACCCCCCCCCCCCCACCGACTCCACCCCCACACACTCGGCGGGAAAGAAACAAACCACAGTGACTGCGGCATGGCGCGAGGACACCTGAACCCCCCAAGGTTTTTATCCTTTGCATTATTTACAAGCGACGATTTCCACCCCCGAAAGAGCTGGTAGAGACATTTTGTAGAAAGGGTAGCACTTTTTGATCCCTAAAAGCACTCCTCCATAAGAATCGCCTCTATCCAGGCGTATAATGTTAAAATCGTGGAAATTGAGTTCATTTTCTGAAGAAAGCCATGTTTCACAAAGAGCAAATATATCACAATCGGAATTGTGAACTAAAAACTTGAACGAGTCTAGTTTAGGCACCAGACTACGGCAGTTCCACTGTGGTACAGTAATCATATCTCCGACCTGATTCGATGAGTTATCCATCGAAAGATATGATTGATGCTAGGAGGGGCCATGAAACAGTCAATTGCTTAAGGTATGATTCCAAAGTCGGAAGCAAGGCAGAAACTAAGCTTCTAAGAGGGTCTTGTATAATGGCATATTTTGTACATAAGCCGAATGAAGGAGCTAGGCTTACATTACTTCCCGTTATCCTTGGTCTTTTTTTTTTATTTAGATGAACTCCACCATTGTAAAGGGTGCGGTAACGAGACTAAAGAATTTTCAAAATTTGAATAAACTTGTAATTTTATTAACTTTACGAGTGATTTTTTTCCGAAACAACATATAACCAATGAGCAATTAATATTACTAACCCGTTTAAAAAAAAATCAGAGAAACTATACAACTTTTGAGAAGATCATTGCTTTTTCCAAAACGTTCGTACAATTTTCGAGGTATTCATTCCAAAATTAAAAAGGATTAGGCCAGGATGTTGGCAAACGCTGAGGTTTTTTGAAGTTTTTTCTTTTTATTACAAACCTAGCCTCAATTTCTGTCCGCTGGGTACAACCATCTAACTATAAACATTGATTGATGCATACAGAATTCCAAAGATATCATCAGTCCTTGCCAACCACCACATTAAGCTCGCCAAGTACATTTCTATCGCACCATCGCATTTGTCATAATAACTAGAACCTAACCGAGAAATCATCGGAAAAATCATTAACCTATCCCATTTATGTTTCCTCAAGAACTCATAAAAACCAACAACCATTCACT
>JAHHFK020003900.1:0-296878 GCA_024533555.2 Aedes koreicus | reverse complement strand
ATGTGTTATGTGGGACTTCGACTACAACCCACAGCTGTTCGAGTCGACTGAAAATAGGTGCGGGATCAAGCTGTTTTTTTAGTCTCCTCGAAACGACAATCAGGACTCCTCCACCACGCGTGGTTCAGGTGGGACCAATCAGTTCTGAAGACGGTAACACTACAGACGGTATAGAGCGATCCAAAAAATGTTGCGTTCAGTATATCCTTTCATCCAGCCATGCAAGTCGGAAGCTCCCGTCGCCATTACCAACTACAGGGTTCGGGACGCGGCGATAAAGGTTGGTGTGAGCAGGAAGCGTGACTGATATGGCTGGACAAACTGAGTTGTCAAGCTGATGATCTATCGATTGCATCGAGACGGGTGGCAATTGGTCCTTAAGCGAGCGATCTTCCAGGCGTTGAAGCAGAATATGCGTGGTCAATGAAATCAATGTAACCCATGAAAACCAAATCCAAATCCATGTAATCCATGAAAACTATAAGCATCGCCTTCTTTTCGACTGAAAATTACGTGGTTTTCTGGGTCACGGCGCATTCGGTGCATGCCATTCACTCTCTTGATACTCATACTCGCTCATACTCATAAATCCACGTCACGTCTTCAGTAATGATCCGTTTGATGAATGTTGCGTGAGATTCGGCTTTGAAAATCATGTCTTTTGCGACGTCAAAGTGGTCTCTTTTATTGCATGAAATTCAGGTCTTTCAACACCAGCTTTGCAGCTACACGTCTGAGGCCCAAATCAATAACCAAAATGTCTTGAACGGATCCAAGCGCAATTTCCAACTCCTCTGCCATCTCTTTAATGATCAATCGTTGACCGCGTCGTAGACCGCAATATGTTCATCTATTCTTTGACTTTGTTGATGTTTTCGTCGATTTTCGATGTCGATGGCCTACCACCTCTCTCATCATCGTTCACGGACTTACGGCCACTTCTGAAACGTTCGTGCCACTGATTAACGACTGTATTCTTCAGATTATTGTTACCAAAACTATTTTCTAACATTTGCAATGTCGTCGAATGTCAATGATACATGTGGCAACCTAAAATAAAAGGAAATTTAAATCAGGTGACTGAGAGCGCCAAACGGTGGAGATTCCGGGAACTTTTTGATCAAAGTGGTAGATAAAACTTCAGCTTAACAGATTCACAACTTCTCTAACAGATAACCACTAAGTATGAAAATTAGCCTTTGTTATGATTGTTTTGTCTGTCATTATATGAGACTCGCAATGATAAACAATCATTTTCTATTTAAAAAATATAATCAAAAATTGATCCAACTCAATGTAATGAAACACAAAAATACATATCGATAAAACAGACATATGAGAAGGGAAAGAGGAAAACGGACAAATGGTGATTTTCGGAAATAAATATATTTAATAACAGATGTTTGTAAATGAGTCAAATGAATTGAAATAAAATAAACTTAAGATACCTAAATAGGAATGATTTTTCATTCAACATTGGTATCAATCGATTACACTCCGAAAAACTAAAAAAAATTATACTAACACTCCACTTGTTCACTTTTTCCAACTATCGCTGGTAAACGCGAGAAAATTCCTTTAACGTTTGCATTTCAAAAAATGGACACAAATTGCCGATTTTTCATGGGTTAACCTTCACCCGCCTTGACAAAACTACCCATGCAGCATCAATCATAGTAACCCATGAGTCAGCAGACAAGATTTGACAGCTCTATCAGTCGAACTCTAACCGTGATGGCAAAAATAATGAAGCAACTCCGTTCAGAAGTGTGTGCGTTCAAAGAACGGCACCCCGCCGCTTCGAAAACGGACATCGATACGCCCGTTCTGGCATCTACAATATCTTGACACTATTAGACAACAATCAGAGCATCGAAAGAAAGCCCGGTTCCGGACGGCCGACGATCCTGAGCGACAAGAAGCTCCAAAGGATGCTGAAGAGGAAGACCGAGTTAAAAGTGGCTACATCGCATGGCCGGGAGGTCGGTTCAACCGGCCAAACAGTGAAAAAGTACCTGACGAACATGAACATACATGTCAGAAACCGGAAGTCGCGTCCACCTGTTTCGGAGCTGCAGGCAATGACGCAGCGGCAGCGACTGAATAAGATGGTCAGCTCGACTTTTCCGGCGAATCGCGATGTGGCGGTGGTGATGGACGACGAGACCTACCTCTCCCTGAGGAAGTAAGCTCCAAGGTGACGTTCATTTCACACACCAAGTTTCCCTAGAAGGAGCTGCTGTGGCTGACAATCAGCGAGAAGGGGATGTCAAAGCCGCTCTTCTTTCGCTCCGGACTGGCCGTTACGGGGAAATTTATAGTACGAAATGCCGGCCGGAAGTTGCGTCGTTCATCAAAAAATACCATAAGGGCGAAGACGCGGTGTTCTGGCCGGATCTGGCGTCGGCCCACTACTCGAAGCAATCGTTGGAGGAGATGGAGCGGCTAAATATCGATGTGGTACCCAAGTCGGCGAACCCGCCCAACGTCCCCCAGAATTTCTGGGCCAACCTCAAGCGTAAAATCTACTCCAGCAATTTTGTTGCGAAAACTGAGGAGCAATTGATAAAAAAAAATTGATAAATAAAACGAAGAAAGAACTCAAAAACATGCCTACATGCATGTTTTCGTCCGCTATGGCGAATGTTCCGGTTAACTGCCGGAAGACCGCTTGCAAGGGCGTAGAATTTTTATGCAAGTAAACTTAAATAATTCCATTCCATGGGAACTTTATCAAAAGCAATTATCTGTCTTAGCTATTTTTTATCACCATCCGAAATAGTCCATTTTTTTAAATGCAAACGTTACATAAAAGAAAAATATATCTTTAAATAGATAGTATCGAGTGTTAACAGAAATCTGTAAGACGCAGACGAAATATTTAAGCCTATCTTTCAAAAGATAACTATAGTGGAATTTAAAGGAGTTAAGAATTAGAAGTGAACAAGTGAGGTTTTAAATTTACATTTTTCTAGTTTTGCAATAAAAATCGCTCTTGAAAATGGTTTTTAGAAAAAAAGAAAAAACAATCAGCTCACATCATGACTGAAAGAATTCATATGGCAAAAAAAATGGTTTTTTTATAATTTCACGTCTAATTCCCATCAACTTAAACACGAAGTTTATTGTTCCGGGCTTGTTTTATTCCTTCAAACAATTGAAAAATTCTATGCGTCAAATTATTGACCAGATACAAAATTAAAAACAGAATATTAGACTTCAACATACTGCATGTAAATTTAAAAAAAAAACATAAACCATCTATCAAGAAATTGAAGCTCTGTTTTCCTTGTACATATTACCCTCGTTTCTCTGTCTACGAAGAAGCCCAATATACCTTCTTCTTTGGGGGATTTACTCATTCTAGGCAAGCTAAATAGTGTCCACCCATTTATGAGTATTTTTACAGCATCGTGCATATAGCTGACCGTTTTGTTTGTTCACACTTATTTGATCCGTGATATATAAGTGCCAATCGAAAAAAAATATCTAGAGTAGCATCAAAGCATTTTTATAAAGCGCCCAACATCTAAAGCAAGTGTAACTATTGTCGGCAGTACCTTTATTATTTGGCGATATCCATTTGAAATGCGTGTGAAAAAAAAGCTCTTTTATAGGCTACGAAAACAGCAGCATTTTCGTGAACAAATTTTTTACTATCTGAAAGATAACCAGAAAATAAATAATAATCAAGTCATCACATAAATATATATATATATACTTTGTTAATCGCTTTGTTGGAAGCATATACAGAATCAGAGGTTTGAAAATTGGTTGCCGGAAATAGTCAATATTGCCGAAGCCAATGTTTTCTCTATGAAAATTTTAAGAAAACCGAAATTTTTTCTTAATAAATTAATTTTTCTTTGTTCTAAAATGATGAATGAATTGATTTGTTTCACAGCTCTCTTAGATATTTGACTGAAGAAAATTTGACCATAAGTGATCATGAATTGTGGTTAACATAAACAATTGCCAAAACAAAATGTTATTATAATTCAAACCGGTTTAAAAAGTGAAAGACAATGATGTTAAAAACATCACCAATACTTGCCGCTGTTGTCAGCGTCGACATTCGATACTTCAGATATAATTGTGATCCTAATGACACTTGTCAAAACATCATTTCGAGGGCCATCAACCGGCTCCTAGCCAACCAGAAGCTCCTCTCTGAATAGCCCGCCATGCGTACTGACATTTGAATCGTAATCATAACAACACCACTAACAACCGTATAATGAGAATGTTTACGCTGATCTTCGGTTTCGTTATGCGTGCACAGCATTTAGCGGTGAATCTTTCGCTCATGCATCTAATTAAAATATTTTAATACGAATTATTTCAGTTCCCTTTCCGGAGAAGCGATTTGATAAATTATTCAAAAGTTAGACACTTTTTGAGACGGTTCGGGGGCCAAACACAAGCTGCGACTGAATCCAAATTTGAACGTTTTCTGGACTGCACGTTCATTGCTTGCTGGTGCTGAATTTTTTCGCGATGCACAAACCTTCCGCCGTCGGCTAGTTTTCTTGATTCATGCCGTTGTGAGACTCATTAATGCCAAACATAGAATGTAGAAAGGAAGTTCGTTGGAGCACACTCCAAGACAGAAGCATTTGTGTTTATTAAAACAAACAAAATTTGCATTTGAAATTGAAATTGATGAAATCGTTCTGAAGTACGAAGTATGCGCACCTATACAAGCACGCATTCACAAATACACTCCATGGGCAATTGTCTCAAGAGGGTTGGGTGGAAATATTTCATAGCCATAATGACACACTCTATGATTTTACTCTTGGATTCTTTGGAGAATAGATTGCGGTTTTCATTTCCAACGGAAAACTAACGCGATAGCAGATGAGGGTTAAACAGACATTCCTCCGTCGCCGCGCCGGTGCGAAGAAAAATTCGTATAATCTACGAAGGGAAATAAATTGGGTGATTCCCGAACGAGTCTAGGTGTAACGTTGATGATACTTATTTACATAAAATATGCGTGTGGTTTCCGAGTGATGTTTGTTTCCTACTGTAACAAGCAGAGTTGATTCATTACCGTTGTATAGCTTGAAATCCGGTTGACCTTTTAATATCTTTCTGCATTAAATAGGTAATAAGAAATCACCAGAAAAAACAGAATTTGCTTCAGATTTAAGAAGTAACAAGGAAAAACTATGAGCAGCCATATCTCTGCCAAAAGTGCTATCGCCAAACTTAAGCTCTGAGAAAGCGCCTCTTGCCGAACTGAATCATCTTGACTGTGTGTGATAAATAGCCACGATCCATCCTATCTGCAATGTAGTGTAGCTTCCATTTCGAAGGTGTACTCTTGTGTATCCATGAGTCGTAATTTAACGTCCCTCATCAACCAGGCACCCACTATCAACGGAGGTGAAAAATTGCACGCTCCCGATGAATGACTACTGCGAGCTTTTGATTTGGGTTTGAAATCAACGAATAAAGCATCCAAGGCATGTGACTGGCGACGAAGAAGACATGAACGACAACGGTGGCGAAACAATAGTGGGAATTCTTTAATTGCACTTTTATTATTGCGCAAAGTCCCCAGGCTTGGCGCTAACCCTGTGCAGTAATTCAAAGAGTATGTCATTTTTTTCATTGTGGTTTTTTTACCTCAAAACTTTGGAAGTTCATTGGTATGAGTAACTTGATGCTAACATGTCTTCTCTATCGAATTCATCTAGGTCAGAACATGATTTTATTATTTCACATTTACATCAAGAAACATAAACAATGATTTTATATACAATTATATCTTTTGAAGCCGAAACATACGCTAATCGACGAAAGGTAAACTGGATCAAATTGGTTTTCTCGTCTTGTTGAACTTATTCTTACTTCGTCAGGGACGCTTACATGAGTCGGTCTTAGGGCATCTAAATTTACGTAATTTTTTAGTAGTGTGATAATTTGGCATCGATTCATGAGATATTTCATGTAAATTTAAGCCTGATATCGCCTGAATCAGGTCCATTGAATGAAAGATTTCAAAATATGTCATGTGTTAGATTGCTTTGGCTTGCAATTGAACGAAGGCAAATCAAACGCATCTGTTAAGTTCTTTATAACAACAAAAAAATTAAAAAAAAAAAAAAAAAAAAAAAAAAAAAATTTAACAAAAATTTACACTTTTTAAACAAAGAAAATAATTATATTTATTTTAATTAAAAAAAAATTCTTCAGAAAAAAACAAAACCCCAAAAAAAAAAACATAACACCCAACTCCAATCTATCTCCCCAAAGTCAAAATTAGAATATATCACGACATATTAAAATAATAACAACAATAAAAAAACAAAAAAAAGTTTTTATTTTTACTATATATAAAACAAAACCCCAAAACCCCCAAAAACAAAAATTCTCCCCCCCCCCATATTCAAAAATGAAAAAAAAAAAAAAAATTATTTTTTTTTTTTTCCTCAAAAAAAAAAAAAAAAATTATTTTAATTTTTTTTTTTTTTTTTTTTTAATTTTTTCATTTTCGCGATTTTTAATAATTACGGCTTACCGTAATACAATTCGGAATACACGATGAATAATAAATGTATGTAAACGACTTAGCATGTTTGAAAAACTTATAAACTATTAACTATTAAGATAAGTAAAAACAAAAACTATGGAAGATCACTGATACCAGATCGACCTAGAGAAATAAAAATCGCCGGTAAAATGGTGAGCGATGGAAGTTGTGTGGCGTTTTTTTACCTACGCTTATTCTTTGGAGACATAAATTTCTTCAAGCCGTTTTGCCAAATTTTGCACAGTTTGACTGCAAGGGTTGTGAATACTCTTAAAAATCAAAAAAGAAATTAAAGAGTGCAGGTTTCGTAGCAACACGGGCACGGGGATTCCAAAAACATCTGACAGTTTAAAAAATACGTCGACAGCCTGACAAGCAGAATAAGCCACACGGGATCACAAATCTTTCGCAAAGGATGTGACTATTGCCCACGCTGGAAAAGCTCGGCGACGCATACAATATGTGGCGGCAAATCTCTTTCAGCATGCTTCTGCAGCGCCTCAACATCGGTTTCGTTTTCATTGCACTGTGGAAAAGAAAATAACAAATATATATTTTTAAATTTACTATTCACGTGAAAAAAAATTGATCAAAATCGATAAAAATATTAACACTGCAAAATTTAAATATGCTATTCTAGGGTTTTTTTTTCATTCATCTAACATTGAGAGATTCTCTCCGATCTCGCTCTTTCATTTGTTACAGCACCATTATAAAACTTTCGATGGATTCTTTAGTACAGATTGAAACAAAATAGTGCTGGCTAGCATACGCTATAAATAACAGAAAGAAAAACGTTAAGGTGTCGGGAATATGAATGAAAGATAAAGTAATCAAAAAGAGTTTCTCAATATTTGATTCGCCCATATGAAAAAAAAAACCCTAGAATTGACCATTCTCGTCAACTTCTTGTATTTGCTCAACTATTTTGCTCTTGACATTGAAAGGAAACGATTGATCAAATAGATTTTTTTGACGAGAATGATCACTTACAGACAGACATAACAACTAGAACAATTTCTCTAAAACTCCATTGTTCAGTTACTAAAGTTTAAGCAGAGGCTGGATAGTCATGAAGAAAATTGATATAGTATTTGACTGAGGAAGTACCAGCACATCGGTCCCAAGCATAATGATTAGCCCCTAATAATGTCCACACGAACACACCCTCAAATATTCTGTCAATCAAAAAAAAAAGCGTCTAGTACCGAAAAGCGCAAGGATGTATGGTAATGTTTAAACTACAAGGTGTACATCGGACCAAAAGGTTCTATAGCAGTGAATCAATTTCAAATCGCTAGTTTCATATTCATTGTTGGTTTGTGTTTCTAGACGAGGAATTCTATCGATAATTATTCCATGCCTTATATCTGTTTAATTGTGATTCTAAGCTAAAACCTTTACCTTAATCCATCTTATTAAAGGCGATGCAATGTCCTCATCAGGCTGCATATGTGGTTCTGCTTTACGTTTAATGCCCCTGTTCGTCAACGACTTAAAGATTCGCAGTAATTCTTTGACGTATGCTAAAAATTATAAAACAAAATTTAGTTTTATGATGAGAGTTAAAAAATGTATAACATACGATCCTGTACGTTGTTCCAATTGTTTTTGTCTAGTATCATTACTGTTCGAAGAAAACTCTCCAGTTCCTTGTCTTGATCACGATTCGGCATTAATTCATCAAATGTTTGTTGAACCTTAGAATAACAAAATAATCCATGTTAATAAAGTTTCTATTTGAATAACATGTAAATGTAAGTTTTGATACTTACCAAACGACCATGGTATGCCAGTAAGTGAGGAAATGTTCTCAATATTTCTTGCATTTTATTGTCTTTGCATGTCTTCAATAGCGAATTATGTAGTGGAAAACATTGCCTCATGCTCTCGCAAATATGGCGGCCATTCTGTGGAGTAGGAATTACAGCTGAAATGCTGGACGCAAGATCCTTTATTTCTTCGGGTACTTCGATTTCTTTTGTAGTCTTAGTTCTACGGAATAATCTTTTTTCAGGTGATACATCCTTCCTCATATTACCAACTCGGGTTTCTATAATGCCGGTGTGGCATCCAAATTCATGACCTCCATGTTTCCAGAAGAAGAATGACTAAAAATGTAATATGGTTAACAATTTCGGTTTTAAGACAGGTAATTAAACATTCTATTTTTAAAACATACATGCATAATAATAATACTAATGTTAGCAATAGACATTTAGTTAAAGAGATTGCTCCCATACTCTTATGTGGATACAAACCTCAGCTGGAGCCTCTTCACTTATTCGCGTTACATGCAGAAAAGGAAACTCCTGAAGAATTTTCTTTGCGAGTTGCTGCTTTTCTTGGCAGGTCGGGTACTTAGACTTCTTGATAATTCGGTCCTGGAAAAAATGGGTTGTGAGGATGCGATTCATATACAGCAAGCCTTTATGGTCAGGTATCAGCTCATAATCCAAGTAGCGGTGCATGATCTTATGGAACTTGAGATCTTTCGCCAGAATTGAACTAAGAAGAGTCTAGAAGAATTTAAAGAATATATGATTTAGGTATTATGCATTCTTATTAAATAAATATGTCTGTGGGTAGAGCGAAATAGACAAAAATTTGCAACATGTTCATGCATTATTTTAGTACATGAAAGTATACTACATTATTTGCATGCTTAAATATATTGCAGAAATTTAACTGTAGTAATAGTATCAGCGACTCTCGGCACAGTTATTCTTTTGGCAAACATATTACTGCATTAGTCTCAATAAAAGTGACGTTACTACCCTAGTAAATAATTTAAAATTAGCTGGCACTCGTTTTAAATTACTATACTTACAAAACACTCTACTATTTCTTATTAACAAAATATTTTATAGATATTCTTAGATTAAATTTATCTATACTTACTAATCCAGTTCTCTCGCACCTAACTCACCATACTTTAAATCATTTTTATCGCCCTCTACGCCCATCAAATCTCTTCACAACACTATTTTACACCGAACAAATGTTAAGTCCCGAGTATTTGCCTATACTTACGTACTCCCGGGATCTACCACTTCACTTCCACACTTGTTTTACACATAAAATTTATCAGCTCACCTCTTTTAAAAATTAAATATACTCACCATCTTGTGCATGTCACCTTCACTTTTTCCGCAGCCTCCATTTTCCGATCATAGAACGGCAAGTTAAAAACGCGACTTTCCTTTCGCTGCTTTGCGACCACACTGATGCGAACGGACAAGCAATATGGCAGACATTTTTTTTTCACCCAAATCTGAGAGAGAGAAAAATCATTGTTCAGTACGCAGCCCAAGGTAACATGTTGAGTGGTTTAAACTTAAATTTGAGTTTAATGAGTATTGGAAAAAATATCTGCCTAATTATTGGCTACATGAAACATAAGTTAAACTGTCTTATCATTGGCTATATGAAAAGTAAGTGAAAACCGTAAAACAAAAATTTTGTATGGTACTGCACAGTAACGCACTGAGAGTTTCAACCAATAAGAATGTAGAGCTTAAATATCCAGGAAGTATCATAGTTTGCATTTTGATTGACTGAAGCACTGCGTTAGAATTAATCAAGAACTTACTTCAAAATGTAATACGATTATTTTTGAGAAGTTAAATTCATTGACGCATTCTTCAGCATGTCCACTTATTATTTAAAAGAATATTCAAGCTAGTTTTTATTCAAAAATGAGTTATAAATGAAGTACTTACCCATTGAGTAAACTTTACCTAATGCGCAGAATCAAATATACCCATCCCTCCAGTTCGACAACAGTTACTTAATTTTGAGTTTAAGAATACTCAATTTTGGGTACTATTTTTCTTCCGTGGCCTTTTTGTACGTACCAATAAATACAATTTGCCTATATTTCTAGTAAATGATCAATCCTTTTTGGAAAATTAGATCCCATGACAAAATGGCGGACATTCAACCTCAAAAGTATGTTTTGACGAAGATTACATCTTACAGCAAGGGTAGGGTGTCAAATGAAAATTTGAAAACAGCGACCGTCACGTATTGAAGTATTGAAACAAATGAAACGTTAATAACTCAATTAATCCTCGATAGACATTTAAGAGTCTAATAAACTAGTTAAAAAATTTCCCATGTATGAATTCAATTATCAAAAAAATTTCTCAAACAATTGTAAACTTTAAAAAATAACGCAAATAAAAGGTGATGTCCAATAATTTCGTTTTGCAGACTAAATTAACTGAATGCACATAACAATCTAACCACAGAATTCATATCCCAAGTAACATTGCTAACACCATCTTGCTTTATTAAGTTTTATTAAAGTTTCATGAAAGCCATTTGAAATCAATTTGGTTTTATTATGGCACCAAGTGGTGCCAATAGGTTCCATATTTTAGTCAGGTTTATGAGAACCTACACAGCTTGTTTACAACGATCTTAAAACCTTGTTTCTCAAATTCCTTTTCCTCCTATCAAAGGTTTTATACCGACTTTATGAACTCGTAAAATGCTGTATTGAAATGCCGTTTTAGGACTCATTGATATTATCTTATTATGGTCAGTTAAAAAGCATTTTAAAACCATTTTGCCTCCAGTAAATGCATTAAACGGCAAATTGGCATTGAAGGAAGTCACCATAAGACCAAATAGTTTTATAATAGTCATTGCGAAGAAAAATTGGCTTTATGGCGAAACTGTGATTATTTTTCATTCGCCATGTTGAAATATAAGATATAATTGAAATGGGTAAAAATAAATGCATCAAATTTTCAATGGTATGCAAATAAACTGTAGATCGGAGACTTATTTCGGCATTCTTTTAGATAATCTCATCCAATTCCAAGCATTTTTCAGGAAATTCATGATTAATTTATCTAATGTATTTTTTTTTATTTGATTTGTGTTTTTGTATATTCGCATAATTTCCGAGGCGCATTAATTTTCGGCTCTTATAGCGCCAATATTCACCATAAAAATAAATGCGCATATAATTTGGAGCAGTTAATTTTTTCAAATTGACGCTGCAGAAAACACAATTTGTTTTGGATATTTTGTTAACAAACACAATTTCTCGCAACACTAGACCATTTTTTTACTGCTAAATTATTCAAAGGAGCAGAGAATCGAACAAAGCAGAACAACAAAAAAGAACCTCGATTTCACAGTGAAGTTTGACAGCTGTTGCCATTTGGCCGCATTCTGGTTTTAATGGCAGCCAATAGGTTTTATGAAGGTTCTGAAGTGGTCATAACATCTTTCACTAGAATATTTCCAAAATCTTTATATTCTTGTAAAGCTTTTATTAACTTGTTTTCACAACCGTCTAAAGAGTGAGCCATATTGTACAAATTTGACCGACTTTTTAGACAAGAATGAATGGCCTCCCAGTTCACCAGATCTGAATCCCTTGGATTATTTCGTTTGTTCATACATGCTGGCAAAAGTAAATGACCACAGAGCGTCTAATATTAACCAATTCAAAACCGTAATCAAACGAATTTGGGACGAAATGCCGATGGAAGCCATGCGTGCCGCCTGTGACGGTTTCGAAAAACGTCTGGAGCTGCTCAAGATGGGTAAAGACGGTGTTATTCCAAGACATATGCTGTAGTGGATCAGTATTATATTGCAATATAATGGGTAAAGTTATCAATAAAATCTGGATTATCGATTTGAAATAAATAGAGTTTTATTTTGTATGAGAATATATTGGACACGGTGTAGGTGAAAATCATTATTCTTCAAACGCTCATTAATGCCGTGTTGGGCTGAGCGACAGCAATCGCTGTGAATATGGCCAAGCTTACCAGGACGCAGATTATGTTATTTGGTCTTGTGCTGAGTATTGTGCAGTCAGACCTGAGCTTTATGATTCCCTACGGGCTCGAGGTGGACAGCCCAATGTTCCGGTTCTAGATATTTTGCCTCTACGTGATCTGGAGCTTATGAAACTCGTTTGTGAGTTTTATGAGGCTCTAATTTTGACCAAGATTTTGACTTAGTTATTCCTATGTGCGGCGTATATAAAAGTGTCGGTGGTGGCGATGCGGTTTTATGATGCAGGGCTTTTTTTAATTGTCACATTATATATTAAAAAAAATGATTTGATATCGTAGAGGTGACCTCTAAATCCTAAGGCCAGACAAACGGTGTTGAAAAACACCATCCAAGTCATTGTCAAACTCCTCCCTTGGTGAATTGTATAGCTTATCGTGTGCGTTTTCTACGATAGACTCAACATAGGAGCCAATTCTGCTATTATTTTCTAACTGCAAGCATGTCTCATTATAAACGAGATTTTCAATCTCTTGTCCGGGAGTGAGATTTAATCTCGTGACTTTTACATGTATGGATGCTTACCACTACGCCGTGTTAAACTCCACATTTTTAAGTCGTTTTGAATATACTTTGCTTTTTAACTTGCGTTTTTAATTATGTATTATTGTCAATGCGAGATTAAATTTATATAAAACATACATAATTGAACATAGCAGTTTTTACATTGCTTCCAGCTGCTAAATGACCTTTGAAGGAAGTGAATTGTAGATATAGGACTTTTCATGCTTTTTGGGCCTAGAAAGGCTGGAAGCAGTTTCCATTCTTCGAGTTGGAAAATATCTCGACAACTTGTATCATAAAGAGTGATCCTTTTTTCCACATAATTGAACATAGCAGCTAAATGTTAAAGTCATTGAAGTTTAAGTTAGAAATTGTGGCAGGTAATATGCGTGTATAATCTCTAGGAAAAAAGAGCCATGTATTGCATACTGTCTTCAATGTCTAATGAAATTATGGTAATGGAAAATTCTATTCCAAGTTCGTTATATTGAAATTACCAAACATCCTCTCAAGTGCCATGGATAATATGGTGCAAAATGGTCAGTAGTCTAACCCCAAACATACAGAAGTGAATAATAAAATTTCCACCATACTGCTTTGGGAGAGGGTTCTCTACACAACTATTCGTCTAGTCTCCTGTAGTCATCTTTAGAACGTCCTACTTGCTACTAGTCAATAAAATATGCCTAGGTTGATTCCAAAACTGACATTCAGCGAGTGAAACAGAATCCTTGTACCGCAGCATATGTTGTCAATAATGCTCACAGATGTCGTGACGGATGAACAAGAGGAAGCTGTATGGTTCAATGAAAAAGAAAATTTACCCCCGCTTCATCCATTGGATTCCACCTGAATGCCAAATTGAACACGATATACCTACCCCTGAGAGAGAGAAGAGCAAAACAGAACCGAAACGAGAGAATGTTGTATGCCTGCCCTTGCAAAGAAACATCGTATCCAAATCCAGGCGAGAATGTAAATATGAGATTCATGGGCCATCGAAATCAGATGCTTTTTCAGTGCAGTTCGCGCATGTCAGTCGCAGAGCCCGGATGTCTGGAGAATCCATGCACGAGCCTTGAAAACATCATAATCAACTAAGTAATACGTGTCAACCTAATTTGCAAATCAGTTAACACATCTCAGATACGACTTGCATCGGGAGTTTATTTTCCTAATTACTCCCATAAACACCTTATGCAAATAAGCCTTTAAGCGTTACCCCGCCACAAGCGAAGTGTAAATTCTGTTTGCTCTAGCTTGACATCGCACGCATTTTCGATCATTTATCAAACACTCAAGCCGCTGCTGCCAAGTTTAACCGGATCCATTTCAGGAAAACAAACTTCACTTACACCGTTTACCTCGAACGTATTGTATTTCCTCTTGGCTCCTATGTTACTTCCGAAAAATCTCATCCGAAAGAGTGCCTCCACTCGACTCACATACCTTCATGGCTGCCCCCGAAGCAGTCAAATTAGCATTATTACGGGTTAATGAATGCTAAGCAAATTCTAATTTATGTATCATAGTATGCTGATCTCGAATCAAATGGAAAAACGTTTTTCGGAGGATTCCTGTGTATGGCCCCGGCTAGCGCGTTCTACTGCAGTAGAGATAATGAAAAGCGAGCCTGTTTTTGGTGTGGCTGTTCGACTAGGATTGAATAAATGAAAAATAAAAGAAGTTAATACTAGAAGTAGAACTCGTTTTAAGAGTAATATGTAACTATCCGGGGTTTTTAGTAGAAACGTGTTTTTCGATTCAGCAGATGTCAAAGCCGATCTGAAATGCCAAGAGCAAGCAGAATCATGTAAATAAGTATGGCAACTCGTAAAAAAAATTTATCCATGTAAATGTGGTATTAAACCATTTGATTGTTTAATCATTCTTATTGACACTTCATGATTAGAAGATGAAGATCAAAGAGTGCTACTTCCCCTATACAGTGAATATTCCGCAAATTCCAGGTTTTATCACTTGTCAGGCTGTAATTAGAAATAAAAGTTTTTGAAGTTCTTCTAGTGAAGTTTCCTCCTAGAGCCTCTGCAGTGAACCTAAATTTTCGTAAATTCGCTTACCCTCTATTTGTAAACATCGTTTTTGTACATAAGACACATGATTCATGTATTGTAAGAAGCATTTCTCGAGTACTTTTTCAAACAGACGTATCTAATTTCGTTAACAAAGAGGGGAAGTAAGATTCAAACGTTAAATTATTAAAACCCTTAGCACTTCCATGCCAACTAGGGTTACCAACACAAGGAATAACATTTCTGCTGATGCTACTTTCCATGAAGGTGCTGAGAGTTTTGAGAAATTTACGTTTGAGTATTACTTCCCCTCCTTGATTACAAAATAAGATACGTCTGTTTGCAAAAAGTTCTCTAGATTTGTATTGCTTGTCATCTCGCAAAATGCCATCATTACACCGTATCCATACAATGTACGAAATGAATTTTGTGCGTACCAGCCAAGCACTGTGTGTTCCATTGTATCCAAACAAGTTGATGTAGTTGCTGAGGAGGACTAAAAGCATTTGTTCACCTCCACTTGGAAAAAAAACATACACATACACCGCCAAAGATAGTCCTAAGCTGAAGAAATCATTTTCATGATCAGAAAGCAATCCGCATGCTTTTCATAAGTCTTTGCAACTGGAAACTTTATTCCATCGCATGCTCGTTTCTGAAGGTGAGCTCTGATAGATAGGAAGTAAGCAGAGGGACGTCCAAATATTGGCAGTTCTAATTATAAAACACATACAGCTTCATCAAATGTCCCAGGTGATGCATGAACTGCTAAAACCCCGTCCCGTACCATACAAGGTTTTCAAAACATGTCACGTTTTTTGCGATTTGTAACTTTCATATTTTATTTGAAGATGAACCAAATTAGTCAACTCCGACAAACGATGAAGCTGAAAATACATTTTTATCGCCACTGCTAGTAATAAACTATAAAACAAACGAACTAATTAAAAAAAAAAGTTATATTACACCATCCAAGGTGTTTTGCAAAACATGTTTTTGTACATATCGACAGATTTGATGTACAAGATTGTGATAGCACTGCCAACGAGCAGCACATAATAGCTATTAAGAATTGACTTTTCAACAATCGGAATTGGTGAAGCAAACGAACTACAAACCTATCACACCAAGGTATAGTGTTCGAGTCCCAAGCTTGGTGATGAGAGATTTTTGTTTGGGGAGAGATTTTTGTTACTTTTTGTTTTACGAGGGATCTTTCTTGAGCTATAAGCGTCTTATTAAAGTCTTAAATAACGTTATTTTATTTATTTCTTGTATTTGTTTTCGAACAGTATTTCCAACTGCTTTAAAGCAAGCTGTGTTGATTGGGTACTGGGTAAACACGGAGTAAAGTTTTATAATTTGACGTCGTTAGGATTAGATTTGTGATGCATAGTCAGTATAGGAGTCATTGGTTGATTTCCCGGTGCAAATAAAGCGACATAAAACCTGAAAGTTTACCTTTAAAATACTTTAAAATATTGCATGCAAAAAATTGGTCTTTCTTAGAAATATTTCGTGCAAACTTCTGCTTCGGATGGAATAAAATACAATTTTGCAGGCATTAATACTAACATCATATTGAAAATTCAATGCTTTTATGTGTAGGCATGGAATGTAGTAGCTTACTTGATGAAATGAATTTTTTTATCACGCCAATGATGCGAGGGCTGATTTCATCCTATAGACCAACAGATGAGAACAATAATTTGACCGGTTGTGAAGGTGTTTCGATCACAATTTGGTCGACTTAAACTTGACGCATTTCCTTTCATCGTGCATTACAAAATTTTGCACACCCCTCATTTTGAAGATGTGTGCGTGTAGCATCATACCTCTATTTTGATTTTGAGATTAACACTTCAGTTATCAAAATGTCGTCGAAGGAAGAGAAGCAACGCATCAAAATTTTACACAAACTACTCTCACGCCAAGTTGACAAAATTGTTGAATCTGGCAACATCAACTGTTCCCAACGTATTAAAAGTGTTCGGTGAACGTTTTTTGGCAGCCAGGAAAGCTGGATCGGGGGGAAATCAAAAGCCGGAGGCCACAGCGACGACAAAAGGGGTTGCCCGCTGTTTCTAGCGGAACCCCAACCTCTCCGTCCGAGATTTCGCAAAGAAGCTGGGAGTTTCGCTTTCAACTGTGGATAGAGCTAAAAACAAGCTGGACTTTCGACTTACAAGAAAGTGGTGACTCCAAATCGCGATGATAAACAAAACACGTCGGCCAAAGCACGATCGCGAAAGTTGTACACGACGATCCTGACGAGGTTTGGTTGCGTGGTACAGGACGATAAAACTTACATCAAGGCAGACTTTAAACAGCTTCCTGGACAGGAATTTTATACGGCAACCAGACGGGAAAAGGTGGCAGATATATTCAAGCACATTAAACTGTCAAAGTTCGCGACAAAATATCAGGTGTGGCAGACCATCTGTACCTGTGGCTTGAAGAGCAACGTTTACATTGCGACCGGAACCGTCAACCAGGAAATTTATCTGAGCGAGTGCCCACAAAAACGTCTACTGCCTTTCCTGAAGCGACACAATTGTTGCGTTCTATTTTGGCCGGATTTGGCATCTTGCCATTACGGAAAAAAGGCCATGGTGGTGTGCTGCCAACAACGATCAAGTGGTTCCCAAGGACAAGAACCCTCCCAACACGCCAGAACTCCACTCAATCGAACAATATTGGGCCATCGTCAAGCGGAACCTAAAGAAGACTCAAAAAGCTGTTGTAAGTGGGGAAACAGTTAAAGGCAAACTGGCGTTCTGCGGCGAATAAAGTTGACAAGGAGACTGTACAAAATCTTATGGCAAGTGTTAAACAAAAGACCCGGCAATTCGCATTCGGTAAAAAGGAAGCTTAGCTGAATATTTCTCCTGTATTCTGTATTAACTGAACTTGAAAAATAAAAAGAATTTGACTTATTAATAAAAATTTTGATCGACTCAAACACATTACTGCTTGACCAAATTTTGATCGGAACACCCTTTATTAATACACATGATATGTTACGCGTGAAATATCCCAAATAACTAGTGTTCTCCACGAAAAACGTAAAAATATGGCATACAGTATGAATTTGTTTATGAAAATTACGTTTACAGTATTATACAATACTATTAGTAAAATTCGCCTCGGCGTTTTTTTTTTTTTGCAGCGATATTTCAGCATGGTCATTATCGGTTGTAAAAGGGAAATACTCATGTTGGTGCGTTAATTTTGACGTGTGCTGTAGTCCAAACCACTATATGGAAATAGTTCAGATTTTGTCCATATTATTTCTTATATTATTCTAGGCTATGGTGACATTTTGAACATGTTACCTAAATTTTTCACAGAAATACGAATTTTTGAAATTGGTATGACCAAAAATGACTTTTTTCACTTATGTTATGAAAACTTCAAAATTAAATTTTTTTATCAACATGAAATTTTGGTCACATAGAGTCTATACATTGGTTATGAAGCTGTAAATTTTCAGCCAAAAATATTGATAATTGACAAAGTTACAGAAGGTTGAACATGGCGTTTTTTGGAAGCAAAACTTTGCTCGGCTGTTTTTTGCTACTGAGTATATGCCCTATTTATTTTTAAATCATTATCTTTTTTTACGACAGACCAACTGGCACCTGCGAAGGAAGCTATGGACACGTCGGAAACAAATAATCTTCCAACAGAAGCATTTGATCCACCATGTATTGCTGTATACCCGAGAAACCCACCTGAAATTAGAAAACGCAGACATCGTGTTGTGCCAGCAGCAGCCACAAGCGAATTTTGGGGCCTGCTGTATAAAGAAGAAGAAGCTGCGAAGAAATAGGTTGAAATAACCAAGGAGTTGAAGCAGAAGTAGAAAGAAATTCAAGCTACAATCAAGCTATTGAAACAGGAAGAAGGAACAAAACGCCAAAAATGCCCATAAAGCTGCACACTTGCAAATCAAGAAATCAAAATTGCAACAAAAGGAAAATGACAAACATATTAAGAAATCAAAGAAACAATGCAAGAATAAGGAAAATTTACCAACCTCCTTGGAAAGCCTACACACTACCAAAATGTCATGTATATTTCTGTCCCCTGAGACCGACACATGCAAGCGTCCTTTAGCACATAAGAATGAGGTCAAAGAGATGAGAAAATAAATTCAATCAAACACATCTTTCATCGATTTGCGTATTTGTCAGTTTCAGGAGACATAATTTTACACGAAATCTTTCTTTACGTTCCCCGACTTTTTACAAACATGAATTACGTCTCGAGTAGAATTCATAATTTCTAAGTGTGTAGAAGTATCATAAGCATCACAGCATCACATTGAATATGAACTCATAAATTAAATAATAGCATAAATATATAATCATTTTATTGCGAACAAATTGTTTACATCCGATAGTCAATTGCCAAAAAATTGATTTTCCCCAAACAACAAAAAACCAAAAAAAAGAAAAAAAATCATCCCACCAACATATATTTGGACCCAAAAAACCAGCGGCGTTTTTTTTTATTCCAACACATATAAAAAAAAATTAAAAAAAGAAAAAAAAAAGTGTCCCCCAACCCACCAAACCATCAAAGGAATAGAATGAAAAAAAATAAGTAAATAATATTTGTAAAAAAAAAAAAAAAAACACCCTTTAATAGACTCCGCGCTGTACCAAAATGTGATATATGGGAGGGTTCCACCTCTAGGTGGGCTAAGCTTTGTTTTGTTCAGATGTTCAAATTCTGTTGCTCACACGGTAGACGATAGTTTCGGACCTCTTTAAGTCAAACCCGTACTTATTCGTCTCGTGTAAAGCAATCGTGTATTATAATTTATGTTGTGAATTCAATGCACATAACAAAATATAGTAATAAATTTAGGTTTTAACAGATTTAATATAGAAAATATTCCTCCGCAAGCTAACGTGATTCGGCACTTATCATTGTCTGTTGTTTTTTTTGTTATTTGACGTTCCATTCAATAGGTGTTGTGATTGTCATGGATGATACTGAACCGCTCGTACTTAAGGTGGTTCTGAAGGTCGCTGGTCCGTGTTGCCAACACGCCCCCGCACGTATTGCTTCAGATCTCCTAAAGCTATACCTGACCTCCGACAACATCTAGGACAGCGATCTTCGTAGCCGGACGCTGCATGATTCCTGTAGAAGTCTGAACATCTGCTCGTCGAACTCGTCCATCAAGTCCCGGATACACTCGTACGATCCTTCCTCTAATCCAGCTATTCCGAACACCTTCGTTCACCACGACGACCAGGTTCCCGACTTTTATCGGCGTAACTTCGCCGAACCATTTTGACTGCCGAGCGATTACGGGCAAGTACTCCCGTATCCAGCGCCTCCAAAATTGATCCAGTATGACCTGAATATGCTTCCAATTTGTCCGCAATCCTGCGTCTACCTCCGTAGGTGTAACTGTTGGCTGAACCACACCGCTGGAGCTGAGCAGCAGAAAGTGGTTCGGTGTCAACACCTCACATTCCTGACTATCGATAGGAAGATATGTCAATGGACGCGAGTTGACGATTGATTTCACCTCCGCAATGGCTGTCATGAGAGTCTCCTCGTTCGGGTTTCTAGGCAATGACATGCTTGCTAAACCAGCTTTGACCGAACGAACTAATCTTTCCCATATTCCACCCATATGGGGTGCGTACGGGGGATTAAACTTCCATTGGGTGTCCGTATTGGTAAAGGTCTGCGCAAGGTTGCTATTCATGGAACGGATCTGCTGCCTGAGTTCCGCACTTGCTCCCTGGAAATTAGTTCCTCGGTCCGAGTAGATTTCCTGTGGCGCACCACGGCGAGCAATAAACCTGCGTACGGCCATCTTACAAGATTCGGTGGATAGTGTGTGAGTGACTTCCAAATGGACTGCTCGTGTACCCAGACAGGTAAAGAGAGCAATCCATCTTTTAGAGCTGCCACGCCCGACGCGCACTGTTAGAGGCCCGAAATAATCAAGCCCGGTGAAGGTGAACGCTCTTACAAATGGTGTAACCCGAGCAGGCGGCAACGGAGCCATTGGTGGTATCTTTGGCAAGGCTTTATACACTTTGCACCAGTTGCAGCTACTCGTGACCTTCCGGACGACTGTCCGTAGTTCCGACACGTGGAACCTCTGCCGTACCTCATTTACCACGGTTTCATTATTTGCATGTCCGTACTTCCTGTGGTACCAGTTAACCACCAGTTCGGTGACGTAATGGTCCTTGGGTAGAATCGTAGGAAACTTCGCATCGTAAGGAAGATACTCCGCTGTTGTGATGCGAGACGCCATCCTCATGACTCCGTTGGAATCTAAGACTGGTGAAATCTTGTACAAGGAACTGTCCTTTTTAACTAGCTTGTGCGTTTCCTGCCATCTCTGCTGGTTTTCGCGTAGAATTCGGTATTCTTCCGGGTATCTGCTCTGCTGAACCAGTTTTATCACTGCCAATTCCGCTTGCTTCCGTATTTCGCTGCTGAGAGCTGTCCCTCCCTCTTGCTTCAAGTTCTGCTGCTTCTGCTTTCTGCCGAACTGCAGGACAAACGACATCGTACCAATTAATCTTTCCCATTTCGAAAATCGTTCGAAATCTATCACTGGCTCCGTCGGTGCTTGTCGATGAACATTGACGACTTTCAGCTCTTCAGCGATGATTTCCTCGATTGCTTCGTTCGGCCAGTCGCACTCCGGATTGTGAAGGAATTCTGGAGCCTTGTACCATCTACTTTCTCTCTCGAAACATGGACCGGTGCCCCACTTGGTGGCTTCGTCAGCCACATTCATCCTTGACGGCACTTTCCTCCAATCTGTCACTTCCGATTCATCCAAGATCTCCGTCACACGGAATGCCACGTACTGCCTGTACTTCCTGGGATCAGATCGTATCCAGTTCAGCACGGTTGATGAATCGCTCCACAAGATTTTGCGCTTGATTGGTAACGTGTGATTGGTTACTATAGACTTCATGAGCCGTGTTCCTATTACAGCTGCTTGGAGCTCCAACCTTGGCACCGACAGAAGCTTGATGGGCGCAACTTTAGTTTTCGCGGAGACCAAACTGCATCGTACTCCCTCACCGTCCTCCATGCGGAAGTAGGCTACGGCAGCGTACGCTGCACTACTGGCGTCTACAAAGACATGCAGCTCCAGTGAGTCGTAAGCTCCCCGACTACATCCCGGAAAATAACATCTAGGAATCTTCACGTTATCCAGACTACCAAGTAGCGTGATATACTGTTCCCATTTTGGCACTATGTCCTGCGGAAGCTCTTCATCCCAGCCAATTCCAGTTCTCCACACTTCCTGAACCAACGTTTTTCCGTGTATCACAAAAGGTGCGACTAGTCCCAACGGATCATACACGCTCATTACGATGCTTAGAAGTTGTCGTTTCGTCGGAACTACGAATCTGTTCAGCAAGCCGCGCATGTCATCACGGATCGTTAGCGAAAACACGAAGACGTCCTCTTGTGGCCGCCAAACCATCCCCAAGACTCGTTCCATGTTGCTGCCTTTGTCCATGGTGAAACTTTTCACCGCCTTAGTATTTAGCTCTCCAATCCGCTCCAGCACTTCTAAAGAGTTCGACATCCAATGCCGAATCAAGAAACCCGCTCGCTCGTGCACCGTCTTCACCTCTAAGGCCAGCTGAACGGCTTCGTCAACAGTGTCGACACTGTCCAGATAATCATCGACATAATGGTTATTCTGGATCGCAACGGCAGCCTTCGGGAATTCCTCTGCGTGCTCCTCCGCGTTCAAGTTTTTGACGAATTGCGTTGAGCTCGGAGAACAGGTGGCCCCAAATATGGTGACATACATGACGTACACCTGCATCGGATCGGACGGATGGTCCCTCCACAAGAACCACTGGGCCGAACGATCTTGATCGATTATGTTAACCTGATGGAACATTTCCATTATATCGCCGCTGATCGCGATTTCCTTTTGGCGGTAGCGACACAGAACTGACTGCAGTGAGTTTAACAGATCCGGTCCTTACAGAAGAACGGAATTCAGCGAAACACCGCGCACAGAAGCAGCAGCGTCCCACACGACCCTCACTTTATCGGGTTTTTTTGGGATTTACCACTACTCCAAGCGGCAAGAACCACGTCCGCTCTGGCTTCATATCGTCTAACTCTTGTTTAGTTGCCTTATGCGCGTAGCCTTTGGATACGTATTCTCCGATCTGCAGTCGGACAATGTCATACAACGCGGGTGATTTGAGCAGACGGCTTTCCAAGCAACGTAATCTGCGCTCGGCCATAGGCTTGCTGTTGGGAAACTCGACGTTATCGAACTTCCACAAAAGTCCTGTTTGGAATCTTCCAGTTGAAGTTCGGTTTGTAGTTGATTGAAGAATCTCCTTCGCTCGCTGTTCGTCGGCTGATTCCTTCGCTTGGTTGACTGACACCCCTACGCTTTCCATGGAGAAGAAACTCTTCACTAGCTCGTGCAGCTCTTCATCCCTGGTTTGGGTGCCAATGTGCAGAACATGCTGCGACTTCAAACCTCCATCAGTCTCGAAACGACCGTATAACACCCAACCGAGCCTTGTTTTAGCCGCTACTGGTTCGTGTTCTCGGCCTTCTCGCAGCTTAAGAGTGGTTTTCATCCTCGTATTATCCAGACCGATCAATATCCCTGGCGTCGCGTCCTTAAAGCTTTCGATAGGCAGACCGTTCAGATACGGGTACCTGTTCTTCATCTTCTCGAGATCGATCGTTTGTTGTGGGAGTTCGAGGCCATCGACGGTTTGCACCTTCTGCAGCGTGAACTGCTTGCCTGTGGATCCCGAAATGTTCAGCTGAACTTGCTGAGCTTCTTCTTCCACACGCTTGACACCGTTAGTCCACTGCATACACAATGGTGACACAGGACCTTGTACGCATAACTGCTCCACCAAAGTCCTATCTATCAGTGTCGAATCAGAGCCACCATCCAAAAAGGCGAAGGTGTCAACTGAACGGCCGTTGGCGTGCAGAACTACGGGAATTATTCGGAAGAGGACTCGGTGATGGTGTTGATGCACGGATATCACCCCAGAAATTGGAGCGGAGCCAGTTGATTCAGATCGTGGATCTCCTGGATGTAGCAGCCTATGGTGCCTTTGTTGGCAGCCCTCAAATCCACAATTTGGTGCTTTGCACGGCCATTTTCCGTGCGGATACAAGCAACGCCTACAAAGATGCTCTTCCTGCGCTATTTTCCACTTTTCTTCCAGTGATTTGGACTTGAACGTGAAGCAATCTTCCGGCTTGTGACCAGCTTTTTTGCATACCATGCAAGCACGTTGGCATCCCGGCTGGTTGGGAATTTCTGCCTTCTTGGTTGGCTTAGAATCGCAAGCTTTCTCAGCTCGCACCTCAGACAAGTGGGAGTTCACTACCGCTTTTCCTTTGGGTTTGTCGGATTTTTCCGTAATTGGTGTAACACTGCTAGCTGCCGTAACGATCACATCCAAATAGTCAGAGAGGTTCTTTAAGTCCACGCTACCAACCCGTTGCTTATGCAAAGCCCAGTCGAGTTTGATGTTGGCTGGAAGCTTTTCGACCAGCTCTTCCATCAGTATCGGGTTTGCTAGATGTACTTTCTGATCCGTGGCGACTAGATGAGCACAGAGATTTCGTACAGCCAATCCGAAACCAATGATGCTCCCTAATTTGTCCGGACGTGGTGGTGGAGCCGCCCGCACTTCCGCAAGCAAGCTGTTGATAATCGCCTCCGGTCGGCCATATAAAACCTTCAGCGTTTTGATGATATCGGGCACATTCAACGGGCACAGAAGTAGACTGCACACCGATTTCCTCGCATCTCCTTTCAGACTCCGCTGAAGTCGCATCAAGTTTTCCGAATCGCTGTAACCACAAAGTTGAGTCGACGTCTCGTAGCTACTCCAGAAGATTGGCCACTCTATTGAACTCCCACTGAAGCTTGGAAGATCCTTGGCCACAACGTGTCGAGCTGCTAACTGCTGAGAGTTCAGCCCGGAAGTTGATTGAAACTGTCCGAACTGCATCCGCGAATTTGGCACAGCGAATATTGGCGCTTGGTGATTGGAAACACTAACCACTGGCGGACATGATACCTGCGGTTGCGAACGTACCCCCCATTGGGGAATTACGTTTGGTACCGTTTGTACTTGAGAGGCAGCAGGGTTTACATTTTGCGAGACAGGGAGTATTAGGGGGTTGGTGAAACCTGGAGGGGGGTTCTGATTCACTAACTCTCTACTAGGATACGAATGTGTTTCTGTTCTACCTAACTGAGGGTGCCCTAATTGCTGTACTGTATGCGGAAAAGGTTGTCTAGCTGGTAGGTAGTTTTGGTACATTGATCCCAAAGCATTTCTCATATATTGGTCGGAATTGGTAGTACTCACAACAGTGGAGCGGGGTATTACATATGGATCAAACTGACCAGCTCGAAAATCCCCCGGGGTGTACCTGACAGCATGTGGTTGCTCATATCCAACCGAGCAACTTACAGATGAAACTGCTACCGCTGGTAGGTTGACTGGATGCGGATTCGGTGGAATGATCATCGGTTGCCACGGTACGACTGTTTTGACTACTGGGACGCTGGTCGACACAGTACCTAGAGGCGTTGATTGATGTAATGCCGGAGGTTGAGCAACTGAGCTCTGTACACCGGTGAATCCCGTGGAATCAACAGTAGTGATAGGAAAGATGACGTCGTCAAACGGTTTCGCCATACTATTCGGATTAGCATGGGCAGTGGTTACAGGTGAGATGACGTAATCGATCGGCTTCGGAATAAATTCCTATACAGGGTATTCAATAAGTTCGAATATACTATAAAAATGTTTGAAAAAAAATTAAAATACAAGACATTCTTTTCTGGGCCAATTTTTATTGAAACACTGTTTATTGAGAACCTTTACGACATATTAGCCGATCATTTTGGACATTGTGCGGCTGTTGCAAGACAAAGAGTTTGTCATCAGAAAACACGAACTCCTGACCTGCGTGCCGTGAAAGTATCGGTTTGGCTCTGTTCAGCCTCTTCTTCGTTGTAGCCTCCGTTACCCCATAAACTTTGCGATTCTTGTACGGCTTGCACCCCAGGTCCTTCGTCATGATGGTGTGGGCAGTCCCGATCGACACATCCAGGTCAGCAGCGGTCTGCCGGATCGAGCGGTTCATTTGTCGCTTCCTCGCCGAACGGGGCCGCCTGGATCTCGCACGGTCTTTGACTAGCCCGTCTTCCGGTACTGACGGATGGTGGTATAGATGAAATTCCGCTTCAACCCTTGGGATTTCAACCGTCAGGAATATGTCGCCGGGTCGCTCACCTCTCGCAAACAACTTTACTATGACTTCGTGGTACTCCTTCATCGTGTGCGGTAAACAAACAACAAATGACAGCAAGTTAGCCTATATATGAAGCTAAAGCTGACACCAATACCAATACACAGGACACACCCTGGATAGGTAATAGCTTAGAAGTAATAAAACTGGTTTTAAATCTCTCTCTTTGGATAAAAGTCTAAGCAAAATTTAGTGTCCAAAATTTGAATTTGCTCAACAAAAGTGTCCGAAGTTTGAATCTTGGCTGCTCTATTAAAATAACACTTTTATTCCAAACTTTTCATGAAATGTCATCTTAACTTGCTACATTTGATGATACTTGAGCTCACTTTTGAAAAAACGGATGGAAATTAGGTAATTTTGGTTTGTTTTAAGAAAATATTTTGAGGAACATGCCTCAAATGTCCGAAATATGAATCAGGACGGTACCGGATTCTACTTTTCTCCAAAGGTTATATGAACGTGACCAGGTGAGCAATCGAAAAGTGTCTTCGAGGAGATAATTCCGTGAAGAAACGTAACTGGTACGGTGGGTAGTACCATAAACTTACCCTTGTTTCTCGGCGGTCCTGTAACAAATTGATCCGAACTTGTTTCCTTCCAAAAATCAGCGTAAAGGGTACTATAGGAGACCCGATAGTACTTATTATTTGCTTGATCCGAGAATGTGCATTGAAAATTGGTTTTTTAAGCGTTCATTCAGCTGCTTTAACGTGATATGGCTTACCTGCACCATAAATGTTTCTTGCAATCAAAATTCATACTGCTGAAAAAAATATAGATTTTTTTTTAAATGCAATACAGCAGAGCCTCAATCAAATTAAAAAAAAAATTTACACAAAAAAAACAGTTATCAGTCTTGACAATGGTTGGAAAAGATCCGTTCCTGAGTTCTTCTTTTGTTGGAATATGGCGTAGTGGGTTATTTTACGAAACAAACTAGGATACGGGAACATACTGTTTTTGATCTGAACGCCACGTCAGCAAGGATAAATGTCAAAAAAATGTTAATTTTCCAGAAACAAAAAGTATATCCATTCTTGCAACGGGACTCGACATTTCTTCATTAAAGAAACCTAAACTGAACGCTAACCAGGGACACCCTGCAGATTATGTCTACCGATAACCGTAATGCCAGCCAGCTGGAGCTATCGTCTTATAGCCATCGGGTTGTGATACTGTGGTGGCAACGTTTGACGGTTAACCACATACACGCAAGTCCACTATGCCTGAAATAGAAATTGTTACTGACTTCATTAGATCGCAATTATATCTCAATCATCGCTATGATTTAAGCAACATAATCATACAAGCAAAAATGCAGGCACAACTGAAAACAAAAACAAACAAACAAACAAATTAACAAGCGAACAGGTAAATCAGTCGTCAGAGATGTGACACTTTTGATAGCCAGCAGCAGCAACGGTAAACCAACATGGCAGAGTTTCATTTTCCGTATTGTCTTTGTGGCGACATTATCATTGGCGCTTCCCATCGGGTGGGCGGACGGCCGTCCATGATTATCGCGCTGGACTTTTGCTACAATAAAGATAATAAAAATATATAAAATTATTTAAAGTTTTTGCTTGATTGCCCAAGCGTGGAAGACAAAATGGCCCTTCTACTGGCCCGTCGTCGTCGTCGTCGTCGATGTCGGTTCATTGGTGGAGGTGGTGGAAGTCAACGGAAAGAGAAAAAAAACAACACAATACTGAAACTGAATCGCTGACACGCAACGCAACCAACCAGCCAGGCAGCATGAAGTAGGCATCATCAATGCGGTTTTGTTCTTCGGTGCTAACAATATCTTTTATCCCTCTTTCTATTGCTGCCATTATTTGGATGTGGGGAACGCTTGGCTTTATTTGCGGCGAATTAACCGTAATGGAGCTCTTCACCATTTGTTACTACTCTACCTGCATTGTATGAACGTCCGATTCGTCACTTTGCCGCCTCACCACCACCAATCTCACCCCTTGCCGGATGGTATTAACGGCGTGAAAACGGTGGAATTTCCAACTGAGAACCGAGGGAAAACGCAAATCTGTTGGTACAATGCATTTATGCACTTCATGTGCAGTTATTAAGTTGTAAGTTATGGTTTATTCCTGTTTTCATATTGTTCAACGATTTTGTTTAGTGCAGGTTGGCGGTGTTTTCTGTTTCGCTTGTTGTGTTCTTATTCTCCTACTCGAACTGATAGCAGCAATTTTATCTAATAGGTTTAGTGAAGAGCTTGATTGGTTACATGAGTTAATGATTTTTCTTCTGGAAAATACAAATTACCTCACTTCCGAACATATGTTTTGTTTTTCAAGTTACTGATAGAGGATTACTTTGTTGTTTATATGTTTTAGAGTAGCATTTAAAGTTAATAAGAGGAAAGCGAATATGATTAATTACTAAGTCGATTCCCGGTCCAGCTGTGGAAGCCTTTTGGGTCACAAATTTTCTCGCCATTGTGTATCGTTGTTGTATCATTGATTACTTACCGTATGCTTGATAATGTTTGCTCCATTGAGCAATGTCAAAATTCAAAAAAATCCCAAAAATATCGGTTAAGATTTTTTTTATTTTTTCAAAAGAGGGATGTTTCTGAAAGTCTTCAACTACAGTCGGGTATCTTTTCGGTTAGTTGGGACCGAAAAAATCGAAACCGTCAAGATCGATACCCGCAGCTTATGGGATTTTCATTAATTGAGCCTCCTACTCCGAGCTCAGATCGACGGTGATAAAATCGAGGCGGTGTCTTCGAACGGAAGGTGTTGCGTACGATCTACGGTGGAGTGCAAATGGAAGACGGACTACGAATTACATCAGTTGCAGGGTAAACCTCCCGTCGTTCACACCGCTAAAATCAGCCGACTTCGGTGGGCTGGGCATGTCGTAAGAATGTCAGACGTTAGCCCTGTTAAAATTTCCGAAAGCGAATCGACAGGCACAAGAAGAAGAGGCGTGCAACGAGCATAGTGGATCGATCAAGTAAAAAGCGACCTGCAGACCTTTCGCAGACAGCGAGATTGGCGGAATGCAGCCATGGGCCGAAGAGAATGGATACAACTTCTGCATACAGCTGAGGCCACCCCGGCCTACGTGTGGTTGACTGACCTGAAATAAAGCATAAACAAGCAAGGAACTGATATCCACACAAACGTCACGTATTGAATGAATTCCAAACTTATGAGACTATCACATTGAAGAATTGAGCCATTAGCACAAGTTAGCTAAAGAAAGCAAAACCCCAACTAGTAAAAGTCTCAAGATATAGCATACTTTAAATGGAAGCTCATATGCACACTAGCGCCACGTAGTGAATGAATTTTGGATTTATGTGACTACCACCTGGAAGGGCTTGGCAACAAGCACAAGTTTGTTGAAGAAAGCAATGTCCTAACTGATGAGACGCTCTAGATATAGCATAATAAAACTGAAAGCCCATATGCACACTAGCGCCGCGTAGTGAGAGAATCCCGAACAAATTTATTCGGAAGGGCTTTTCGGAAGGGCTTGGCCACTAACACAAGTTTGATGAAGCAAGCAGCGTCCTAATTAGTAAGGCTCTTGAGATACAGCATTTTAAACCTGCAGGCTCATATGTACACTAGCGCCACACAGTGGGTGAGTTCCGAACATATGGAACCCAGAAGGGATTGGCAACTAGCACAAATTTTCTGAAGAAAGCAATGTCCTAATTAATAAGAGTCTCGTGATTTAATGTTAAATAATCTGAAATCTCATGTCCGTAATAGCAGCACCACGTAGTGAGTGAATGCCGAACGTATGTGATCATCATCCGAATGGACTTGGTCACTAGAACGAATTTGCCTAAGGAAGTAATATCGTAATTTGTAAGGCTCTCGAGATACAGCATAATCAAACTAAAACATTAGACGCACACTAGCGCCACGTAGTGAGAAAATTCCGAACATATGTGACCACCATCCGGAAGGACTTAGCAACTAGCACAAGTTTGATCAAGAAAGCATCGTCCGAACTAGTAAGGCTCTCGAGATATAGCAATCACAAATTTGAAGATTATATGACACTAGCGCCGTATAGTGACTGAACTCTGAACTTATGTGACCACCTCTAAGGAGGACTTGGCCACTAAGACAAGTTTACACAAGACTGATATGTCCTAACTGGTGAGGCTCTCAAGATATCCTAGGATGAAACCAATTACCCCTTATCCCAACGCCTCACAGCACTCATATTTAGTAACTCGAAAGTAAAGTGCCTCTAGCGTTGGAATTCCAAATTAAACCAAAATTCAATGACACAAATTTGTAGGTTCAACCCCGTACAACAATTCTGCTGAAGACTGTAGATGTTTATCACTTGAAACAACTGAGATTGACCTAATTTCCCTCAATTTGTGAAAATCCCATAAGCTGCGGGTATCGATCTTTACAGTTTGCCCGAAAAGAACAAAACCGTAGAAATTGAGACCGTAAAGAACGAATCTGAAAGGATCGGTACCCGACTGTATGTTAATCATCGATCAAATTTTCACTTGCTACTATTACGGCCGCCAAACGCTTCCGGAACGCATGGTAGGTCCTAATAATGTAGACTGGATCCATTTCTCTACAGGTACGGGTGAATGTTTGTCTAAGGCTTGCTGGTCTCGGATAGCGTCTAAAACAGGCCTTGGCCTACATGATGCGCCAAACTACGTAATCCAGCGGATTAAGATCGGGGCTGGATCGGGGCAAAATATCCTTTGCCCAGAACGGCAGATACTCCTGCAATCACTTCTGAGTGCGGTTCGAGGAGTCTGAACGGAGCCTCATCCTTTTGAAATACAACATTTGGCTTCAGGCCAAATCTTGGATCCACGGAAGAACATTTTTACTTAAAATCCCGATATAGACCTCTGTGTTAACTTAGTTGCCTTCCAGAATACACACATTTTTTGCCATCATGTAAACATGCTCTCGTCGGTGATCAAAATTACCGGTTTTTTTTCGCTTGAGGAAGTTCAATATTTTCTTACATCGCTCGAGTCATAGCTCCCGGATGCGGTTGGTAATCATGTGTTTTTTCCGTGCCCTTGACTTCACCCGCAATCTTCTTTTACAATCTTCCATGCCGTAATCTAGTTGATCCCGTGTTTCTTCGCCATTTATTGAATGACTGGATTTGCCCGAATCGTCCTTTTGATGGCAGCGGTAACCCTCGGAATCCAAACCGACCTCGGATTACCTATGGCCACATCTTCGCGATACATGTCCATTCTTTTCGCGATCTAAAACACTTTTTACAGTCCACCGGGACACTCCCACGGTGGTTGAAATGGCTTTTGCGACATTTGCGCGTGGGTCAAATCACGATTACGCTGCTACTTCGTCATGGTGCAACTGTCAAACTTAGAAAATCGGCTTCTTTTACTCGCACCCTACCTCGATATGAATTCGAGCTTACCTGGATGCAAAGAAAACCAAGGCATAGCATTGTAAACAGTCCGGAGGTTCCATCGTTCGACTTTGTGATAATGTGATTTCACTAACTAGGGACTTCAGCCATTCTACTTAAAAAGTAGTGTTTGAAATAACCATCTGAAAATTAAATCTAAATGAATAATCTATCACCAATCAATGCAAATAAATTCAGGACAGACCTTGTCTTATTAACGAATCGTCCCGTTATTTGTTTATAGGAACTTAAACTTGAACAGTTTTTTGACAGCTATTGATGTAAGTTAAAAAATGTCAATTGAATTCAAACACAGTTCGATGGGAACGAGAACTTTGTGGCACCAACGTAGAAGTCCGCTAGGTTTAGATCGTGACTCAAAAGTTTAATATTGATAGCAGTTTAGGGACCCGAGCTTCTTCATTCAGTAGTGAATCAACCAGCAACGATTGCTGTATCATTCGGCGTCGTTCCAGAAGTTGGCATTTTTCAGGGTACAATGGTAAAATGACAGGATCATTCCACAGCAAGAACATTGAAGCCAAACGAATAAACGCTTCTGTCCATAAGTTTTATGTGAAACTAGCCTCAACTTTGCTGAAGATCATTTGTTGGTTGAACGATTACATATATAGTTATATAAAATGACTTTACTACTAGATACCATTGTTCAAGTGTGCTCCATGGAGAGCAGAGCAAGCAATATTGATGTGACTTGAGACAAATAAATTGATGCGAAGAAATGTAAAATGTATCCACACATTTAGAAATTATGATCATGTTTTTTAAAATTCAGTGAACGTAAACAAAGATTTCGTGTAAAATTATATCTCCTGAAACTGACACATACGCAATTCGACGGAAGATGTGTTTGATGGAATTTATTTTCTCATCTCTTTCAAGTGATTCTTATGTGCTATAGTACGCTTGCATGTGTCGGTCTCAAGGGACAGAAATTAACATGACATTTTAGTAGTGTGCAGGCAAGCTTTCAATCCCAGTAATGTTTCCCAAGTTGCAGGGATTTTTTAATTTATTTATAAATTGGTTTTAATTTTTTTTTCTCGATACATAATAGCTCTAAACACAAAAACTAATCTGTCACTACATATACAGCAATTCCATAGAAAGAAAGCTGAAATAGGACTCAAAATTTGATTTCAATCGATCCTTTTGAAGCATTTGTAAATATGTTAGACCGGTATTTTTTTCTTTTTTTTTCGTCATTATTGCAACCATTTCTTGTTTTTCTGCCCTCTTACAAAAGAAAACCTACCTTTATAACCATTTAACCGATGATTGTAAGGAGTGGCCCAGTTAGAATTGGAACATAGACTATTGCGCATATTTCGGATATACATTAACAAAATAATTTTCTGTTTTAACGAAAATGTTCGAATTTATGTGAACTTTAAAGGGAAAATACAAACAAATATTAATCATCCCGATTTCGAAGAAATTTGCGGACTTTTCCCGCAATACGTTTCATCAACCGGCGCACATTATTCTCATCCATCGTTTTGGCAATCTTATTCCACTTGATTCTCAATTCATTGATGCTTTTGATGACACTGCCATTCACCTTCAGCTTCCTCTTCATAGTAGCCCAAAATCTCTTTATCGGTCTGCGCTGGGGACAGTTTTGTGGGTTGAGTTCTTTCGATATAAACTGAATCCCGTTGGTTTCATACCACTGTAGCACTGTTTTACTGTAATAACAGTTTGCAAGATCTGGCCAAAACATGACAGGTTCATTGTGGAATCTGATGAATGGCAATATTCGCTTTTGGAGACATTCCGTTCTGTACAGCTCTGAATTAAATGTCTTATCAGTGATGAAAACCTTGGTCTTCCTACCGCAGCTACAGATGCCTTGCCAGATCATGTATTTACGTGCAAATTTATCTGCAAACACAAACTTGAATTTGGCAGGAACATCTCCTCGAGCCGTAGCCAGGTAAATTTTTTGTCCCGGTAGCTGTTTGAAAGCGGCCTTAACATAGGTTTCATCTTCCATGAGGAGACAGCCATTGAATTTTGTCAACACCTGATCATACAGTTTTCTGGCACGGACTCTGGCCACATTGTTCTGCTTTTGATCCCTATTTGGTTGTCTACAGGCACGGTATGATTTGAAGCCTTCCCGGAGATGGATCCGTTGCACGGTACTGTGTGCGTCGCGAAACTTTTTGGCCAAATCGCGGTGTGAGATGTTGGGGTTTGCCTTAATGTTCTTGATGACTTTGTTCCGCAGTTGACGGTTGACAGTACCCACCCGACGCTTGTTTTGAGGCTTGCGATCCGTTGACAAAGTTGGCTGTACTTTTTCAAAACACGCCACATGGTATTTCGGGGAAAATCCAACAATTTAGCAAGTTTTTGCCCAGACCACGAAGGGTTTTCCAAATGATTGCGCACATTTATTTTTCTTCTTTCTTCTTCCATTTTGTATTTCTCTGAAACACGTTCGAACTGCACCGCGAAAAGAAACTTCTGATGTTGTTATTGTCATAGGGCATACATAAGATGTCATTGTTTATAAATCCGACCACTAGGGTCGCTGTAAGAATCAAACATATGTGTTCCAAAACTAAATGGGCCACACCTTATAACGGAATTATATAAGAAATTTCCAATGAAAACTATAAGAAAACATGTTGAAAAATGTTCCTGTTTGGAATTTGAAAAGCAAAGTTTTCATATTATTTTCAAGGATATATAAAATTTCGACGCAACAGAAACAGGATCTCCTCTCTGTTTGACTTGATAAAGCTTTAATAACCACTTATTGTTCTCATCATGTCATTGTTACTTACCTTACCAACAAGGCTATGTCCAAAGTATCCTTTGCTTTACAAAGAAGTTATCTCCATTCTAGTCGGTCCAAGGATGCATGTTCGCGATAGCGAAGTTTTCGGAACCCAACCGTTCACGCACCGCATTACAACCATGGAGTACGCAGTGTTTTGTTTTCGTTTCCTTTCCTTTTCCACTCTTCCTATGAAACACACACACCCTTATTAACCCCGAGACGGCCGCGGGAATACGGTCACCTTTTCCTACTAACATTTTGTGTTCTTTGTTTGTTTGAATGACGTTGCACATTCACACCGATTAGTGGACCAATCCGGTGAGCGTTTTGGTTTCTATCTCACTCCACAAACAGTATAAAGAGGCGCGTATCGACGCAGTTCAGGTGAGAAGTTTTGTGTAAGTTATACAGTGAACATCAATAAACACACTTGTTAAAACGTAGTAAAACGCAGTGAAGATATCATTTCTATACCGAGCCCTGTGGTATGTAGCCAATCCGCTACTCTACTTTATGCTGCTTAATCTCCGCCGTTGTTTGGATGTCGCTGTGTTCCCGTTCATCGCTGCCGCTCAGAGGACTTTGCTACCACTGCTGTCTGATGCTGCAATCTCTCGCTACCTCCCTACGTGAAGAGTTGGTTTAGGCCATAGTTCTTTTCAGAACTGGCCATCAGGAAGGTAGACGACTGAGATGCACAGCCAGTTCAGTTCGTCGTTGTGAGTGTTTGGTTCGGCAGCAGGTCTCTTGAGTTGTTCGGCACTGTTGTTGTCGGAAACCGATCGTTGCTGTTTGCTGCTGTCGTTCCCGCTGTAACCGTTGGCATGAGGAGCCAACATAGTGGTCCTTCGAGCCGGATGTAATTGACGTTGGCATGAGGAGACAACAATGCACTTCGCTGCGCAGGTCGCCTTCTACTTGATTGATCCATCTTGCTCGTTGCGCGCCTCTTCTTCTTGTGCCTGTCGCAACGTTATGGAAAATCATTATAACTGGGCTCTCATTTGATATTCTTACGATATGCTTTTCCACGTTCCGTCTTCCATTTGCACTCCACCGTAGATCATACGCAACACTTTCCGTTCGAAGTAACTAAGGACGCTTTGGTCCACCACAGAAATGTGCATGTTTCGTGGCCGTAGAGGAACATCTGTCTAATTAATGTCTTGAAGATGGTCAACTTTGTAGTTCGGCGAATTTTGTTCGATCTTAGCATGATTCTCAGCCACGAGATGTGCTTTATATTTCTCTGCGAGTGTCATTATCGGCAGTCATCAATGCAACCAGATCCACGAATTCGTTTCATCACCGTTGATCTGAACTCGTGGTGGTAGACTAAAATTGTCTTCACGTAAACCTCTTCCCCCTTTTTGTTTTGTCTTTGACGCATTAATAATAAGCCCATTCCTACTTGCTTCAGCCTTAAGTCTGATGTACGTTTCCATCATCGCCTCAAAGTTGCATACTACGATATCAACGTCGTTGGCGAACCTGAAAAGTTGGACGGACTTTCTGAAGATCGTACCAGTCGTGTCTGTCGCCGTTCTTTAAATCACACCCTCCAATGCAATGTTAAATAGCAAACACGACAATCTATTACCTTGCCATAACCTTCACGGAGATTTTAAGGGACTCAAGAGTGTTCCTGAGATTTGGACGATCCATCGTTGCTTTATTTATTTAGATTTAGTTATATTGAGATGCGTGAGACGCGCCGACCGAGGGGTCATCGTTTGCCCTAATCATTCTCAACATCTTCAAATACAACTTCCAATCCTTAGTTCCACCACGACGCTTCCCGAGCATGAGACAACAACATATGAATACCTAATTTTTATCTTGATAACTGGCCTTGGTATTAAAGAGTTCAGATTATGAGGTAAAATACCTAAACAAAATACCTAAAAATTGCCAGCAAAATATCTCTCAAATAACAAAACTTGTTATTTTGGATACCTGGGACTAACTGAGAGGTACTATTTTGGTATTGTCTTACCTCAATTTGGTATTCCCATAACATTGTGGAAACAATTTAATGGTATTATCCACAGATATTTTACCTCTTAATCTGAGCTCTTAAATACCAAGGCCAGTTACACGGAACGGAAGTACATACATCTTGAATGTCAAATATTGATGAATTTGGATAGCTCTTAGTCGCGACATCTTGCGGTTGAAGTCACACATTTTACACGGAAAATAATGTAATCTTCTCCAAGCTTAGACGACAGTTTTAGGCATGCTAGTATAAAATAGCAAGGTACTTACATGAAGGTATGTTCCTCGTGGAATGAATATATAAATGTAAATAAATAAAGATACTTATAATGATTTGATCTAAAATAGACTTCTCTGGAGTTTCCTTTGCGTGAGCAAGAAATGGGATGTGTGTGTACATCAATTATTATATCCCATACATTAATCAGTTTTTTTTTTTAATCATTATCATACATATCACACCCCATCACCTCACACTTAAGCATTTGAAGAAGTCTATGCACAGATTATTATGATCTTTTTATTTTTTTAATAAACAAGCCCTTGCTTATTCATTCACTTTGACAGCTGATTTCAGAGTTGTAAATAAAAAGTAAATTGATTTTACATGTACAGCCTGCTACGTTTGTAATAGAGACAAGTTGCGTAGTGAAGTCAATCAGGAGCATTTCCAGTCAGAATGGCCTGATAGTATATTAAATTTTAATCGACTTTTTTCATTTGAATGAAATTTTCACCATGCATTTGACTAAGAAGCTTGACTTTTTTCCATGAACAGACAGATTTTTTTTTTTGATTCAAGACTAATAGGGATATTTAAGGATATTAAAGTAAATCTACATGTTAAATGGAGTTGAAATTCAAAATTTTATCGATGCAGAATTTTAATGCCCAGCAAATATTTTTTTTAAAGTGCGATTGCATTTGAAAAACACCACAGTCATACACCCTTCGATGGGACTTTGTATACCAGAGAATTGCCACTTAATCTATTAAGTGTCATTCAATGAACTTATTTTAATTGATTTGAAAATCGAAATGATCGGTAAAAATGTTTTTGTGCCCACAAAATAAATCTCATTCAACGATGTATAAAAACCGACTTTTAGCTACTGGAGCATACTGTGATGATCATATGGCAGCAACAAATATACCACTTATACCAGATTATTTGATGTTTTTTCAGCACTATTAAAAAAGAATGAGTAAAAACAAAAAAAAATCGAGATAACTTTGCAACAACAAAATTTTTCACTTTTCATGTCATTGAATCGTTCTAAGTTGTCCTTCCGTTCTGTGCCAGTTATCAAGTTATTCGTTCCTGGTCGGGTTGCTATGATCCTGTCTATTGATGTATGCCACGCACGGAAATGTTCGAGAACTCTGCACACGGTCGATTTGACCAATTTCAACGACTTCTCGATATTTGACCACGACAGAGTTTTGAAGTGGATGTTCGGTTCACGGCTTCCATTAAGTATACATTTTTGAAATAAAATAAATCGCAACGAACTTTTCAGCACAAAAAGAAGAAAAATAAAAAAACCGCTATCAACGCATTCCAGATCCAACCCCTAGGAGCGCTGCAGTAAAATAAACAGTGCCTCCAGTTATTGAATTACTCAAGCCTTACGGTTGCAGGAGTCTGTATTATGGAGCATTTCGTTCTACTGATGAGTGCAATACTGCAGAGCCAATACGATATGCAGTTACGAGCTACTGTGCCCAAGCGTATTTTTAGCCCTATGTATTTTCATTATCCGCAGCCTTGAATTGTAAATCGTCTTCACAAGTTTACAGTGATGATTAAATGTTAACGGCCGGTCCAGTGTAAAACCGATAATCTTCAGCCATGTCGTCTTCGGTACAGCTATTTGGCCTACAACCATAAGGTCATAATCCTAAGAGCCTATCTGCAATGAAAGATTCTACACCTAATTTTTTTTAGAATATCTTCGTTTGTTTACATTTTATCTTGATTGGACATTGCTTATGCTAACTAAGGACTGTTAATTTTATAAAGAGGACACATTGTTTTGCAGATGTTTTATTTATTAGTAATCAAATTCGAAAACGGTTTTATGTGTAATAATCACTGTTGTCTCTGTATTACGGAAACTGATGCACTTTTTGACGAATACCCTTCATTAACCTTTCCACAGTTCATTGCGATACCTTTCGGCTAGCAGATGGCCAAAATTTTTTTGAATTCATTGACAAATTGTGCCTCTCTGCCATCTTTTTGAAGGTGCCGCTTGATTATTGCCCAGAAGCGCTCGATCGGACGCAATTCAGGACAATTTGGTGGATTATCCTCATTTTGCACAAAATTGATACCGTGCTCCTACATCAGATCCAGCGTAGCAGAAGCGTAGTGAGCGGATGCACGATCAGGTCAGAACAGTGATGTGGGGGGGTGGGGGGTGACGTTGTGTTCACGATGCAAAGGAACAAGACGCTTTAATATGATTTCCTTGTGATAAACTTCACCGTTGATGGTGAAAAATGGAAAACTTTTTTTTTTGCACATGAACAAACAGCCTGCCACACAAAAACTTTTTTGCAGAACTTCTACATTCCGATCGTTCATCTGTCATCAGGTACGTTTTCTTCAACAACCGCACTATAAAACTGCGGCCCCGGTAGCAAAGTTTTGTCCAGTTTGAAATATATTTCGTCATCCATCAACATGCAACGATTGGGATGCTTCCTTATGCTTCGCCCTTTTTCTCGTTCCAGCTGTTCTGCGCTCCGTTTAGGCGTTTATTGTTCCTTTCCCTGATGTTTTTTTCTTCTTCTTGTCACTTTGGCAAATCCAACGGATACTCTCAGTTTCTTGGCAACCTGTCGGACTGAGTTCAATTTTTCGGATAACAGAAGTTCAACACATTTTTTCTCCTTTTGCGGGTTGACAGGGCATCTTCTGGTTCTTGATCTTGGCTGATCGTCCACAGTTTGCTTCTCTACAAACTTTTTAATGATTTTGTGCACACCAGTCTTCGATTTTTTCACAATTTGAGCGATATGTCTACAAGATAGTCCCTCGTAGTACTTTTGAAAAACTCTAGTGTCCTTATCAATTGACTCAATTAAGCTAAACTCAAACTGTTTTGACTCAGATGAAAAATGACAGTCACCTTTCAGTGTATTTAATTACACAATGAAGCGAATTACATCAAAATTGAGTATAGCTTCTGCTTTTTATCGTGAAACAATAGTGTTCTCTTTATAAAATGTACAGTCCTTAATGCCACCTTTCAGCGCGCATTTTTGGAAAAGTTTCGAAAAATTAGAGCAGTTTGCTACAATAAAGCAAAAAGAAAATCGATGAAGAGAATCGACCATTACAGAAAGGCCCTTGTGATTCCGAATGTTAGAGTTGCAGAAACTAGATTATGATTTATGTAATTCACACTGAAGTTATCTGAACGAATTTGTATTTGTAAAGTGCTGCTAGAGATGCTCTTCGAATATTTATTAGTTGTAACCTCAAACAAATCTACAACATTTTGATTGAATGAAGTTGAAAATTATCTAGTTAATCAAAGCCAAAGATAATTCCCTACCATGCAGTTTCAGGGAGCAATTGAATTCAAATTGATTTTTTTAGGCAGCGTAAATCGTCTAGTTGGGTTATACCACAGAGAACAGACATCCAGGCTCGAACATTTATTACCCAATTTACTGTGTAAATTTTTAAAAGCGGACCGTTGAAACATCAGCGCTGCCTAGTCTAGGTTTCGCCAAACTAAAATTGACAGCCTATCAAATCTAGAGGCGCGCAATTGGCGCCATCAACATACGATTCACCAGAACTAACGGAAAAAAGCTGTAATTTTAAAATAGCAGTTACAGAAATATACACACGAAGGACACTCCAGCTTGGATGTCTGTTCTCTGTGGTTATACTTTCTAATCACATAGGGAAAATGTTGGCTTCGGCAATGATGACTATTCTCGGCAACCGATTTTCAAACCCCTCATTCTACAAATGCTTCCATCAGAGCACTTCACTTAGTAAATTCATATGATAACTTGGTTATTAAGCATTAATTTTATTGACTTTCAAATAGTGAGCCTTGTTTTCTTCAAATAAATCACAAAATCAGATGTACTGCTGTTTTCGTTCTCTATAATAGAAATTTTTATTCACAATTAGCTCAAATGGAACGATACCGATTCGAGCCAAAAAATGAACAAGATTCATAATCCTGAATTAAAAAAAATACATTACGAACTTATTCAAAAGCAGCAAACTTGTACCGTTCCCGGGTCAATAATCGTGGTAAATAAACAAAAAGAAAAACGCGAAACAGGTGATTGCCAAACATTGAAAAGCAAACGGTAAAACCTCCGCATTGCTTCCATTGAAGTTCAAATAAGCCAAGTTATGTAAAGGCCGCAGAAAAGGGACTAACGTAGAAAGATGAATGAGTCGAAAAGGCCGCTGTAGTTCCAACTCAAGTGAATACTCATCACCACGATCATCATAAAGAAGCGGCATTTCAAAATAAGTCTTTTTGAGAAGTCAATACCCTGTACGGTGTTATTGAAGAATAATTTGTTAATTTGGGATTCATTGCGATATATCCAATGCTGTCAGCCTACGAACATTTTACAACTATTGTTTGGACCTCAAAAAAATTCAAAAACAATCCAGAAGAAGTTGAACCGCATCTAGAGATCGTCTACAAACGAACCCCTTTCGGCACGAGCCAACGCCAAGCAGGTGCAAAATTCCATCTCGATCATTGTACTATATATTTTTTAATTAATAACGATATGCCCATTTCTCCTGTTTCTACATTCGTACACTGGGAGTCCTCTTCACTCCGTATAATTACGTTCATAAATTACCAACTTCCCCGTGCGCTGTGTAATGTTTGAGTTTCGGTTATTTTTCAAGATTACGATCGCGGTCGCCGGTCGGGATCGTAGCGGGACGACCGACGATCCGCGTTGGCACAAGGATATCCATTCGGGGTGTCGTCTTTCTTCATCATTCCGCTCGGTCGAGGCCATTAGATGACGAAACAATTGGCGAAGAACAATTTCCGAAGCGGCTACCGAACGAACCGGAACAACCGTGAAGGCTCCGGTAATTGATGACCTCAGGCACTTACAGCGAGAGGGAAAGTAAGAACGAACGTCGCGATCTTTATCTCCTCGATACGCTTCATTCTTTGCTTTGACCGCTGCAGCGCGCTGTTGGGAAAAATAAGGGTGATATTTTTTACCCATCACTATCATAATTGGCAGCTTTGTTGGTCATAGTTATCCTGTTGCCGTTAAGTGCGCAATTATAGATTTTTGTTATTTTCTACTGTTGACTTAAATTGACGGTATGATCCATCCGACTAATCTTTTTGTCAAAGGCAAATTTTGGTTTACTAGAATCTTAGTATGGACGTATTAAACTAGAAAAACAACTGTACGCAAAAAAATTGGAGCCATACTAGATTGAAGGATTAATACTCGTGAAAGTACTTTGCAACCTTTTTTCTTTGATGTTTTGTAAATAAATTTGAGAATTAAAAACTCCTTCTGTTCTTTTGATATACGGTCGTTCAACTGGTCTTTCATTATTTTATTTAGCGGTAATCATGTGCTTTTGTCAATCGTGTAAGTCACACAAAAAACCTCAAATATTTTATACCGTTTGCTTTGCAGATAAATGTTATTTCGTGTTATTTCGAATTATCTAATTTTGATTTGACAACTGGACTAGGGGCTGGGGAGCTGCTTAAAATGTTTACACCAAAGGCAGAAAAGAGATGACAAGAAATTAATTTAATTTAATTTCCAAATAGAGTGAACTCAACGCTCAACTCTCTGTATTAATCAATTTTAAAATGTTAAGCTGAGCTAATAAAGAAATGGTTGAACTACAACTTTGTTATAAATTACTTTATAATAAATGCAAACAAGTGTAGCGTCTTAGAAATAAGCTCAAAAGGCAGCAGTATAGGACCAAACAACTGCGGAATTATACAAAAAGGATAGCAATCTCTTAAATAGTTAGTAACTATATTATTTGATTTTTGATAGTCAAACCATATTTCATAGAGTTGACTAATAAATAACTTTTCGTCGGAAAAGATTTGGGAAATGGCTAGTAGACCATTAATCGAGAAGTATTTTTTTCTCATATGAATAATCCGGTAAACGATATTCAATTCAGCGAATAAATTTGGGTAACTCGCCCGCAACTCTTTTTTATGTGTCCGAACCTATGAGTTGAACAGTTTGCCAACATTTTTTGACATCAGAACTGCAACCGAGCAATTTTCCATGTTGCTTTACTTGGATGCCGCTGATAATCCCGAATAACAAACACTTTTGTTTGACGTCTCGCGCGTGAGCTACTGAGAGATTCTGTAAGAGAAACAAAGTGAAACTGAGCCCCACATAGTCAATTTCGTAACTTTGCGTAAAACTGGCACATTTGAAGTATTCACGATTTTACTGAATTAACCCTTGTATCAGATGGTTTTTGCAGTGTCAGTTTCAAATTTTATAAAGTTTAAGTAATGAGAGGCGAGCAGAATCCAAATTTGAATTGTTTCATGGAAAATGGACCGGAACTTTCGATTCATTCGTTTATAGCATAATTTGACATCGTAAAAAAAAAATCCAGGCTTTTTACCTTATCTTTTAATTAACGTAGGATATTTTCAACACTGCGACCATTTCGTTTCTATGAACGCATAAATAACTTAACTTTTTATTTATTTCTTTGGTTATTGATTCGTCAACAGATAATTTCCATCCCATTGACAATAAGATAAAACTAAATAACATACCATAATTAATACATACATTTTCGGAAACAACGCTTATTAACCTCACGGGATACATTAAAATCAAACACGATAGAGCAGCTGTTAAAAACGCGGCACATGCTTAGCACAGGCTCGTGTTTGCCGTAGTTTGGTCCTTGTGTGTCGGTTTATAAAGAAAGATTGTAGAGGGAGGTTTCGTCGTCGAGTGTTGATGTTCAAGATATCAAGTAAAGTTGAACGATCGATAATTCCCTGAAGGAGCTCACCAAGGAAATACGCTTTGGACACCATACGCCTCCCTTCCAACAGTTCCAGATTGATGAGCTTACACCGATTTTCATAACTTAGCAATCTGCGAGGGTTTTGCCAACGAAGGTGTCGCAAAGCAAAGCGTATAACCCTTCGCTGACCGGATTCGAACCTCTGGACTGCATTTTGCTAGAGAGGTGACCAAACGACGGCACAGTGCTCCAAAAAAGGACGAACCAAAGTGCCTTCAGACAATAAACATCTTTGAAGTTTTTTGCGAAGCGGAAGATGAATCCTAGCTGTGATGAGGCCTTTGAAACAATTTAGGAAATGTGGTTCTCGAATGACAGTTTGGAGTCGAGCATTACTCCTAGATGCTTGACTGTTGTGTCACGTTTCAAGCGCGTTCCTTGAAGGATGTAGTCGTGGAGATACATCGCACGTTTTCGGAGGTAGCCGAGCATTTAGATTCATTTAAGGACATTCTGCTGATCCGGCACCAGTCTTCGAGCAATTGTTGTTTGTGCTGAAGAAAGTGGGCGTCTTTTGGACATTTTATTACGTAGCTTCAAGTCGTCCGCGTAGGATAATTTCAGGCATCTGAGGACCAAGTTCACGTCGTTCATATATAACAGGAAAAGGACTGGTCCAAGGTGGCTGCCTTGAGGAACACTGGATGTTATTGGAAAGCTAAACGAGGCATAATCTGAAATCTTCACAGACATAGTTCTACCAATCAGGTATGAGTGGAGCCAGTTCAACAATTGATCGTGAACCCCCATTTTGTGGTATTTGGAAATTGCAATCGGATGGTTCATTTTATCGAAGGCCACAGAAAGATCTGTGTAAATGGCGTCTACTTGATGACCGCGTTCCATTTGGCGGATAATGAATGATATAAATACGGTAAGGTTGGTCGCCGTCGAGCGCTCGCGCATAAAACCGTGTTGGTCGGAAAACATAATCTGTGAATAGTCATGGACCAGCCGTCGGAGAATAATTAGTTCGAATTGCTTTAATACAGCACTTAGTGCAAACGGTCCATCGCCAACTATCCCGCGATAGTTGGCGACGGATCGTTTGCATCCCTTTTTGTGTATTGGGATAACAAATGACTCTTTCCAGCATTCAGGAAACACACCGGAAGCTAATGAGAAATTGAAGACCGTAGCCAGGGGCGCAGCAACGCTGTTTTTGGAGAAACTACTGAGATATTAACGCTCAAAACCTCACCACTTTTCGTGACGGTCTCAATTTGATTTTTTTTTTAAATTGTACCCATGTATAGAAATCAAAGACGTAGTCCTACGTCAAGACGTTCTCTGCAATGTTGTTTTAACGAACACAGAAAAAAAAATTTATCAGGCGCCTAAAATTTCCTTCGTTTAATTCAGTGGACTGAAGAAAGCGTTAGTTCTTGAAACCTGCCACTTTTGGTGTGGCTCTAGTGACGATTTTAAAATTTTAAGCTCGATTCACAACGGATTATATTTCTTTATTTTTCACCAAATTACTAGTATCAATAATTTAGATAAAACATTATAACACCTGGCTGATAAACAATGAAAAAATACTTCACTTCACTAAGAACAACACGGAAGATTTTTCTCTCGAATCAAATTAACAACAAAACACGACAACATCCGCCGCGAATATTGTGTTTGCTGCATATAGCCTTCAAGAAAACCGAGCTGTCAAATCAGCACCACACGCCGCACCAAGTTTTCCGCTCCACGATTGTTGTTCGTGGATGACAGCAGCTTCAGTCCTGTGGTTTAATTCCAAGCCAAAGGAGGTTAAACAACGAAATTGTTTGCATTCTTTCATACAACAGGCTAGATTCAGGCGTTATCTGGCTTAAATTTACATGAAATATCATAATATTTTCTGCCAAATCTAGCATTCCCTTTATGTGCACTAGATAACGCAGCAAGTTCAATGTTTCATTTTATCTGTGCAGGTTCAGATCAATAAAGCAAATGTATTCGATTGACACTTTTAAAGTACTTAAAAAAGAAAAACTGCAGAGTTTTTAGGCTAGTTTCATGAATTGATCTCGTTTGCGGATTTAGGATCAACAGGCGCGGTGATCCAAAAGCTTGGTTTTCAGGTCACATGTGCATATATATCCAAATGATGCTTTTATAAGTATCACAGAGTTCTAAGACTTAATTCATGATTTTTTTTTCCAGGTCTCTCGAGATTCCAGCTAGTGCACCACTGCAAGTAAGATTTGGCTGGAAAACGGCCAGCTATTCACTGAATCACTATGCTATAGAAATCAGGATGCAACCTCTTCAAATAACCCCAAAAAGTATGCCCCAGCAGCATAAATTCCATATTCCTATAGTGCCATCCCAACTCAGCACACTATACGAATCTCAAGAATATTTTGAGTGCGAGGAACATTTAATAGCACAACTAGAACTGTTCTCTAATGGACCCACATGTCATTGCTGTTCACATTAGCAATTGTTCACACGGAACAAATCGCTTCGATCGCATCGTTTGTTTTGATGCCAATGTAAATATCTGTGAATTGAAGTGCTGCTGAATACATCGAAATCATCTTCATGCTAGTCAGGAAGAAGAGAAATGAAAACCAAAAATTAGAGCAAGTAATTCTCTGAGCACCAATGATCATGCATGATGATAGGAGAGCCTAAGTCCAACGGCCCCTTTCAATCGCTGGTAAGCAGTTCGAAAGGCGATACCGTTAAAATTGGGAAAATCAGCAACCTTGGCCGCAGCAATTACAAGACTCTGGTTAGTATTAAAACTAGGGAATGATGATGACTAGCTACAACTAATAACAGGTAACAGAATCTACTTTTGACATATATGCCACATTAGACTGAATTGCTTATGATTCGAATTAGAATGCGTTTGTTTGAAATTAATTTTTACCATGTTATGACTTTCTGTCAGACAGATCGGAGTAAACTGCGCTGAAAATCTGATGTGATAAGTTTTCAGCTGCAGTTTTTCCCTCGAATTTCAAATAGATTTCAATAGATTTTTAACAACTAAAAATTTGTTGTCAACGTGACGTGTGATGTTCATTCAACTGAATACTTTATATCCGAGTTTCAGAAGTGAGTGAACTAGAAGAGTGTGAAGCGGAAACTGCAGTTGCTATTGAACGAATAGAACTCTACTGGGCTGAAGAGTGAAAATCGTAGGTGTACCGTTTTAAAGTGAAACAGTGCTAGGATCTGTCAACGGCTGTCTGGAAAAATAAGACGGAATCCGAAAGGACGAGAGCATCAGTCGTCGGAAAGCCTTCGGTGAAAAGTACGTGCTGAGCGGGTGATAGCTCGGAAGTGATACTCGTCAATCTTCGGGAAGTTGAAGAAACAACGATGCTGATCGTGAATAATATCGTGAAATGTGATAGCCCAGTTCTACGCTCATAGAAATTTTTCGTTTATTGCATCGTATAAAAGGTCAGGTAAGGTAGTAAAGTAGGTAAAAATAGTTTATTATGTTGTTTAATCATTAGGAAGAAACAAGAAAAGATTTATTGGTGCACCGCCAATCGAGTTTTGATGCACTTCTCTAGTTCTCGAACACATCGGAAAGGCTAAATTCTCTTGAAAAATTAATTTATATTATAGTCAACTTGACAAAACTCGGAGCGTATGGTACGGTATGTCCACGGATACATCCTGCCCTGTAGATTCAAAAAATGCGTTGTGGTCCAAATCCATTCATTTGAATCCAACTCATTATACAGAATCATCTGTGCGGTTAATGCGACGCAGTAGGCCTGACCGCTTTGACGCTTTTATCATGCCTGTATCCAAAATGCAAACATCAATATTAACAAAAAAATAATTGGACGTCATCTTACTTAATTATTTTCAGGATCCTATCTTGTACTAGCTGCGTTTGTTCTAGATTACATAACATTGCAATTTGCAACAAATCTTACAAGAACCAAGGAACTTGGTTAAACACATGTATTTGTCTCAGAAAATTTTCCCCCAAACAACGCTCGTAAAGAAGTATACGAAATTTTTTTGCACATTGCAGACGTAATTATGTCTGGACTTCCCCCAGAAGTGAAAGTTCACATATATGGAGATTTTAATCAACGTAGTGCTGACTTCATTTTAGATACCGAAAATGAGTGCATCTTACTACCAGTCGTCGGAGAAAATGAAACATTGCAGTTTATTTTCGACGAAACTGCAGGTCTTGGGCTCAACCAAGATAATCATGTGAAAAGCCAGCAAAATTGCTATTTAGATTTTTTATTGACAAATATTGAGGAAGATTTCTGTGTAGCTGAATCACTTTTTCCATTATGGAAAAATGAAGCTTTTTACACAGCAATTGAGTTTTCTTTATTTATCCACGAATCAGAAAACCCGACGACTTCGGATATGAAGAGGTCTTCCAATATCATTTAGCAAATTATGATATCATATATCAACAAACTTATCAGAATTGATTGGCAAACCATTTTTAAGAACGAAGCAAATATTGAGACTTCTGTTGAGGTTTTTTATAAATTATTGTTTGAAATAATATTTGAACAAGTACCACTCAAAAAAATAAGGCGACAAGGTAAGTCAAACCAGCCAGTTTGGTATGATAAACAAATAAAAAAATTTAAAAATCGGAAGCAAAGAGCACACAAAATATACAAAAGAGATGGTAACAGTAATAACCTCGCACATTAAAAAAAAAAAAAACCCACAACAAAACAAAAAAAAAACCCAAAAAAAATCCCAATTATGTTAAAACTAAATTGAAATCTGACAATTTTCCATCTAGAATGCATCTTAACTCAAATGTTGGTAATAGCGCGGAAGAAATTTGCAATCTATTTGCAACATTCTTTCAAGAAATATGTACCACATTTGCTGAAGAAGATCGCGATTATGAATATTTCGATTTCTTCCCAGGATTTTCAAGGGACATTGGAGTTAGTCAAGTCGAATTTCAAGACATCTTGCAAGGTTTGAATAATTTAGACGTTTCTAAAGGTTCCGGCTCTGATGGAATACTACCCGTATTTATGAAAAAATTAGCATTGGAACTTACAGCACCTTTATTTTAGTTATTTAATATGTCACTGAAATCTGGGATCTTTCCCAAACTATGGAAAAGTTCCTACCTAGTACCAGTTTTTAAAAGTGGAAAAAAAAACGGACATACGTAACTATCGAGGAATTGCCATTTTATCTTGCATTCTGGATTCTTCAAAGGACGATCAACTAGCACAAATTTACTGGAATTCGTTAACTACTCTCTGATAGCAATGGACAATGGTAACCATGTAGAAGCTCTTTATACAGACTTCAGCAAGGCTTTTGATCGCATTGACATACCCATGCTTCTTTTTAAATTGCAAAAAATGGGTATTGAGCCAGGAATTCTCAAATGGATCGAATCCTATCTCACTAACCGTCAAATAGTTAGATTCAAAGGAACGAAATCAACCCCTATTCATGTCACCTGTGGAGTCCCCCAAGGCTCTCATTTAAGCCTCCTCTTATTTATTTTGTTGGTAAATGACGTTTCCTCTATTCTTAAAAACATTAAATTTCTTGTTTATGCTGATGACATGAAACTATTTTTTGAAATGAGAAACAAAGAAGATATCATGACATTCCTGAAAGAAATAAACGTTTTCTATGTCTGGTGTAACAAAAGTCTTTTGCAGCTGAACGTAAAAAAAATGTAATTCGATAACTTTTAGTAGGAAACGAAGCACCCCAGACGTAACTATTAATTAAGGGAATCAGCCAGTTGAAAAGTGTAAAAGAGTAAGGGACTTAGATGTTAACTTGGATTCCAAAATTACATGCATTGAACATTACAATACTATCATCAATAGAGCAAATAATATGCTTGGATCTATAAAACGTTTTGGTTACAATTTGGATGACCCGTACATAATATAAACATTGTACATTGCATATGTTAGGTCAATACGGGAATATTGTAGCGTACACACTTAGAAAATCTTACAGTATTCGGTAATTTTTTACCGAACATTCAACAGCTGAACGTTCGGAAATCCGATTTAACAGATTTCGGTAAAATATGACAAGTTCCGGTAATTTTTTTACCGGAATACTGTAGATTTCACCGAAATCCGGTAAATCGGATTACCAAACGTTCAGCTGTTGAATGTTCGGTAAAAAATAACCGAATACTGTAAAATTTTCTAAGTGTGTAGTTTGGTCACCCTTTTCAGTCATACAAGAAGAACGAATAGAATCGGTACAGAAGCAGTTTTTGCTGTTTGCTCTTCGTAAATTAGGTTGGACAAGGCTACCTTTTCCATCTTATGAAGCACGCTGTATGCTTATCAGCATCCAATCATTAAAGAAGCGCCGTGAATTTGCAACACTTTCATTCGTAAATGATATTGTTGCGCAAGGCGTAGAATCAGTAGAATCAGTAGAACTTTTATCAAAACTAAATTTTTACATTCCGTCCCGGCAATTACGAATTAGAAATATATTTACTACAAGCCATCATCGCACAAAATATACATAGAAGCCAAATTTGGACTTCTTAATCAGATGATGGCAACTTACAAAAAGCACGGAGAACATGTTGACTTCACTATGACTAAAACAAAACTGAAGCAATACTTCAATGTAATTAGATAACCAAAACATTAAAAATATAAACCTGATAGGTTAGTTTTTTAAGGCGAACTATATATTTGAGAAGTGAGACATAAAATGTAAACATCATTGTAACAAAACGGTCTACAACTGATTGACGACAAATAAAATTACAAAAATCACTTTGGAAAATATTAGCATCGCTAAAATCTTGAGTCGATGTTTGTTTGATTATACTGCGACTGCTGGGATCCATCACATCCCCATTTCATCACAAGAATAAAGGCTTCCTTCTATTTATCGGACAATCCTTCAATCACATCCTTCAAATAAATGTATAAGTGAGTCGTTATATGGTCCAGCAGATCTTGAAGCCGAATCTCAACACAAGTTTCGCCCACATAGATATTTTCTTCGTTGGGATAACAACTAGTGTTAATGTTTGAAACATGACAAATATATGTCCTTATTAACAGCTTGTATAACTTCAGATTGCTTTCGAGATAAATTAACTTCTATAAAAATGCTAAAGCTTGTTGGAGAATGTTTTTTGCTCGGAAAATGTTCGTTTGAATGTTTAATTTGTTTGCGGATTTCCTTTACTCTCGACGGGCTTTGTGCGACCCCGTTGATGAGGCTCGAGACAGCGGCGATTCCAGAAGCATTATTCTTGTGCCAATTTCATGTTCTGCATCGCTTACCGCATTCGCTCATATTTTCAAAACTTGAGGAACGTCGGCCAACTCTTACAAATCTCTATTGAGACCAAGGCGATAATCTGATTGCTATGTTCAACCAATGTTTTTGCATGACCAGGAAAGATGTTTTGTTATAGCCGGGGGTCATCCATTGTTTCTGGAAGTCATTTTTAAAATGCCAAAGCTTTTTACAACAAACAATTCACAGCGATTAATAAACACCCATGTTTTTTTCCTCTGTTCGGGACATAAACCACAGCGACCAGTAATTTGATCTATTTTAGTATATCCCGTATCCTTTGTTTAGTGCATTTCCAGTTGCTTCATCACTATTGAGAAACTACTTTCAACTTTTATTGAAAGTTTCTGCTATTTAAACCCTTTGAGGAGTGAAAGTACGCAGCCAAAACCAGATTCATTGGAAACAAAACAAACAATGACTCCGAAACTGTCCATACATCAGAACCCTAGTCCTAACCACTGAAAACTATAGAACATCAAGCTTCCAGAGCTAAATAAAACTGTAGTCGTTTTGTTTTTATGAATAAAAGTTTTTGAAACAGAACCAAAAATTTCTAAATGATTACTTGCATTTAGTTTAAAAACATGTTTTGTAATTCAAGTATTAAAGGGTGCTCCGATCAAAACTTGGTCAAACAGTAATGTGTGTCGATCAAAGTTTTTATTGATTCTTTTTTTCTTTTAAGTTCAGTTAATACAGAATACAGGAGAAATATTCAGCCAAGCTTCCTTTTTGCCGAATGCGAATTGCCGGGTCTTTTGTTTAACGCCTACCATTAGATTTTGTACAGTCTCCTTGTCCACTTTATTCGCCGTAGAAAGCCAGTTTGCCTTGAACTGTTTCTCGCTCACAACAGCTTTTTGAGTCTTTTTAAGGTTCCGCTTGACGATGGCCCAATATTGTTCGATTGGGCGGAGCTCTGGCGTGTTGGGAGGGTTCTTGTCCTTGGGCACCACTTGAACGTTGTTGGCAGCATACCACTCCATGGCCTTTTTTCCGTAATGGCAAGATGCCAAATCCAGCCAAAATAGAACGGAACAATTGTGTCGCTTCAGGAAAGGAAGCAGACGTTTTTGTAGGCACTCGCTCAGATAAATTTCCTGGTTGACGGTTCCGGTCGCAATGTAAACGTTGCTCTTTAAGCCACAAGTACAGATGGCCTGCCACATCTGATATTTCTTCGCAAATTTTGACAGTTTAATGTGCTTGAAAATATCTGCCACCTTTCCCCGTCCGGTTGCCGTATAACATTCCTGTGCAGGAAGCTGTTTGAAGTCTGCTTTGACGTAAGTTTCATCGCCCTGTACCTCGCAATCAAACTTCGTCAGCATCGTCGTGTACAACTTTCGCGATCGTGCTTTGGCCGACTTGTTTTATTTATCTTTGCGATTTGGAGTCACCGCTTTCTTGTAAGTCGACAGGGCAGCTCGTTTTTTAGCTCTATCCACGGTTGAAGACGCTACTCCCAGCTTCTTTGCGACATCTTGGACGGAGAGGTTGGGGTTTCGCTCGAAACAGTTGGCAACACTTTTTGTCGTGACTGTGGCCTTCGACTTTAGATTTCCCCTCGATCCAGCTTTCTTGGCTGCCGACATATGTTCACCGAACACTTTTAATACGTTGGTAACCAAGTTGATTTAGCCACATTCAAAAATTTCGCCAACTTGGCGTGAGAGTAGTTTGGATTTTCGCCATGCACATTTTGATAACTGAAGTGTGAATCTCAAAATCAAAATAGAGGCATGATGCTACACGCACACATCTTTAAAATAAGGGGTGTGCAAAATGTTTTAGTGCACGATGAAAGGAAATGCGTCAAGTTTTAGTCGACCAAATTTTGATCGAAACACGTTTTAGTACACGACACTGAAGAAGTCTGCACATTGTAGACGAAATACGCGTATCTGTTTAGATAAGCAATATAGGTAGTTGGAATTAAATGGAAATTACTAATCTTTCTTCTCATTTTCTAGTTACAGGTATTTCACTAAAAAGCTCACACTCTTCAGGATTCAAAGAATAAAAGCATGTTACATCAAAATCGTTATCATTATATATCAGCTAGATGTAATTCTTAAAAAAAAAAACGTTTTAACAATCATCATAACTTGTCGCATTTTTTAGTTATACAAGAATATCAGGGATGTTTTTAATGCTCCCAAGGAAGTCACTAGAACCTAAAAAGGAATTTAAGATGACGCTCAAGAACCGTGGCATAAGCTTCAGTCACACGATTTAAATAACGGGATACTGGCTGGTTACAAACAAACCTTTGCTCATCTTAAATACAATCACAATTCTTTAACACAATGAGCAAACAACAAATGATCTGTTTTGACAGCTACCAAGGAGTGATGTGTTGCCATAAGACAGTGCTATCAGGTAAAAATTAAACCATTTATTCGGTAATTGTGCAATGCTTAACCAGTATTTTGAAGCTATTGTATTTGAGTATATTATGGAACGTTTATGATGCAATTATAAAATTCTATTAACTCATAGCCAAAAATTTGTGTATGCGACTGCTAACTAACGGTTGTTTAAGGATGTCATGCAAATAAGCTCGTTGTTTACGCCTCCTTTGGCTTGGAATGAAACGAGGTAAAATTTTACAAGCTTGTTAAATTTGTTTTTTCTGTGTGGGATCGATCAAAGTCAAACTTTGGTTTTTGTTTTGTAAATTCTTTCAAACATATGAAAAAATAAAAATACCACAAATAATAAACGAGCTGTACTAACGACTGCTAAGAACAAATAATAAGAGCAAAAAATAATAGTCCATTCAAATATTACTCAATACATTTTGGTGTCATTAAGAATCTTAGATAATCTTCTAGAATAAACCTAGTTGTATACCTTGCTCAACCATTGTTAACCAAAAGAAAAAAGGTTCACTTGAACAGCAATGGCTACCCGAGTAATACATCTTCAAGATTTTATGTTGAGTAAGCTTCGGTATAACCAAATCTAGTCATATAAAAGTATGTTCAACTGTTATAAAACTTGTGTGTTGCTTGGGTATAATACGTACTACGTTCGTTTAGTCATTATTACCGATTTCAACGGAACGTTACACTATGTTTCTACTATTCAGCTAAGTCACATAGAACTTTACACGACTTCGTTTAAATAGCCCTGACGCAAGAGCGGCGACGCTGCTCATGCTAGACCAACGTCAGCCACATTTGTCTTCACGTCTTTCGAGTGCGATGGTTAGAAAATGCAGTGAAAAAAACGAAAAAAATTAAGTGTTCGGAGTGTGACAAGGTTTCTTTGTGTATTTATATGAATATTTAGAATATTTAGACTATTTAGCACATTTTCGAATCAACCAGACCAAACTATTTAGAAGCCCATTCCGACTGATTAAATCAGATTTGGAAGAAAACTGTGGATGTTTTCAGGCTAAGAGTAATTTTGGAAATGAAAGTTTTAACCGCATAATGTAGTGCACCTCCTTTTGTTAACCTGTGCCCATAGAAATGCCCAACGAGGAAACCATTCATGATATGCACAAAAGGCGGGAATGCAGGGTGCCAGACGAAGTGTATGCTGGATGAGGGATTCGTGGTTATCTGGCCCAAGTAATGGATGACAATTATGCCTTTCTTAATGGAAATCGTCAGATCGAGATCGAGTGAAGGACTAATTACCTTCGACAGTCTACAGTAAGTTTGCTAACCCTATTTTCAACAAACCACCATACGGAAATCCTAATTTGTTTTGCTTACTGTACATGTCCTGAAAGAAGAGCGTTTCGTTGGAAGGAGATTCTCTATCCCTTCCGTGGGTTTCGTGTAAGTGATTCTGCCCGTGGACCTGTGTGTAGACCCATTTTTGGCCCTTCATACAACGGAATAGTGAGGATTACAGGTATATACAGTTTGATCTTGCCATTAGGAGGAACTGTACGCCATGGCAAGTCCTGCGCTGGTGGTGGCTTCCTATCACATCAAATCATCACATTCTCTTTATGTGCATGATATGTCGTTTGCTAGGATTTCTCAAACGGTGTGGTTGATCATAACTTGTACGACTGTTAAATTTGTAAAGGGCTTCAAGAGCTAAGTTGAAGCTTTACAATGGTTATACTAATTGTTAAATAATGTTGATGTGTAATAAATACAAATGAGAATCGTTGCATTAACATTTTTATTCAAATTTGGAAGAGAATCGGATGTGGAATAGATTCTCCCATTTCGAGTAAACAAAGGTTGAAAAATCAGTTTTGAATAAAATAAATTGACGGTTGATAAGCATTAAGCTAAAAAGTGAATTTGAAGAAATGCTTTTACAAATTAAATTGTTTCTTGGGTTTTTTCAATAGATTTTGTTTGTCCACTGTAACTTACTGTTTCGAATTTCTTTGGAAATTCTAAGTCCACCATTTTATCAATAAATATTAGGGCCCTCATGTGATATACACTATTCTATCGGAAACTCACGGAAACTTATTCAATTCTAAATGAGCTTAAAAAAGCCAAATTTACAACAGATTGGTGTATAAGAATGTTGATCGTCGTAGACCAAGATGTGAATATGTGTATTTTAAGTATACAAATTGATTGAGCTAGCTTTCTTTGACCAGCTCCGTAGTTGATTCGATTTAAAAAACCCTTATTTGTACCTTTATTAAAACAAAAAGCTACCCGGTATGCGAGCATCAAAATAAACAAAAAAAACTTTAACCTGCCGTCACGAAAGTAAACACAACTTCTGGAAATCAAGTAGCTGTCAAACGATGCAGTGAACATCACTCTTCAAAATGATACTGTACAGAAGTTAATTCACTTTCATTTTTTCGACTTTTGATCACGTTTTTGATAGATTTACTCCACAGTGTAATGGTTAAAAAAAAGTTGAGAAAACGCTTTTCAAAACAATGCTGATGTGCTTTAAACCTATATTTTCAGCTTTTTTCAGCTACTGTGTGCCACAGCAAATGTCAGCTTATTATGAATGTCAGCTTATAAACCTTAAAATGCTACATGTGGTGTGATTCCATTTAACAGAAAAATGAAATGAAATCATGCATAACATAAAAACCCATTATTTTCATGAAATCATCATTTTCGGTATTGAATTATTCCCCTTGCAGGGCCGATCGGCAGCTGTAAACTCTTGAATGTCTCCCTAAAATGTTGCGATTGTTCTTAGGCCACGTGGAAGATCATTCAAATGTTCTTCAAAATGGCTTAAAAAACATCCATGAGTGCAACGCAGACTCACCATTCTGATCAAAATTATGTCATCGTTTGAGATCGTCCCTGTTTTTTTTTATCTTCCGTGAACGATTGCAAGGTGAACATTTCCATCGGACATATCTACGGCTCATAAATGCTTGTATTAATGCAAGAATCTCCACTTTTGAATACATTGAGAGATAATGGTGGAACATTGCTGAATTTAAATCAACCTTAGGAGCAGACATCGGTCGAGGTCTACAATGTTTGTTTCAATTAACCCTCATTCCAGCCGTGCTGTAGATTTAGCTTCAATGCACTTGGGTCCCTGAGTGCGGTTGTATGGCTTGCATTTTAACGAACATGTACTACGGAGCACCTCATAAATGGCAGCCAAGCTGAGGAATTCATCGGTCATTAATTGTAGCAAAGACACAGAAAGAAAAAAAAAGCACACACTCGTCAAAGTGATACCTACGTGTGCAGCCACTGTTATTGTCTTGCGCGGAGGTAAAATTCACTCTTTTTTTCGGTGAATCGGTTGGAATCGACGAGGAAAAACAGCTAGAGCTAATAAAAAAAAACTCTGAAATCATGAATATTCAATGAGTTAAACGGTTTTACCAAATGTCGTACTCGGCTGGGCAATGGATAAAAATAAATACCTACGACCGCACGGAGCACTTTTTTTCCTTCTGTTCACACACATGCTGTTATCCTTCGGCAGGATCACTGAACCGACGACGGACGCCACTGCTGCTGCTGCTTGGCCAAACGGAACTTGAGACATGGTCTTCGATATTCCCGCAGTGCGAGTGTCGTTCCGTTCATTTCCTGTGGCCGTCATCGCGTGGGATTCCGCATTTCCTTACCCGTCAGTCGCCAGCCCAAGCTGATCTATCATCCTGTCTCCGTTGCTGATCCGCTCCATTCCGTCAAAGTGGCATTTCTTTTTTTTATCTTGTTTGCTCCTGAAAAAGGCCAATGCCAATTTGCGACTGCTTTGGACGCCTGTGGTCTTCCGCACCCAGTCCGACGATAGAGATAAAATTTAACTGTTATTAGGACAGATAAAGTGGATAAAGCCATTATGTCGCTTGTTAGAACGTGTTGTGGACAGAATACTTTGGTCGATTTAGGGGTTTAAGGTTGTGCGAGCGATCAATGAGTTCACATTTCACCTGCTGCGCCGAAAAAGAGAATGATGAGAATGGTAGGGAGATTTTTTCCGCCGTAGAAATTGTGTTGTACCCACGGATATTACAATTGTGAGTCATTAGAATTTATAAGGGAGGAAACATGCAGGGCACCATGGGAAAGATTTAAGAAATCTACCATAAAGGGCGATACGGTCAAAATTTGGTCAATATCAACTTGACGTATTTCTTTCAATTTTGCATTTAAAAAACCTGAACACCCCTCATTTTGAAGGTGTGTGTGTGTAGAATGTTGCTCCTATTTTGATTTTGGAATTCACTCTTCAGTTGTCAAAATGCCGTCCAAGCAAGAAGAGCAGCGTATCAAAATTTTGCTCGCGCATCGCGAAAATCCGAGCTACTCGCACGCAAAGTTGGCAAAATCGCTAAAAGTTGCCAAATCAACCGTTACAAATGTAATTAAAGTGTTTGGGGAACGTTTGTCGACAGCCAGGAAGTCTGGATCGGGGGGAAATCGAAAACCGGAAGCCGCTGAGACGACAAAGAGAGTTGCCGGTAGTTTCAAGCGAAACCCTAACCTATCTCTCCGAGATGCCGCAAATAAGCTGGGTGTATCGTCTACAACCGTGCATCGAGCCAAAAAACGAGCCAAACTATCGACTTACAAGAAGGTAGTGACTCCAAATCGCGATGATAAACAAAATACGACGGCCAAAGCGCGATCCCGGAGGCTGTACACGACGATGCTGACGAAGTTTGACTGCGTGGTAATGGACGACGAAACCTACGTCAAAGCCGACTACAAGCAGCTTCCGGGACAGGAGTTTTATACGGCAAAAGGAAGGGAAAGGTAGCAGATATTTTCAAGCACACGAAACTGTCAAAGTTCGCAAAGAAATATCTGGTTTGGCAAGCCATCTGTACCTGTGGCTTGAAAAGCAGCATTTTCATAGCTTCCGGGACTGTCAACCAAGAAATTTACGTGAAAGAGTGTTTGAATAAACGTCTGCTGCCTTTTCTGAAGAAACACGGTTGTTCCGTACTGTTTTGGCCGGATTTGGCATCTTGCCATTACGGTAAAAAGGCCATGGAGTGGTACGCCGCCAACAACGTGCAGGTGGTTCCCAAGGACAAGAACCCTCCCAACACGCCAGAGCTCCGCCCAATTGAGAAATACTGGGCTATTGTCAAGCGGAACCTAAAGAAGACCAAAAAAACTGCTAAGGACGAGCAGCAGTTCAAGGCAAACTGGCTTTCTGCGGCGAAGAAGGTGGACAAGGTGGCTGTACAAAATCTGATGGCAGGGGTCAAGCGTAAGGCCCGGCAATTCGGATTTGGAAAAGCGGAAGCCTAACTGAATATTTTTCCTGAATTTTATACTAATTGAACTTGAAAAAGAAATTTAATTTGATTTTTTAAATAAACGATTTCACCGATTTACACGCGTTTTCCCTTGACCAAATTTTGACCGTATCACCCTTTATTATCGTTTTCTGATTCTCTGAGTAACTCATTATCATTCCACTATTTCTTAACTAGATCGTTTATTTAGGAGGCTGAATTGCGCTACCTTTACGGAGCCGATAATTCATTGTTTCTTTAATATAATGAATGACTTAATACTAGGGTTAGTTGGACCGTTTACACGCGGTTTACCCGAGATTAAAATGGGTGCCATTTTTATGGGGATGGATTGGACAAAAGAACATGGAAAAAGGATTCTGTGTTTCATCAGAGAGTTGTCTCCAGCACTACATCTCTGTGCGATATTATCAGGGCTCCATTTTGTGTGTTCAATCGGTTTTGATAACCATTTTCCGACGATTATACTCCTGAAGATGTCGTAACGAAACAAACACAAACTAATAAATAAAGAAAACAAAAACAAGGAGATTAAACTCTTATATTAGACATTTGGAGAAACACATAAATCGATTGCTTATAATAAAGGTTGTGTGACCCATCTCTTATAGACACATATGGTTATTGTTCTTGCAGCGTCATTATCCGTGCATTGCCAGACTGCGTGATCGATGTCGTCATAACCGTTTCCACACCGGCAAAGCTTGCTGTCTACGAGGTTAATTTTATAGAGGTGTGCATCTCTAACTGGTAGTGGTTGGACGTAAGTCTACTCATCACACGGATGAAATTACGACTTACGTGCAGGTCCTTAAGCCACGCCCTCGATGAAACACTCGGAATGATGAAATGTAACAGCCGCCCTAGATTTCCGGTGTCCCAATCGGAAATTTGTATACAAATACAAATCGCCTTCCTGTACGCTAGTGAGTCCGTTTTCTCATTGCCTAAGAATGAGCAATATGACGGGACCATGCAAGGGTTGGTTTGAATTGGTCCTCAAAATCGACATTTCAAAGTATTTTCGTATTCTACAGAAATAAGCCGCCATTAATTATGAGCGGCCCCAACAGCATCCTTCCTGTTGGTTCAAATCAGTTCTCAAACTTGATGTTTTAACGTATTTTTGTAATCTACAGAGATAAACCACCATTACTAAAGGGTGTTCCGATCAAAATTTGGTCAAACAGTAATGTGTGTGAGTCGATCAAAGTTTTAATTCATTCTTTTTCTCTTTTAAGTTCAGTTAATACAGAATACAGGAGAAATATTCAGCCAAGCTTCCTTTTTTCCGAATGCGAATTGCCGGGTCTTTTGTTTAATGCCTGCCAATAGATTTTGTACAGTCTCCTTGTCCACTTTATTTGCCGCAGAACGCCAGTTTGCCTTGAACTGTTTCTCGCTCACAACAGCTTCTTGAGTCTTCTTAAGGTTCCGCTTGACAATGGCCCAATATTGTTCGATTGGGCGGAGCTCTGTCGTGTTGGGAGGGTTCTTGTCCTTGGGCACCACTTGAACGTTGTTGGCAGCATATCACTCCAGGGCATTTTTTCCGTAATGGCAAGATGCCAAATCCAGCCAAAATAGAACGGAACAATTGTGTCGCTTCAGGAAAGAAAGCAGACGTTTTTGTAGGCACTCGCTCAGATAAATTTCCTGGTTGACGGTTCCGGTCGCAATGTAAACGTTGCTCTTCAAGCCACACGTACAGATGGCCTGCCACACCTGATATTTCTTCGCGAATTTTGACAGTTTAATGTGCTTAAAAATATCTGCCACCTTTCCTCGTCTGGTTGCCGTATAAAATTCCTGTCAAGGAAGCTGTTTAAAGTCTGCCTTGAGGTAAGTTTCATCGTCCTGTACCACGCAATCAAACTTCGTCAGCATCGTCGTGTACAACTTTCGCGATCGTGCTTTGACCGACGTGTTTTATTTATCTTCGCGATTTGGAGTCACCGCTTTCTTGTAAGTCGACAGTCCAGCTCGTTTCTTAGCTCTATCCACGGTTGAAGGCGCCACCCCCAGCTTTTTTACGACATCTTGGACGGAGAGATTGGGGTTCCGCTCGAAACAGTGGGCAACACTTATTGTCGTCACTGTGGCCTTCGACTTTCGATTTCCCCCCGATCCAGCTTTCCTGGCTGTCGACAAATGTTCACCGAACACTTTTAACACGTTGGTAACAGTTGATTTAGCCACATTCAAAGATTTCGCCAACATGGCGTGAGAGTAGTATGGATTTTCGCGAAGCACGTGCAAAATTTTGATGCGTTACTTCTCATCCTTCGGCGACATTTTGATAACTGAAGTGCTAATCTCAAAATCAAAATAGAGGCATGATGCTACACGCACACATCTTCAAAATGAGGGGTGTGCAAACAATTTTAATGCACGATGAAAGGAAATGCGTCAAGTTTAAGTCGACCAAATTGTGATCGAAACAGCCTTTAATAAATGACCCCAAACAAATCCTACTGTTGATATAAATCAGCCCTCAAACTCGATTTTTAAGCGTTTTTTTTTTTTGTATTCTATTGACATAAACCACTAACATTTGTGAGTGACCCCAACAGCATGATTTTCTGTTGGTTGAAATCGATCCTCAATCTCTAAGTTTTAACGTATTTTTGTATTCTAATGAAATAAACCACTCACATTTGTATGTGACCCCAACAGCATCCTTACTATTCGTTAAAATCGGTTCTCAAACTCTATGTTTTAACGTATTTTTGTATTTTACTGAAATAACCCCGCCATTACTTATGGGTGGCTCCAAAAGCATCCTTTCTGTTGGTTCAAATCGGTTCTCAAACTCCATGTTTGAACGAATATTTGTATTCTACTGAAATAAACCACCATTACTTATGAGCGGCCCTAACAGCATCCTTCCTGTAGGTTTAAATCGGTTCTCAAACTCAAGGTTTTGACGTATTTTTGTATTCTACTGAAATAAAACACTCACATTTGTTACTGGCCCCAACAGCATCCTTACTATTGGTTGAAATCGATCCTCAATCTCAAAATTCTAACGTTTTTTTGTGTTTTTTTTTTCGACTGAAATAAACCACTCACATATGAGTGACCCCAACATCATCCTAACTATAGGTCGAAATCGGTTCTCAAACTCGATGTTTTAACGTATTTTTGTATTCAACTGAAATAAACCACCATTACTAATGAGTGACTCAAAACAGCATCCTACTCTTGAGGACCGATTTAAACCAATAGTAGGATGCTGTTTTGAGTATTGTACTTGTATTGTACTTAAATAAACCATCATAACTTATGAGTGGCCCCAACAGCAACCATCTTCTTGGTTTAAATCAGACCTTAAACTCAATATTTGAACGTATGTTTGTATTCTACTTACATAAACCACCCGCACATGTGAGTGGCCCAATCAACATCCTTACTGTTGGTTGAAATTCTACTGAGATAAAGCACCATTACTTATGAGTGAATCCAAAAGCAATGTATATTTGTATTCTCCTAAAATCAACCACCATTACTTATGAATGGCCCCAACAGCACCCTTACTGTTGATTTAAATCGTTCCTCAAACGTGATGTTTGAAGGTATGCTTGTATTCTATTGAAATAAACCACCATTACTTATGTGTGGCCTTAACAGCATCCTTCTTGTTGGTTCAAATCGGTTCGCATTCTCGATGTTTTACCGTATTTTTGTATTCTACTGAAATAAACCACCCACATTTGTGAGTGGCTCCAATAGCATGCTTACTGTTGGTTTAAATTTGTGCCAGCATTTGAATAATTTTAATGTGCATATCTGTACAGAGAATAAACATGGAACATAGAAAAATATCTTATTCGCTGTCGACGTCACCTGGATTCAGAAACCGTTTACCTAAACGGATCCTGCTACAAACCCAACAATTTTATCCAAAATCCCAGTGATTTCTCGTGGAAGTGCAGTGGACTCCGCGTTTTCCTTCAAAGCAGAATATTCAATGTGGACGAAACATCAATTTGCACGGTAAGAGTCACAAGATCATTAATAATATGTAGCTATTTTTGTTTAATTTTATATATCTATAAACCAGGTTCAAACCAAGAAGGCACGAGTGCTGGCCTTGAGAGGTAAAAAGAGAGTTGGCGGAATCACATCAGTGGAGCACGGAGCTATGGCAACGGCCTGCATGGCCATGCCAGCGAACGGAATTTTCGTCCCACTGATGCTGCTTTTTGCGATAACAAGAATGACGGAGCGCTTGAAGAAGGGTGCTCCACCGGAAACGTTGTGTTCTTGCAATACAACCGGGTGGATGAAGGCCTTTGATTTCACAAATTTTCGATCACTTCGGAATATACTCGACCAACAGAATCGAGTCCAATTTTGTTGCTGCTTGGTGGACACAGCTCACATACCAACAACATGGCGTTTTTGGAAATTGCAATCCGGAATCACGTAACTGTAATCAGCTTCCCGCCGCACTGCAGTCATCGGATGCAATCTTTGGACGTAACCTTTATGGGACCGCTGAAGACGCATCTGTCCAGGGCAATCAACGAATACCTCAAAGAAAATCCAGGCAAGGTCGTTACCGTAAATGAACTGAGTGAACTTTTTGGAAAGGCTTACATCAAAACATGGAACGCATCAATCGCAATCAACGGATTCGCTAAGACAGGACTGGTTCCCCGAAACAGGCGTGTGTTCACTGGCGATCTTTTTGCATCTGCTGATGTTACGGACATTGACCTTACGTGCAGCGACCCGACTGACTTCAACGGAACAAGTGATCATGATGGAACTGGTGGTGACATTGAAGCTTGCGGATCTATAGACAAAGACTTCGACAAAAACCTGACGGCGTTCAGCAACGATGGACCTGTGGTTTAAGTTACTGAGGATGAAGATAAAATGAAGATGCTCCAGATCAAGGATTTGCAGTTTCTTCAGAGGCCATACTTCCTCTTCCAAAAACACGAACCCGAAAGATATCGCGAAAGAGGAAAGAAAAGTCATCAAGCCCGTACCGCACGGCTTTGAAGGAGGCTCAGGCATCGAATGATATAGAAAATATCAAGAAAGCTAACAAGAGACGTCAAAAATCAAATACGAAGCAGCCTGTGAAACGCAAACATATAACTGATGACATCTCATTGGAAGATTTCCTGTGTGATCTGTGTGGAAAATGTTTCATGCAATCTGAACATGGAAAGGGCTGTATCAAGTGTGGCCCATGCTTGGTTTCACGATTGTTACAAAGATGAATGTACAACGTGATCCCACTAATCTGTAACCATCTGAAGGCTTGACTTTTATTTGAAATAAGTATGAAATTGGAACTGTTTGTTTTGTTATTGCTGCTGTTGTTTTTCCTTTTTGAATAAAAAAAAATAAATCCTCCCCCCCCCCCGCCCCCCCCCCCCCCCCCCCCTCCTTCTTTATGTCTACCCATGGCATCAAAGAGTCACCATCCTCTTTTGGGGACCGTTCAACTATTAGCTATCATACAAAACAATATTTTAACGAGGGGAGGGGTGGTGGGGGTAAATGACCAATACGTAATATTTGAAAAAATTTGAATAAAAATAATTGAATATTTGGTAATAATTGAAAATTTGGTAAATTCAGTAAAATAGATTGTACAAAGTAACTCCTAATGACGGTAAACTTAAAAATGTATTGAAATGCTCTATTTAACTAACAAGTGCCACACCTGTTAAGATTTTCCATTTTTCCATTAAATTCTTTAATTTTATCTAGGTGGTCGTCTTGCCCCATACGGATGGCACTCTTGCCCCTTAGCACACAAAAGTACGTCATTTTTAACAATTTTTAAAACGCTTAAAAAATAGTTGTTTTTGCGTTTATTTTTTCTGGAACTCAACAATAAGTGAAAAAATAAGTGTGAAATTGCATTGAAAGTAAATCCGGCGTTTATCAAACAGGTTTTAGTAAGTTACAGAACGAATCGCTTAAGATGGCACACTTGCCCCAAATTCCGCTATTGTCGTTTCGTCTTGATGTTCGAACAAGGAAACGTCGCGTTTTCCCCTACACTGAAAAAAACAAACAATGGCGCCAAAATCCAAAGGGCCCCATTCAAAACTTCATCAACTTTCATTTATTACCAAAGTTACGCTAATGTACCTTCCATTTCTCTGCTCACCCACCGAAGTTGATGTGATGGAGCCTGCCTTTATTTTGTTTGAAAATGTAAAACCTCTACCACACTCAACTCCCGTCCTGCACACACGTCTTCCTTTGGATTCTTCGTCAAGACGACGCTACGCAAATGGGGATTTATGGCACTCTCAGTAGCAACAGAAAACCTGGATAAAACTTTTTTTGATAACATTATTAGCTATTCAAAACACATACGCCGAGATTTTTTCCGTTCGTTCGCTTGTACTGTTTATGCTTACGGAATTCTTCCAAGCCTAGGATTGAAACGCTTGACTTTTGTCGTGTCAATCATTGTGCGCGTGCAAAATTAAAGGCGTCTGCTGGCCGAACAGACAAGGTTTTTTTGTTCTGGGATAGCAACGACAGTGATGACGATGATATGATACGATCGAGAGTCTGGCAAAGCTGATATCACGTTGGCAACGTGTTGGAATGCGAGAAACAGACAAACTATTAATAGATAAATTCGTGATCGTTGTCGTTGCTGAGAAATAATGGTCAGTAAGTTTCAAAATGACGATAATGGGTGGAAAATCAATATTCGTTTAAAATCTTTTGATCGAGGAGGTCCGTTAAAAATTAAAATTACCTTGCTCGACTCCAAATCCAGCTCTGGTTCTTTCACCAAAATTTGAGCTCAATTGCAATCTAACTGCTCTTGTCATTTAAGTTATGGGCCATGCAAGGAGAAAATCATTTATTTTTTGTTCTCATCTTCCTAGCTCTCCGTAATATATTAATAGCAATATGTGCTAAAAAAAGGTATGTGCCTAAAAGTATTTTTTGCCAGCTCAAAGTTGTTTTTTTTTTCTTTATTAAAGAGACTTTTAGCCTCCTGGGCTAGTTCGTCTCTTTCAAAGTTGTTTTCGCAATTACAATTTTCTATTAAACGTGATGTTAATAAGATTTTGATTATTTTCCAAGACAATACAATTTTGATATAATTATTTCTAATTCATTAAAGGGTATCCCACATCAATTGCATCACGGAAAAAAAGCTGTAGAAATTTGGGTAAATGTAGTTTAGAGTGTTTTTTTTATCGTTTTTTATCGCAGTTTTGCGAAAATTGAAAAAAATTGTGTCGCTCGAAAAGCAACGTCGCGAATTGATTTTGCGCAAGCACCTGAAAATCGTCAAATATCTCATCGGAACACCGGAGAACAACTCGGAATCGTGCAGTCAACGGTGAGTCGTGTGATTAACCTTCCTATTTACCTTTCACCTATTTTCTTAGTGTTGGCCTAGAAATATTTTATTTAAATTCAGTTTAAGGTGGTTGTAAAAAAAAGTTACACAAAAAACATAAGAACCAATATTGACCCGGATTTTGAAATTTTCACTAAGAGTCAATGTTTTATGCACCATATGAAAGGTTCTGGTCTCAAAAGTGCATTGGAATAAAAAAAACTGGTTCCAGTAACAATGTCCCCCGGGCATCTGCTACGAAGGGAAGGATTTTTGAGTTTGGCTGTGTTAACAGAAATGCATATAAAACATTCCAGACTCATTGTAGAGAATTGGCGCCTTGAGCAAAGTTTCTCATTGCGTAACGAATCGTCTTTTAATGTTATCATATTAGTTCCAAATCATGTTGCAGCGATGGCGCTTTAGTTTATCTTTGCAAATGAAGCTCTAGAGCGTTGCCGTCTTCGGCAAAAATGTTTGGAGTATAAAATGTACTCATTTGACATTATCAGATTAGTTCCTGATCTTGCCACAGATATGGCACTGCAGTCTATCTTTGACAAATGAAGGTTTAGAGAGTTGCCGTTTTCTGCCAAGTTGTTGAAAATGTTGAGAATGTTTTGAAATCATCAGATGAGTTGCCTAGATCAGATGCGGCGATGTCTCTCTACCAAACCAAAGCGAGAGAGTGGCCGTCTCCGCCATAGTTTCACCGTCCGTCATTTGTTTTTTTTTGATTAAATAATATTAATTACAAAACTTGCCAATAAGATAGCGCTGCAGTCTATCTTTGCTAAATAAAGCTCTAGAGATAAAGTTTCTCAGTATGTCATGTCATCCGAGATTGCACTGCACTCAATCTTTGTCAAGGAGTTTGTAGCAGATGTTGAAGTTTCAAAACCCAGAAATGAGTTTCGACAAGGAATGAAAATGAACGTAAAAAATAGCAAAATATAGTTTTTCGCGAGTATACAAAATTGTTAAGACAACATGTGATTCTTTTGACTGTAATTCAGATGAAAGGTCTCTCAGAGCTTCTTAAAAACTTTCAGAGTTTAATAGATTAAACTTCCCTAAAAATTTAATGTTTTTTGCATAATTGATTAAAAAATTAAAGCTTTTTATAATGTTGCAATTTTAACGTGGACAACCTTTATGAAGTTCTTTGTACAACACCTTATGGACATTTTCATTGAGTGTTCATTTCGAAGGGTTGCCCATAAAGTGGGGACTTTTTGGAGCCAAGTGTGGAACAAATTCTAGTTTTCAAATATATGTAACAAAATAAGGAGTGCATTGAAAAAACGTTGTAAACGCTAACGTTATTAGAAATGTATTGTCTGTCAAGGAAAAATATTTAAAAAAAAAATGGGTGATCCAGAACGGTCCATTGCCGATCTTTGAAACATACAATAGTTTTGCCAGAAAATGCAGCTCTTAAGAGCATTAAGATAGACTTAAACACCACCATTGTGGCACGATTTGACTAATCTGTCAACTTCATATGACTGCATTTAACGACCCCGCATAATCACAAACCATTCGTGGACCATTTCCTTTATTGCTGAAGATTTACGAAACTTACTCTTATAGTTGACAATTATAAACTAATAATCTTCTATAATGTTTAACAATATATCAGATGGTTTGGGATGAACATTTTTATGTGTTCACGAACCAATAAATAAATAAATAAATAAATGGATGGTAAAAGGCAAAATAACAATATGCTGAATAGGCGAATAAGTTCAGTTACCATACAAAAATGGAAAAATTTACACGCACAATATTTTTGCTGTACTCTATGCCAAAAAGTTGGTATAATCCAGTCTGAGTGCAGACAATAAAAAAACTTTCAATTACAATATGTGTTAATGTAGAGGTTATATGGTGAAAACGAGATTGAACTATTTGATAACAATAACATTAAATGTAATGATATATCTTACAATCGAGATAACGATTTGACTATACAGCAAATTGTTTTTCGTCATCCGGGAACAACTTTAAAGACTGGACTCGAACAAAATTAGACACACAAACATGATCACAAAAAATTCATTTTAAATCGGATACTTCTCAAATTTTCAGATATCAAATAACTATATATAAGCTATGTTTTGGCATAATTTTTTTATTGAATTTCCTCCTCCAAGCTGAATGCTCGTACATTTCTCTTAACACTGCTCATGAGATCTTGGGCGAGGCTTTGTCCATCTTCCTTACACAATTTCTCCCAGTTTTTCTTCAAAGCTTCATCGGTTTTGAATGTTTTTCCGCTTTTCTTCGACTTCTTCTTCATTATCGCCCAAAACTTTTCGATCGGACGAAGTTCTGATGTATTTGGCGGGTTCGCCTCCTTCGGGACCACATTAACGCCCTTCGCTTCGTACCAATCCATTACAGGCTTGGCGTAATGGCACGAAGCGAGATCCGGCCAGAACAGCGTGGGACCACGGTGAGAGCGGAGGAAGGGCAGCAAGCGCTTCTGCAAGCATTCCTCTCGATAAATCTGCCCGTTTATGGGTGCCGGTTGTAACGAACGGCTTGCTGTACCGTCCGTACTCGCAGATCGCCTACCACAACAGGTACTTCTTCGCGAATTTGTCCATCTTTCTCCTCCGGAACTTTTCCGGAACCTCCATGCGGGACGTACCGACAAAAAACTCGAGGCCGGGGATTTGTTTGGTGTCCGCCTTGATATATGTCTCGTCGTCCATGACGAGAGAGCCTGGCTTGACCAGCCACTCACGGTACAGCTTCCGCGCACGCAATTTGGCCACCGTGTTTTGCTTGTCAGTCCGGTTTGGCGCCTTCCTGACCTTAAAAACACGTAGCCCAGCCCGCTTCATGGTCTGCTGGACGAATTGACCTTTTTGGCCACGTCTCGGGTGGAAAGGTTCGGGTTATTCTTAAAGTCCTGCTTTATCTTCCGCGCCTTCTTTGGGTATTCCGTTTTCTGTTTTCGGTCGCTTCCAGCGCGCCGCTCGATGGTCTTCGTCTCCTGGAACATCTTCACAACGCGGGACACGGTGGAATGGTGGATTCCAAGCCTTTTGCCGATCCATCTGTGCGACTGACCAGGATTATCGATCACCGCGCCCAAGATTTGCTGGCGTAGCTCTTCTTGTTTCGAATGCATCTTGAAAACTGGACACATCGCGATAAAATTTTGCACACATAAACATAACACTCTAAACTAGTATTACCCAAAATTTCATTAATTGTTACTCACGCGATAAAAAGTTATACCCAAAACAAAGTGTCACATTTTTTCCTAGTCCAATCTTTATTTCACTGACAAACAGAATCATTTATGGGCTCAGAAAACAAAAGTTATTGGAGAATTTAAATTTCCTTTTATTTAAACTGTGGATTTATTAAGCTTCCGTTTTTGTGGGCAGTAGTCATTGCTTAAATTTTTGTTGCTTTTTTGCTAGGCTGCCAGATGATTAACTCTCTTTCATTATATCACTTTGAAAATTTTCGCCATTTCAGAGTTTCAATTATCTAACACCGCAGCGGAAGAGGCTAATAGCTGCATTTCATTATTATTTGTACATCATTTCATCATATCATCATTGAAAAGGAGGCTGTGCATGTGAGCGGACGTGACGTTTGTTTTTTCGCTGCAAAACAGCAAATTGAAAATTATAAAAAATACTGATCGTGTTAATAACATTCTATAAATGGTGAAAAATATAGCGGGACTTACATTGACTGAGTGGTTGGAGAAAAACATTATCAAAAAGTCGCTAAGAACAAAACACGGAGAATAAAACGGTCCATTTTTTAACTTGTGCAAATTTTCCGTGGCTCATCGACCTAATTCGTGTGTTTCTTCGACGGATGACTGTGTAAGTTCGTGACTTCGCAGTGTTATGGAAATGGTTGTCTGCTTGCTTCTCATAAATGGTATACAGGATCCAGCAAAACTCAGCTAAGTATTATATTTAAGATGTACATAGATGATCCAAGCTACCTGGGCTGTACAACATGTGGAATTGAAGGTCTGAATATATTGATGCAGTTCAGGCCCAACTTTGGGTTTTATTTTACTTGGCAAGCTTCGCCTCTGTCTCACTCTCATATACCGCATTGACGTCGTGACGTTAGAAGTTTTCAACCGTAGTGCAGAAAGTATTTTAAATGTATATTATCCATTTCAGATTTTTGATTTATTCACCAAAAATCTGCAATTTTTGGTTTTACGTGAATAGCCAATCCACATTGGACCCATTGATCTCAGATCTGATGTTCAAACTCACGGTTTATTGAACAGATGCGGAGATAATGAAAATCAGTTTCTGTCCGGTCAGCTAAATTTCTCCTGACAAATCATCAACAATTATTCAAATTGGTTTCCATGCAGTGTTGAAAAATTCCTTGTCTTCCCAATAAAAAGCCACGATTGCTCTTCGTGAGTGGCTCCAACAGCATCCTTACAGTTGCTTTAAAGACTGCCCCAGATAGTATGGACGCATCCAGTTTTAAGTAAGAATATTACACAAGTATTGGAAAATCAATTTTTATTAGATATACTTTCAACATTTGATTAACACATCTGGTTAGTGTTCTCAATATTTGCAATCCAGCGATTGTATGCTAGCTGACGTTCTTCATAAGATTCAGCACAAACTTCTTAGCGACAAGTTTTGACACTTTTTTACTATCTTTTTCAAAGTGTTGAATGGTATCTGCTGTCGAGACATGTTTCCTAAGATGTGCCTTCGTCAAAAATCTTCAACTGGTTGAATTTGCGAGCAATTAGAAGGCTTCATGTCCTTTGGGCAGACATACCACACATTAACAATTTTCAATTTCCATGCCCCAAGTCGTGGATACGCAAAAGTTCTAGGAAACCTGGGAACACAAATAATGTCTATAAGAAACCCTAATAATATGATATCAACAATCAATATGAAAGTAGCGATTGGACATTGGTTCACTGTTCTAGAGCCCCTCGATCTAAAGTGCGCGTTGCAGTCTGCACCTAGCAATACATTGTTGTGCCTTTCGGTGCTGGAGGTTTTGTTTTTGTTTTGATTCGCAGGGTGGTTGAGGCATAGTAATTGAGGGTGTGCTCGTGTGAGTTGCGTTATTTGGGGCGAATTGAGCTTGGGACCGATGTGCAATTGCTTCCGGAGCCAAAGACTGTATCCGAGTGTGTGTGTGTGTGTGTGTGTGTGTGTGTGTGTCCGTGAGGGGGCGGGAGTTCGTGTGTGTCTGCGTGTGTGTTGCGTGATTTGGTCTCAATGCAACATTTTTCTCTTTCCAGAAAGCGAGTTATGGCGCTACCATATGCCAAAAAGGCTAGGACAAGAGTTAGGCTCATGCCCCAACCGACAGACAAGCTCTCACGCAAGAAAAGCCTGGATACAAATAGGAATTGCCTGTGTTTCAGCCCACAAAAGCGGACAGCAGAGGAGTGCATTTACTTTCTTAGCTTCGTCACTCCCAACGACCTATATACATATAAAAAGAAATATGCTTTCTCGCCAAGGAAAGCCTCCCTCACAATCCCATCCAACTTCCAACTCCAGATGTCTATGAAGGTAGCATGAGTTCTCAGCAAGTAGACTCTTAAGTAGACATCTAATCAACACTTCCTTCCCATCCCATGCTGATCATATGGACCTGGCCAGGTGTTGTGCAAAGAAATCGATGGATGAGGAGCCTGTCACACCCAAGGCAGCTCTTCTGGCGCTTCCATCGTCTCTACAACAGCCAACCCAGGATTATGTATGATCGTAGGAAAAAATGCCATCCAGCTCACTCCCCCACACGAATATAATTAAAAATACAAGGATTTTACCCTAGGATATATGCAGTATCTAATAGACCCGGACTCGGATAAAAACTAATAAGCGAAGAACTTTATTATCCAGGTAAGCCCGCCACGATTGAAAAGGACCTAAGTTATTATTAACCCCAACACAACAATATAACAAACCAAGCAAAGTATACACACCACCAAATTAACTCCCAAGTTATCGACGCCTAGGTGGGGTCTTTCCAGACTTCCAAAAGTCAAGACTACCGGAATTTTCAAACGCAAGGCGGCCAGGCCAGATAGAAGGTCTACGACACTACAGGCTAAAGAGGAAGGGATAGGCTTATCTCGGTGACTCCCACGCTTTGTATGAACATGCTATGCTATGCTATGCTATCATTTCATCATCCATATACAACAAAAAATAATAAAAAATTACAAGGATTTTATTCCGCGTATGGATATTTTATGCTGTATCTTAAGGTGAGTTTCTATGATTTAGTCGATATAATACTTAATACGAATAACCTTCTACCAGGTTACCCCCAAGGATGAGCTAAAGGACCTAAGCGTAAAACACACAACAACAATAACAACCCAATAGTATACTACACCCCCAAATAAAATTAACTCCCAAGTTACCAACTCTATGAAGGGTTTGGGTTCCTGGTGAACTTTTGGCAAAAGAGTTTAAGACATATCAATTTCAACCGAAGACGCGGGGCCGAGAAGGTTCGCCTACATTGGCTAAAGGAGGGAAGGGATAGGCTTATCCGGGACTTCACGCTTGTACAAAGTTCTATGCTATGCTATGCTATGAACGGCTTTATTATCGCTGCGTACATGATCCTATTAATTTACCAGTGAAATAAGTAACAGTTATGCCCCTTATAGCGAAGGCAACTAGGTTATGAGTTAATAGGTTTCTGCACTAGTGTAATTGGTGTCGGGAACTTGAGAATAAAGAAGATAAATATTGGGTTGTACGTGAATTTATCATATGAGTCGTTTTATAAAAATGACACTGTAACTTTGCCTTCACAAGCTACGTGCCTTGAGTTTTTTTTTCCTTCAACCGGGATTTAAAAAACGACACATCCCAAGCAACACCATTAAAATAAAATTATTTGCTTAAGGTCTGAATCTCTCTAGCCACGATCAGTAAGTAAGCACACAGCATCCATTATTGCATCGCACATGCATCATTCCGAGATTGTAGCTCAGTTCATCTTACTCAAGAACCCGTTGATATACAAGCTCGGTGTTCATAAATATTTATGTACTTCTCACAACAAGGATGAAAAACAAAACTAACGTGAAACAAACCCCGGTTTTCCTTCGAGTGACTCAGAAAATGATTTTCTCTCTCTCTCTTTCTCTTTCGCTATCCTTGCTGTTGTATCGTCGGCTGGGCTAGTGTAAGTATCTCGGAAAATTTTATTTCTATCTGGCACAGATTTATTGCCAAGTTGTGGTGTCTCCGCCCTGTATTTCTGGTCCGTATATTTATCTCCTTTTCTTCACTGACCGGGTAGAGAATTGTGCTTTCTGAAACAAATCTCCGAAGTGAAATCGCCAATAAATTAAACGGAAATTTATGTTGTTATCTTTATTGAATTAGAAACTATCAAAAGTGAGTTTTATGGATACGAGCAAATAAAAAGCTTTTAGGAGATTACTTGGCCGTTTTCCATCGAGACAATGGAGGCGCTTTGTAGTTTTCTCGTATTTTTTTACAACACCCCAAGATGCTTCCATTGTGAATAGGATAAAGGTTATGCTCCCCTTCCAACAAGCAATTCAGCATTTATTAATTAGTGCTTATTTTCATACTTTATGGTACGCTGAATGGCATACTTTTTATTGTCAGTTTAGTCGTAAAGTGGAAGAGAATTTTTTATTATTAATCTTAAGACAGGGTTGCATGCTGTCGTCATCAATCTCAAAGAAGCAGTAGAAGTAGATCGGAACGGTTTTGGACGGAACTCACGAGCGTAATTGTTTGCGGTTAAATTTACATCCCTTGATTATAACGCCATCGAAAATTTTACGACAAGCGTATTATCCGACTAATTTGAGTTTTATTGCATCCCATATATTAATTCAGTTTGACAATAAAAAAAAAGCCGACTGTAACTCATATAGTCCCTACATCAAAGTCTCGTTTGGCATTCTTTTTTAATTTGCAGTAAAAACATTGAACACATAACTCAGTTCATAGAGCCTCACCCCAGATCAGAACGGTAGTTCAGTTTGAGTAAAGTCATTGAATAAAGTAGTTAAATTTTACCGTAATGCCAACTCCGTTGCAAATTAAGACATGAAACAACCGTAAAAGGATTTGGCTCTTTAACGTTTTGAGAAAATTGAATTGAAGGAAAAAAATCGGTTTGTAGTCAACTTGGAACGATTGGGAATCTTATGTCATATAAAAAATTGCTTGTGTTATTAAAAAATATCTGGAATAATACAGCGCAATACAAGTAGAATCTTATGCAATACAGCTAATTTAAATAAAACTTCGATTACGCCTCATAAGTATTTTTCCCTAATATTAAAAAAAAAAAATGAGTTGATGTATTTAAAATCGAGACTGCAGAAATGAATTCGCTTATCCTCCGCACTTTGTGGATCTACACGATTCATTCTCTTTTACGAAGTTATGAATATCACTTAGGGTAAGGTGGCACTTCGTGGAAATCATATGGAGAGTTGATGGAATCGATTTTTCGATTCGACAATGGTTACCTCAGTCGATTCTACGAGCCGTTTGGATCTACTGGGGCGTAGAACAGACATATTAATAAGACTCACTTGACGCAGAACAGAGGAACATTTGAGCTATCTAAAATGTACTGATCTTTATTACACTGAATCGTTTGGACGGTAGATTCCATCACCTGTAGTTGATGCTTACTCCAATCAAACTTTCACTTTCATCAGAAAACAACAATTTCCTACATTATGGTTGTTATTTTGGTATTCTACCATACGCGGGGTAACGATCTATGATGATGTTGTTTAAGAAGGAAACAATTTCTCATCACCATGAGGCTCTAGAAGTGGACAGCATTTTTTGCTAGAACAAAGATTTGAAGAGAAAGTATTGATAGTTCCGTTAGAGCACTGGAGGCTGTGAAAATTGTCCAGAAGTACTTTAAATTGAGCGTTGGGCAATTGTAAAGTAGTGTTTCGAATCAAGCACACAATCTTTTGCCACACATCCCCAATGCAGCCTAGGCAACCTGCCTCGTTCCTGCCTTGCCTATCCCTATCACTAAGAGGTTTTCAGTGCACAAATCTCAAATACTATTAGGACTTCATGAGTGAAATTCTCAAGAAGCGTTTGCTCCTCTCGAGTATCAGATGGTTAGCAATTTTAGCGTTGTTTGTTCGGCTTTGTTTTGTTTGTAGTCTCAGAACCGTAAAGTGATAATTAACCTAGAGTTCAGATTTATTTATTAATTTATTTATTGATATAATTCCAACTGACTTAACGTCTTATTGAAAGGTAATGGGGAAAATCCATGTGCTAAACCATACACTACACTAATCAACAAGAATAGAAGGAATACAAAGCAAGTATGTGTTAGTTATTGTATGTAATTCAGTGTTATCTTATTTTCATTGAGATAAACATTTTTATCTGTTGACGAATCAATAAATAAATAAATAAATAAATAAATAAATAAATAAATAAATAAATAAATAAATAGGTAAAACAAGATTAATTTTAGAACACTCACCAAACTTGTCAGTAAAATTAAAATAATCTTTCCTGATGGAATCAGTCGTCTGGTATCTTCGCCATTAATACCAGTACGTAGTACATGCCAACATTTCTGAACTAGCGGCTTTCCATCAAACTACGCTGAATCCGGTGTCAGGAAGTCTCAGCGGAAGTCAAATCGAGCGTAGAGTTCAACGCAATGACATTAATCGAATTGGATTGTGTTGGCCGTAGTTTGCAGCACGGGTTCCAAGCTGCAGAAAATTTCTCGTTCGCAGAACTTATTCAGGAGCCTAGATAAAGATTTCGGCCAAATTCCTGGAGATTAGGATTTACCTAGCAGCACTTTTACCACGAAGACTGCTTCCATGACTTTACGCCTATGCTCCAATGTGTCAATACCCAAGAGTGATCAACGATCTTGGTACGCTGGAAGGTTGACAGGATCATTCCACGGCAGATGACCGAGAGCATGAAGAACAAATTTTCTTTGAACAGCTTCAATCCTCGCAATCCAGATTCTTTTATACAGGTTCCACACCTGGGATCCAAGTTCCAGGATAGAACGCATGAGAGAGCAATACAATGCTTTCAGACAGGTGGGATCACGAAACTCGTCAAAGATCTAAATCATGAAACCGAGCTGTCTGTTGGCTTTGGTAATCATATCCGTGTAGTGTTGTCTAAATGTCAAACCGGAGTCGAGCTTGATGCCTAGGTATCAACTTTCAGCAGAGGCTGGTTGTTTATTACGCATCAAATGCGATTGAGTTCAATTTTCGATGGAACGTGATTATGAAGCATTTGTTAAAACTCAGAGTGAGGAAATTCCTAGAACACCACTCTCCAAAGCTATTGATCAAGTGCTGTAATTGTAAGCAATCATCGAAGCCTCGCACAACCACATAAAATTTATGAAAACAGCAGTAGTCTCAAGTTGCTGCCTTGAGGAACACCCGACACATTATTAAAGTAGTTCGATTTAGCTGAGCCGATCTTCACACAGAATATCCTGTCCATTAGGTGTTGGGGGAGGGGTTATATCACACCAAGTCTTTACAGCAAACACGGTTTTTACGGTATTTAAACATCAAGCTAAAACATAGTTTATTTATAATGCAAACTTTACTTAGTTTAATACATAATTACTTACAATTTTCTTAAAAAATGAAAGAAATCCTATCAGGAATCCACGTTTTTCTGGTTGCTGTGAACCGTAGATTGTAAGTAAGTTTTCAAGTTCAAATAGATTTAATTCAGAGCACCTAGAATAACTAGTTTTAATTATCAATTTACTAGATTTAGGCCCAATTCAATAATTTTAGAATAACTGTAAGTAGATTGAGGTACAATTTAGTAAAAACTTTTAGGCACGTTCGATATTCAAACTGCGGCCGGCAGCGTGACGGCTTAACACAGTAACCATTTAGCTACTCTAACAATTTGAGAGAAATGGAATAAAAGCCCTACAGCTGCTTCGATTGTCGACCATCATTGAAGCAAATGTCGCTCACACACACTTGCATGTTTATTTCATAAAACGTGTGGAGAACAAGAAGGACACACGGCGGGACACTTGAACTCAATTTTGAATCGTTTTTGACTCACTTTAATCAAATGTGGAGTCACTCATATTTGAGTAAATGTGACTGGTATTGACAAGTCGACATATCTAAGATACCGACTTAAATCAGATCGATGTTCTAGATATGTCGACTTGTCGATCCCAGTCACATTTACTCATATATGAGTGACTCCACTTTTGACAAAAGTGAGTCAAAAACGATTCAAAATTTAGTTAAAGTGTCCCGCCGTGAAAACTTGTTGAGAGAGAGAGGGAGAGGGAGTCCGATGACAAAAGAAAATAAAAATAGAACACTTGACAGCGGAATTCCAACAGTGGCCAATAGCGTTGCGGCATAATGTGGTATTGTCTCACCCATATTGAAAAGTTGTTGACGGTTGAACAAAGACCCAACGATTGCTTTGACTATCGAGGCACAAAGCACACAGCGATAAATTTGTTTCTAAAAATCTGTGTGCTGCCAATAGCTTGCACACACTTGCATTGCTTCGTTTATACCATAAAATCATGATTACCTGTAGGGCTACTCATAAACCACGTAAACATTTCTGGGGGGGTCTGACCAAAGTTTTCGCTCCATACACAAAAACTCCAAACAACTGAATGGAGAAAAGTCTACTATGGTGTGTCTGAGATTTCCAACAACAAAATTTCAAAGCAACTCAGACTGGCTTTAGTCACCAAATAGTAAAGCGAAGTCGTTGTCATCCAAACGGGATAACACTGGGCCTATCGAACTGATATGGTTCTCAATATAGCTTAAATCAGATCTCCTATCGGAAGGCAAGTACATGGCGCCGATACTTAACTTCATGTGTGGAGTTGTTAACTTTCTATGTGCAGTTGTTATCTGTTATGGAGAAAGGACTCCCTCCTATTTCACCTTAACACTCTAATTGCTGGTTTGCGTGACCACGTGAAGATGAACCCTCAATTTGTTTGTTACTCAGCACATGAGTCACTCAGCACAATATCTCTTGTGCCCATTTTTTTCTAGTGTGCCTCTAAACATTACATTGAGCCCTGATGTCCAGGTGGAGCAAGACCTAGGGGGTACAAAGTGCCCAAGGGATTGGTGAGGAGCAGCCACGAATCGCGCATTATGGAGGGATATTGTGTATCAGGCTATGTTATAGTATTGTGACGTTATGCCATGTAAATAAATAAATGAGCCCTGATGTTCCGATCGCAGTGCAAATTGGTGCCCATGTATGCCACGATAATTTTACAGTTCAATCGTTATGCTTTGGCTACGCCTGGCAACCAGGCGGTTGTTTTACTTTGCTTTACTTTGTTTTGCAGGAAATTCTATATGCTTCAAAATTAGTAGAATTCTCAACAAGGAGTAATTCTAGATATAAAATGAGCTTCGAAATATTTCTATTTAAGCAACATAATTCAATAAGAAGAGAAATTCGCTAAGAAATGAAATAAAACAAATGAAATCAATCGCACAATAGGCCAACGGTTAACAATCAACAAAAGCTTTAACGAGGATGTCAACTTCTTCACGAAGGCTCTCAGCCATGATCCGCATGTTCTCTTCAATCTCTGGTATCCTTTCGATGGTAAGCTGAGCAATGGATGTGGAGGTTTATAGTTCCATGTTCCGCTTCCAATTTGCTTCAAAAATGTTCCTTTAATTAAAGCTGCTAAGTGATATTCTATCACGACTTATTAATTTAATCACTTACCTCATCCATTCTTCCACTCAAGATTGCGGCTCAACAAACAAGCCAAATATCACTTAAATTTTTTTTTTGCGAAAAATTATATCTATTTCGTGACGAAACAATCAAATCAAAATACAACCACAAAAACTTACAACTTCATTTTTCCAGGGCTGCTAGGATACATCTTTGAAAAGTTCAAATGTCAAAAGTGTGCCACAGAGTGCCACACATGTTCTATTATGGTGTAAGATTTTCTAATATGGCGTGCTTGTTCTGAGCGACTCACCCCTTGCAATAACCTCACTTCTATATTTGAAAAAAAAAATTCACTACACAGTAGAAGATAATCGATTTTGAGAAAAAAAATTGACTTTACGGAACAAACTGCAATAAAATTTCCAAAATAACGGAGCGCGGTATAGAATGGAATTTCCTCTTGCACTGAGCTTTCACAGTTTTCAGCGGCGGGAATACCACCATCATTTTATTTTAATGCTTAACCATCAGCTGAGATAATTGAAGTGAATCTTGAATTGCTTGAGCGTTCACTTATTGTATTTTGTTGCAGGCAAGGAAAAAACATGCCATTTGCTCATGAAACAGCGAAGCTCAACGTATTATTGGTTCAATTTGACCAACAAATCATAAGGATGTGCTGATGCTGTAGGAAAATTACTAAATATTATAAGAAGCTATAAACAAGGCAAAACACCAGCTACGGAAAGATCGTTCCCGTAAAATCTAACGCACAGCACAATAGAGGATATTTTCAACGCATTGTTCTGTTATGTTCTGTATTGTTTCGTATCTACGTGACTTTCAGCCTGAGGCTGGTTCGTCTCACCAGGGAGACGACTTGGATCCGATATACCGAACTCATCAACACATGAGGTCGGGACCAACGGTTGTAGTTCCCTTCTAAAGGCAAGACATGATCAGAAATGTTTCATCTCAGAGAATCCCTGATTTGATACCAGACTGACTGGTGTGAGAGGCAACCACGCTTAAAGCCCGTCTACGTTAAATTTCGGACACTTTTCTTTCAGTGTAAATTTTGAATTATCTCACGGATCGCTGAAACGTATCACTTATATGTCAGCTGAAACTCTCTACTTTATTGCATGGTATATGTTTACATTCTTCTTACATTCATTAAATGGGCGTCGAATCAAGTGGAAGTGCGCAAACGCATTATGTACGAACGGCAGCAAAATCCGACTTTATCGGTACGCGATCTTGCCAAGAAACTAAAATGACCGAGAAGTACCGTGACCAGCGCTTGACTGTTGATCGGAAGGTTGGAAGTGGAACAAATCGAAAAGTATGCTCCCAACAAATGGACAAAAAGGTGGTAACCTTTATTGAGAAAGTTGGGAAATTAAAATCATACGTACAAAAAGTGAAGCAGAAGCAAGGACTGAAGGCGTACAAAGTGAAAAAGGAGCCCAGCCGTGATGATAATCAAAATTTCACTGCAAAAAGTCGTGCTAAGGAGCTTTACACCAATTTTTTGCAAACATTTCCTTGTATCACAATGAAAGACGAAACATACGTACTCGAAGACTTTAAACAGCTTCCGGGTCTGGCTTTTTATACCGCAAATCAAAGGAACGCCATTGCCGAACATTTCCTGACAAAGATGGCGTCCGAATTCTCGAAGTAGTATTTGATTTGGCAGGCCATATGTAGTTGTGGTCGAAAATCTTAAAGTTTCGTCTCTACCGGCACTATCAATAAGGATGTGTACGAGAACTACCGTTGCTACCGTTCATCAGCAGTAACGACGCTTCAGCTCTGTTTTGGCCTGATTTGGCCTCTTGTCACTATGCGAAATCCAAGAGGTCAAATACGGGCCATAAACAGCTGTCCACCAAACTGTCCAGAACTTCGCCCAATAGACAAGTGATGAGCACTAGTTAAGCGGACACTCTTCGAAACTAAGAAGAAAACAAGTGGTACCGATGATTTCAAGAAAAAATGGAGAATCTTCTCGGCGGGCGTATCTGAGGATACCGTACGGAACCTGATGGCGGGTGTACCACAGAAAGTTCGAGAATTTTACAGAAACAAGGATCAACAACCTAATTAACTGTTTCTAATGTAGAAATTACTCTATTATTGTGAAATAAACAATCGGAATAACGTGTAAATTTCCTTGAGGCCGGTAAAGCACTCCCCGTATTTTCTCATGAAAAAAGTGCTTTATCCTCGCGTTATTTTACCATCATCTTTGTACGGGTCCCATCTCATTGTTCAATTCTGGGCAATGAGAGAGCGGTTTCGCTTGCAAAGGTGGGCGCTATAGAAGGCGATATGTATGATCGACAAATCGCCTTCAATGAATTTTTTACTATCTTTCGTCAACAGCCACTCGTCAGCTGGCAGTATAAATGGACTAACGAGGATTTGGGGCGATGGCAATATTCAGTCATCCCAAAGGTGTCGAAGAAGTCTTGGTTTGGGGGGATGGATGTGGGTCGAGACTTCATTCGTGTGATGTCTCGTCTCATGTCCAATCATTATTCTTTGAGTGCTCATGTATTCCGTGTTGAACTGAGCGACAGCAATCTCTTTAAATGTGGACAAGGTTACCAGGACGCCGATCACATTAGTTGGTCATGTGCTGAGCATCGTGGAGTCAGATCTGAGCTTTATGATTCCCTTTGGGCTCGAGGTAGACAACCCAATGTATCGGTTCCAGATATTTTGGCTGTACGTGATCTGGAGTTTATGAAACTCATTTATGTTTTTTTGACTAACATGAGCCTAAGATTGTAGTTAGTTTAACCTGTATGTTAACTATGAGTTTTTTTCTATCTGTGTTTGTGTGTGTTTTGTTTTTCTTTCTAAAAAATGTTCAAGTCAAAAGAAAACCAAAAGTTGTAAAGTAATAAGTGTTTAGCCAATTTCGAATTTAAAATAAACGTGCTTTCCAAACCATACTTCAAATCCCGCCCATCTTCCCATCCGTTCAATTGTTATTCCTATTAACCTCGGAACGGCCACGAGTAAACGGTTCTATCCCTTAACATTATGATGTAGAAGGAGATGTTTCGCTCATCGCCAGTTGAGGTGGCAGATGTATCTGGGCCTCAACCTACCCCGCAGTGGGATGTTTGGCAATGATAACGTCCTTGGTTCGAGCACTACTTTACCCATGCCCTTTCGCTCAGCTTTCAATACTCCTATTCCACCTACCGTACACTAACTTTCAACACTTTCTCTTCATATCTTTCATTCTAGCAAACATGACTGTCTACTCTTGGTGCCTCATGGCGATGAGCGAAACATCTCCTTCTACATCATAATCGTTACTCCACGTTCGGAGAATACAAATATAACAATTAGAATATGCCCTTAACATTAGTTTTTAGATAATTGATGTACATTAATGTATATAAAAATGGAAACTTGGCTCTGTAAAGTTGATTCAATTGAGCCTGTACAAATAAATTATTTAAAAATAAAACGTGTAAATTGTTTTGCTGCTATTATTTTGGTTTCCGAAATTTAACGTGGACAGGCCTTACCACCTAAAGGATTGTTGATGGCATCGGATCATATGGCTTCATCGGATCCTATAATTCATCAAAAAAAAAAACTGAGTTGCTTTAAGAAGTGCAAAAATTACTTCTCAATGCGATGCATTTGCCGACAAACAGTTCCATAAGTTGTTTTTCAAAATATAATGAATCATAGAATTATTGTGCTTAATTATTTTCATAAATTTGTCTCACAATGTGTTGCTTTCACTTAAACACTACATCGTGAGAGCGGATACCTGAACAATCGAAAGGTATTCAACATTGTATATTATTTGAATATTACAGTTCATAGAATACTTGCGATATTATTGTTAGGTTAATGTATTCTTTAACAAAGTTGTAACGCAGTCTGGTAATGCATGGATAATGACACCGCCAGAACTAGACTTTTGAATACCCTAGAGGCCCAAGGAAGACAACCTCATGTTTCTATGAGATATGTGTTGGGATCGCGCGATCTGTGTTACATGCAATCGATTTAAATGTTTCTCCAGATGTCTAGTATAAGAGTTTAACCTGCTTTTGTTTTCTTTATTTATTAGTTTGTTTTTGTTTTGTTTCGACATCTTGAGGAGTCTAATCGTCGCCCAATGGTAAACACAACCGGCCGAACACCAAAAGGGAACCCAGACCATACCACTCAATGTTAAAAGTGATGGCGACAACTATTTGATGAGACCACAGCATCGCATTTCTATGTTCCTTTGTCCAATCCATCCTCAAAAAATGTCACCCCTTTTAACCTCGGGTAAACCACGAGTAAACGGCCCAAGTCACACTAATGCAAGTATTAAGTCAGTCATTATATCAAAAAACAATGAACTATCGGCTCCGTGAAGCTAACGCAATTGAGCCTGCCAACTAAATGAACTAGTAAAAAAAAAATTGTAGAATTAATCAAGAATTACAATTTCATCATACAGCATATCCTGTAATTCAGCATCTGAAACAAGTGATCGGTAAACCAATCCAACTGAGTCAAAATGGCTATTTACAGCAACCTTAATAAGATAGCACAGAATTTGAGCTAATTAATAAGTTTTAAGTAGAAAAATAAAAATAAATTCAAATATATCTAAGAAGAAACAAAAACTTCAATAAACATAGTTAGTTATAAATTCAAATAACTTTTATTGAGGTAAAGTTTTTCGATTTTTTCGGTACATTCCCCCTGGTTGGCTGTTGATTGAAACGGAAATATGAATTGCTTTCCAGTTTGATACCAATATCTTCCTCCTTTACAATACACTTAATCCCAAAACACAGAACCGTTCTTTATATTCCAGTCCAATGTTTTCCTTGATCCCCGATACTGTTTCAAAGTTGCGGATCATGCTCCGATGGCCAAATCGATGCCACCATCAAAAAGGGTGAGTTTTTGTTTGTCCAACTTGAACCCCGTGTCCATTTGACCATAGAAAAATATCCGAAAGGATATAAAAGAAATGATTTATGATGGAAACCGCTCCAACTGACCGATAACAAGCTGGTTCTTATTTTCTTAAGTGAATCCTGGGGAATATCAACACAACATTATCACATCATCGCCATCATCATCATCATCATCATCATCAAGAGCAGCAGCATCCTACCCGTCGTTCTTGTTTTTGTTGCTGCTGCTACTGAAGGATGAGAGATAGAAGTTCCCAAGTGCAAGAATGGGACTGGGACAGGAAAACTCTTCACTTTGAGATCACTCATCCTCAGGGGCACACAGAACACTTGTGCGCTTGCGAGAGAGTAGCAACTCGCTTTCTCCCTTTTCCATAACAAAGAAAAATAAATATCTTTCTACTGCTGAATAATTCATGAAATTTTTATTGCATAGAAGCTGTTTCTGTATATATATTTTTTTTCTTCGTTTGGTCCGTTTGTAGGAATGGTTTTTTTTTGCGGCTGCGAATCCAAAACTCAGCTTTATCTCGGAATTGGGATGTCTCTTCACATCTCCCGGTGTGGTACACCACCGCATGACACCGTGTGATCCAAACGAAGAGCACTAGGACTCTACCACATACATTACATTAATGATCATTGAAAGTCTGATAATGTGCGGTTTCTGAATCCTTGCTTTCGGTGCTGACAGCCGTTGTGTCACGGTGCACGGCTAGGTCCTGAAAACGACGATTGTCGAATGTGATGAAAGAGGGCCGGTGCATCCTGTTGAAAGCACTTCAAATGGAATGGCTTTCAGCGCGCTTAGCAGGTTGTTCCTGTTAGGTTCAACTAGTGGAAAAGGACGCTCTTGGCAAAAAAAAGCCCCGACATTTCAAATAGGCGTATCTGATTTTGAGAGCAATAATGTTGAAAGATATTCAGCAGCTGCTGTTGATTCAGGAGAGTAAGCTATCATTTGTTCTTATTGTCGATAGAAATAGTTGATCATGAAAACAGAAACGCCAATTTGGAAATTAACGCTTGTATTATCTTCTTTCTGTTATGCGGTAAGAATTTTCTGGTGACCATTATTTTAATTGAAATCTCTGCTCCGTGCTCAGTATTTACCCTGAAATGTTTATAGTCAAGCGCAAACCAATCTTGACAAAAGCTCTGATGAAAAGAAGATACGACAAAGTCTGATTTTTAGCCCATTTAAGAAAATTAAAAATAAATAAGAAATATGCAACAGTGCCAACGTAACAGACTGAAGAATAACTGTAAACACAAACCTTCAAAATAAGTTCCAAATGTTGAGTGGAAAAGTAACTAATGATCTCAATGTTAATTCACTGAAACCATAATTATTATGCAAACAAAAGTCAAAATGTGATTTTAAATTTTGATATGTTTGATAAAAAAAATAAGCCCCTTGTTTAAACAAGTGAATATGCTAGTGGAATAAAGACTGTACTCGAAAAAAATGAGACACACAAAAATGGTCGCCAAAAATTCATTTTTAGTCGGATTTTCTTCAAACTTTAAAGGAATAAACGAAAACATCATGGTTAGGTTTCTATTTCATTTCTTTCTTGGATCTCTTCCCCATGGCCCAATGCCCGCTTTTTTCCCTGGACACGGCTCACAAGGTTTTGGGCAATAGTGGGCTCGACTTCTTTTGATAATTTTTTCCACTGTTTCTTCAATGCCAGCTCGTTCTCGAACAGCTTAAAACTTCTCAAACGAACAAAGTTCTGGCAAGCTCGGTAGCTTGAAGTATTTTGATACTAAAATAACATTGTTATATCTGTACCAGTCTAACACAGGCCACGCGTAGTGGCAGGATGTCAAATCTGGCCAAAATATCGTCACACCTTCATGATACCGCAAGAAGAGAAGCAGGGGCGCTTCTGAAAGCACTCGTCTCGGTAGATTTGCCCATTAATGGTATCCGTCGTAATGTATGGCTGACTCATCTTTTTTTCTTTTTTTTTCTTTTTTTTACGTCGGCTTATTTCCTCACATGGTGAAAATCACCGACGCCAGGGTGACGACTCCACCACCTGGACCCTACCTAACGACTCATGAATATGAGCCGGGACCAACGGCTTTATTTCCCTTCCGAAGGAAGACGTGACCAGATTTTTTCGCCTCAGAAAAACCACCGACGTCGACTGGGATTGAACCCAGACCCACTGGGGTGCCAAGTAGCAGTCACGCTTACCACTACACCACCGACGCTGGCGGCTGACTCATCTTTTCACAATAACAAATGGCCTGCTAAACCAAGAACTTTGCTGCGAATTTGTCCACCTTCTTCTTCCTTACCTTCTTAGAAACGGTCAACGATGATGTGGCAACGTAAAACTCCTGCCTCAGCAATTGCTATGTGTCCACCTTGATGTATGTCTCGTCATCCATCACGATGTACTTCGCCGCTGGATCGTCTGGGTCTCCTTGAATGACTCTAGTACCCGGGATACCGTCGAATGATGGAATCCCAGGTGTTTTCCGATCCACTTCTGGATTCGGATTTTCCTCGACGGCACACATATTTTGTTTGGTGGATCTGCTCTTGTTCCGATGTCATCTCGATAACCAATTGACAGATTGTGTTTAAATTTTATCAACCTAAACATTACACTCTTCGCTAGTATCAGTCAACATTACATTAATTTTTACCAACTTGTTGAAAATTTACTAGGTGATCATTGTGTCTTATTTATTTCGAGTACAGTAATTATAAGTAAATGTAGAAAAATTGTTAGTTTTTAATTGAAATAATAAAGCCTCATAGTATCTACCAAACAACTGCCAACCAAACAAAAAAAAAATTATCATAAATATATGCGTTGTAAAATGCTCTAAAAGTCACCTGAAGATGAATTTAGAATAAGTTGAATAAAATGCTTTTGAGAAAGGATCCGACTCTGACAGATTTTTGTATCAGACTTCCTCTAAGTGGTTTTAAAAAATTATTATAAATGCTTGAAGTTAAATTATCAACATCTGTAGAAGAATGTGTTCCTATTTTTCATAGAAAAGAGGAGTATTTTTCTAACATATTCAAAAACGTACAACCCTAGTCATCACTACCCACTAAAATATACCAAACCTCAGCATGCGTTTCCACAGAAAATGTGGGATCGGCCAAATTAGAGTAGCTCTGAATTGAATGAAACTTTGCCCACGCATTTGGTTAATAAGAATGAGCTTCCTTGTAATAACGTCTCTTTAAACTGTTCGTCTGCTGTAGACGATTTAAGTTCATACGAGACGGCCAACGACCAAACCCACCTGAGCCTAACAATGCCCTCCTCTGTACCTCCGCTTCCTCGTGCACCTACAGACTATCGATCTTGTCATCATAGATCCCAGAGTTTACAGCTGCCTATCTCAGATCTGTGACTGTGGTCAGCAGTCTCTTTTCTTTCCCTGCATACTTCAATCTCCTATATCTTAGCATATACATATATGCGTTTTTTATACTGAAAGATTTCCTAAGCGCAGAGGTCCGCTCCTTCAACGTCACTGTCGAGTATGCGAATATCATCCAGTTGAGCAAAATGACCTTGATTTTCTAGTTTATTGACGGCCTTATTACCAGGTATACCTGCGTGTAGAGGTTTCCCAGTCAAAGGTTACGTTGATGTACTGCTGCGACTCTAACAACTACAATTGCCCAACCTGCCCATGCTCAAGTGCAGACAAACAAATCGCAGAATCGGAGAATACAACAGTCTGAGTCCCATTAGACAACTTGCATACCTGCAAGTACGTAGTACGGCCTCAGTTGAGAAAATATCACATATACTGGAAAACCCTGCCGCAGCGGCTTATGGCATCCCCAGACGCTTCGTAATCAACCTGGTCTTCAATCAATGAACCGTCTGTGAATAGCACATTTCAACTCCCGTGTGTTGAATCAACTTCTTCGTAGGCCACCTCTTGGGTTTCCTTTGCTCCATATAATCGCTTGATACTTCAATCCACTTTGGGACACGTAGAGACCCAAGCCCGTTGCCATAGCCTAGGTCGCAGGTACTATCAGGTCATACCACCACTCTTTAGCTCTACAGACTCCACAGACAGTATGTTTGTGGCCAAGAGAGTGGTTCCCTTGTAGTAGCCTCATGGCTTGGAAGCCAGGTCTGCAGTTACAAAGTTCATCAGGATGACCTTACCATTCTGCACCTATATGAAACTCTTTATGATTTCCTAAAGGCTCCGCTTCAATAGGCATCATTGTATTGAGGTTATAGGATTTTAAGCAAGAACGTACCGTCCCTGCTCCATAGATCCAATCCATAAAGTATGCAAGCACGATCGTTGCGTTAGCAATCTTGCTCAAGATACAGCGCGAATCTTCAGAAGAAAAAAACGTTTAGAGCCCGAAGAATTACCAGCTTAGCATTCACGTTACACTCCATTGACAAACCAAATTTTGTGGAAGATCATCACACCAAGTAGCTCATTTGGCGCACTATCTTGATACTACCCAAGTAACACAACTTGTTATGTAATGTTCAAAAATTTATCTTTAAAACATGATTTACTTTTTTATACAACACCACAAAAAAAACAAATAATAACTCAAATCAAATAAAAAAAAATAAAAAAATCCAAAATAAAAACAATTGCAGAAATACTTGTACATGACATGCTAGTTTGATAAATGTCAAACGAACAGAAGTTAACAACGATTGTTAAGATTGTTGTGATTGGGAAAATTATGTTTGTTTATGAGGAGAACATGCACAACTCATAGTAAAAAAAATGACATTCGTTTTGGTCCAAATCGATTGTTTAATTAATATAAGAAATCTAAAGATTGTAAATTTTCGAATCGAACGTTTAACAAAATATCATATGCGAGGCAGCCTTTATGGTGCAACTTTTGGTTTTACTCTTGCATAATTGATGAGCCGTTCTAAAGATTATAACAAATCAACAGAAAATTTTCTTATATTTTGCAATTTTGTAGCATCTCTGTTGGAATCATCAAGAATCGTCATGGTGTGCATTAGACAAATGGTCTACACTGTCGATTGAAAGTATTTTTAAAACATAAAAATAATTTCTAGATTATCGAGCAATTTTCTTTTTTACTGAAAATGTATCATCTCAATGATCGACAAAATAAACACATTTTCGAAATTTTTAGTGATAATTGTAATCATAGTCTCAACCGGCACTGTAATTTTGTTCATAGCTATGATGTGAAGTTGAAATTGAGTCCAAAATACATCTTGAGAGCAGTCTAATTACATGCTCATGATGGTCCATTGCAAATTATTTCAGTTAGTTATAATAACATCATAATAACCATATCAGAGCATCTTCTTAGTGAAATGTCATTTGGCTCCAGAAATTTTAGGAAAAATATGACGTTTCTTGTGAACCATAACAATTAATCAACTGCTGATGGTGATTCTTATTACATGCTATAGTTCTGAAAAATATATTTGTTTTTTATCTCTTGTAGTTAGACCAATTCTGTAACCGTTTTTTAAGAAGATATCATGCAAATGGGCTAGGTCTGCTTTTTAATCGATATGAAAAATTTATAAAAAATTAATGGGTATTCATAAACAAATTCATCATATTCATAACAAACATTACTGTCAAATTCGATCTGTGTTTACATCTGCTAATTTGACACTTGTTGGATTGAATTGTTGTGTTCATGCATTTCTGCATTTAGTTTCAGTTTTTTATAACTTGATTATAACCTGTTAGTTATTGTAATGCTATAAACTACCTAGATAAGACATCGTCATGTCAAAAGCATGTTCTGCAGTGCATCTTCAAAACTTCTTATACTACCTAAAAGATGTTATAAAAAGATCGATTAATTGCGCTGTTTTTCGTCATATTTGAGTCGAAAATTAAGTCATATGTTCTAGAAAAATATTGTATAACAAAATTTCAGGATAACTGACCAAAAAGATGTTTTTGGTGTTACTTGGGTAGCTCGTCGGTACTAACATATGGTAACCTCAGCCTGTGAGTATGCCCGGCATAACATAAACTTCCGGTACTGTAGGAAATTTCCACAAAGGTCATCATGCGCCCTTGGATGTTCCATTTCTAGATGATAGTTAAAATAGAAAGCCTCCATGTCATATTATATGCCTTCAATAAATCGAGGAACAATACATCAACATGTAGGTCCTCCATGTTGACCTTGTCGAGCTCGGAGAAGATCGTCTCCGACCCACAGCCGCATCGAATCCACTCCAGCATCTTCCTCGTGCAGCGTGATGGGTCTATACAATCCATTAGGGTTTCATCCTTCCCGGATGGATATTCGAATGACCAACCCTTCTTTCCACATGTCTGGAATTAGGTGTGGATCATTGTGTCAAGAAGAGTCAAGCAACCGATAAATGACAGTTTTCTTTGGACAGGATAACCAATATCATCCGATCCCACTGCTTTCACCATGGTGCAGGGCCCAGTTAAACTCTTCAAGGTCGAAAAGCCTATTTTAAAGCTTGTTCTCGAAAAAAAAATGCAACAAACATATATGATCGCCAAAAATTCATTTTAAGTCCAATATTTTTGAAAGTCTCGGGGAATAATTAACCATATATGAGCTATGTTTTTGCAAAAATGGTTTATTCAACCTCCTTTCCTAGGTAAATGCCCACACCTTGGACTTAACGCTACCCCTCAAATCCTGTGCAAATCCGGAACATCCAAGCGGGACTTGCAGACGAAAAATTCCAGGGCAGGAATCTGCTAGGCGTCCGCTTTAATATTTGCTCGTCGTCTATTACGCTGCATTTCGACTGTACCTACCACTCGCGGAACAGCTTCCTGACGCGGGATTTGGCTTTCGTATTCTGTTTATCGGTTCGGTAATATGCCTTCCTTACCTTGACGACATGAAGTCCGGCCCGCTTCATTGTCTGCTGGACGAACCAGAAGGAAGAATTGACCTTCTTGTCCAGAATCGAATGCACAGATAAAAAGAAACATTCAATTTTCAGCGTTATCTAATGAACATAAAGGGAATGCTAGATTTGGCAGTAATTAATGGGATATTTCATGTAAATTAAAGCCAAATAACGCCTGAATCTAGCCTGTTGTATGAAAGATTACAATCATAGTTGTATGGCGCATGAAAGATTGCAAACAATTTCGTTGTTTATGCCTAATTTTGCTTGGAATTAAACAAGGAGAAATTTAACGCACCTATAAAAATTCATTATTGTTTTCTGTGTGGTTCAGAATGCACTTGAAGTAATCCCTCACCTTCCTTGCGTCTACGGGGTCGGTCGTCTTTGCTTTTCTTCAGCTGCCAGCTCGTCACTGGGTCGCCTGGGTCTCCTTGAACGATTTTACCACACGGGACATGGTCGAATTTTCGACTGTTTCAACTGATTCCCGATCCACCTACACAGATAGAAAGAAACATGTAATTTCCTGCGTTATCTAATGCACATAAAGGGAATGCTAGATTTGGCAGAAAATAATGGGATATGTCATGTAACTTTGAGCTAGATAACGCCTGAATCTAGCTTGTTGTATGAAATATTGCAAACATTGTTGTATGGCGCATGAAAGATTGCAAACAATTTCGTTGTTTACGCCTCCTTTGGCTTGTGATTAAACGAGGGGAAATTTTATGCGCTTGTTAAAATTCATTATTTTTTTCTGTGTATGGCATTCCCGATCCTCCTATTTTTTGTCGAAGCACTTCTTGTTTGGAAGCCATCTCGATAATAACTTAACAAATTTTGGCGAAATTTTGCTTCCATGTGCAAAATTACACATTAAACTCTAAATTATTTTTTTCATCAATTTTTATCCATGCGATAAAAAGTTTTACGCAAAAGAAAGTGTTGCAGTTTTTTCGAGTACAGTCTTTACTTATACATACTTGGGGCACGTCCACGTTCAGTCACAAATATAGTATATGACTGGTAAGTGTTCTTATTGTTGGCTAACCAATACACCATCGGCGCCCTCGGCTAATCTAAGAAGGTGAAGAGATGCTCAGACGGTTGGAACCTAAGCATTATCTATATTCTTTGCGCTTATAGGCTTATGGTTATAGCACCATTACCCGGTCTCTGAAAAGAGAAGAATGTCTGAGAATATCCGTTATCTAATGGTTGGGACCTAAGCATTAATTGAGCAATGTCCTAGCTTTTTACGGCTAATGATTAAAGTTTCATCGAACGCTCCGAAAATAGACCATCGTATAATGGAAACGCCTAATCCAATTATTGTGCGGCGTGAATTGTGATCAATGTAGTAATCAATAACTTCGAAATGATTCATTACCTTCACTAAATCCCAACGGCCAACAAGCATTTAGACGCATCGAAAATCAACATAGTCTCGCTGTACTGCGTTGATAATTCTCCACCAGTATCTAGGTGTTGGATCACGATTTCGTAGACCACCTCGCTTCCGTGTGATCAGTTCAGCTATCACGAAAAGTTTGCCTTTTTTCATCGTCGTGCTGGAAAGTTTTTTTCAAGTACGTCACTAAGCTTTACAGCCTGCTTCCTGCGAACTACTCCCGGAAGGCATTCACGCACTTTTTCTCCACAGATGAAAAATCCTCTTCTTAGCATCTGGCTTTCGGAAAACAACTCGGAATCGTGCAGTCAACGGTGAGTCGTGTGATTAAACGTTACTACGAAACTCTGAGCATCGAACGGAAGGAGAAATGCGGTCAGTATGGATGTTCTATTAGATCAGGATCACAAGCGTGCTTCGATCAGGGATGTGGCCAAAAAGTTGGATCTGTCCAAGTCTTTCATCCAGAAAGCCAAGGACCGAGAGGGACTGCATACGTACATGGTGCAGAAGGCTGTAAATCATGACGAACGGCAAAATACGGTGGAAACGTCACGGGCCCAGAAACTGTACACCCAGATGCTGAAGAAGCCTTATTGTCTCATCATGGATGACACAATATCGGGACTACCAGGACTGTAAACGGGGAGATCTACCTTAAGGAGTGTCTACAGATGCATCTGCTTCCTCTGTTGAAGCAACACGAGGGCCCTACGATCTTCTGGCCGAATCAAACTTCGTGCCACTAAGGAGTGTATCGAATATAAGCTATCCACATACATTTGCGTTGTACGCATGTATTTGTGATGGTTTTTTATGCTCTGAACACTGCATGCTGTGCGTTTGACTGTCAGCTTTCTTTTGTTTACTTGTTTGTGCGGTTCAAATTCTGCGTTTTCAAAATGTCACGTATTGAAAAGGAAGTGAAAATTAAGGTTCTGGATACATGGCTAAGTGAGAAGGGTATTACTATGCGAAAATTGGCGAAGCGGTTTGGAATTCATCATGCGAGTGTTAAAACCATCATTAATAAGTTTGGGGAACAGTATTCTTTGGATGAGCTACCAGGAAGAGGCAGAAAACCCGGTTCTTCCAACCCGAAACTGGAGCAGAAAGTGGTATCTCTAATCATGAAGAACAAATCAATGTCAATACGTGATTTGGCCAAAAAAGCAGGAACGAGTGTTGGAATGATCCAGCGTATCAAGAGGCGAAACCACCTGAAGACCTACAAGAAGCAGAAAATCTCGAAACAAAGTGCAGAACAGAAGAAGCGAGCAGCAACAAGGGCCCGGAAATTGTATTCGCGTCTTTTGCAGCGTCCGGATGCATGCATTTTGATGGACGATGAGACCTATGTAAAGGAGGACTTAAAAACCCTTCCAACCCTTCGAAAACATTATTGCCGTCGTTGGGGAGGATGTGAGCGATGCGGACAGGTCAATTCAAGTGGAGAAATTCGGTCGAAAGGTACTGGTATGGCAAGCAATATGTTCCTGTGGTTTGAAGTCAACCATGTTTTACACTACCGGAACTATAAATGCGGAAATCTATCGATCTGAGTGTCTCCAGAAGAGATTGTTGCCTTTATATAAGAAGCATAGTACACCTCCACTGTTTTAGCCGGATTTAGCATCGGCTCACTATGCCAAAACCACTCTCAATTGGCTTGCGGAAAAGGGTATAGATTTCGTTGATAAAAATATCAATCCACCAAATTGCCCTCAGCTTCGACCCATCGAACGTTACTGGGCAATCATGAAGAGGGTCTTCAAGAAGACTGGTAAGGCAGCTGGGAACATGCAGGAGTTCAAAAAAATTTGGGCTCAAGCGTCCAAAAAATGCGATGCAACACTTGTCCGGAACTTGATGAAGAGCATTCGATCCAAAGTTCGAAAATTCGTGAAGGAATAACTTAAATTTCATCCGGTCTTCATTATGTTCAAGTTTAACCTCGTACAATAAAGGATCAATTTTTTGTATGAATAAAATATCGGATTTCAACAAAATGTGAAAGAAAGTTTGTGGATAGCTTATTTTCGATACACTCCTTATTCAAATATTGTCCTTGAGTGGTACGAAACCATCGGGGTCCCTTTCATGCCCAAAGACATGAACAAACCCAACGTACCGGAACTAAGGTCATTGGAAAAATACTGGGCTATTATGCAGCAGGTACTACGAAAGCATTCCAAGGAGGTCAAATCTGAGGAAGACATGAAGAAAAAGTGAGTTTCCGTACAGAAGAAGCTGCAGTCAGATGTTGTTCAGTCATAAATGGAGTTAAGCGTACCGTACGAGCGTACAGTTATGGTATTGAAGTTGAATGAAATAAATATGCCAAATGCTTTCTAATAGGTTATTTTTTATTGTCTGAAAGCTTGAAAAGGATCGGTCCACTAGGTAATTTTCTACAGCGTTTTTTCCGTGATGCAATTTGATGTGGGACACGCTTTAGTACACGTATACGTGAGCTCGGACACCGACATATATTCATCAACCGTCAAAAATTAGGTTGGGTTGGCTCAAACAATTTGGATGGCAAATTTGAAGTTTTGACGGGAAAATAAAATATCTTTTCTATAGCATACAATGGTAGGATATTATCCTCTTCTTATCCAAAGCATATGTCACTGCCCTTCACACGATGCTGCTTCTGGTATGACTGAATGACTTTTCCTGTAGGATTTTAGGTGTGGCTGACTGGTGACAACAATGACGCGACAACGAGGAACGCAGGAGAATTTGTTTTGTTCGATGGAGTAAACTTCCACAACCTTAGCCCATATTGGGTCTTTTGATAGTGGTCCAGAATGCGAATTTAGCTGGAACGATACGTTTTCAGCCTTAGTTTGAAATTTTAGAGCAAAGTTGTTTTTAATAATAAGGTCCTTCTTTTGGTTTGAATGAAAACTAGGGTGGTACTTGTTTTCAGGGAAATCGGAAATCTTACTTTTTTATTTGTAGAAATAAAGGCATATAAGGTCTGTATCCGCAATAATCCCGACACCTCAAAACATGAATAAAACATAAATTTCGCATTATATTTCCGTCGTAGTTATTTATTTCAGATTCATGGGATGTGTTTTAACAATTCGTGGAGACAAAACATAATAATTCGGTATTTGCATAAAGTTTTCGAACTTTGCGCTTGACTCCGTCCATTAGGGTTTGTACAGACTCTTCAGAAATCGTAGAAGCCGCCTTTGTCCAAATTTGCTGGAAGTGTTTGATGTTTTTGATTCCTTGCTTCTTTCCAGAAACCTTCCGCTTCATCTGGGCAATTTGGCAAGTTGAGGTTTTTGGTACAATGTTCACTTGATTTGCTTGGTACCACTCCATCACAGTTTTAGCATAGTGGCATGATGCCAAATCGGGCCAGAACAAAGGTTTTTCTTTGTGACTTTTGATGAAGGGTAGCAATCGCTTTTGCAGACACTCTTTCTGATAGATCTCCTTGTTGATTGTGCCTGTAGTGACGAAAGATTTATTCTTTTTGCCTCACGTGCAAATTGTTTGCCACAAAAGGTATTTTTTGGGAAATTTCGATGCCTTCTTCGTTCTGAAATGTAAGCTGTAGCATTTCTTGCCACAGCTAAATAAAAAGTCAGCCCTGGAAGCTGCTTGAAATCCTCCAGGACATAAGTTTCATCGTCCATAACAACGCATGAAAACTTCGTCAAATATTTGCAGTACAAACGTCGAGCCCGTGATTTTGCTGCCAAGTTCTGTTTGTCGTTGCGATTTGGAACTGTTTTTACTTTACTTTACTTATACGACTTAAGTCCCAAACGTTGTTTTGATTTTTAGACAAAACCAGGCGACATCCCTATTTTACGAGCCACCGTTCGAATGGAGAGATTTGGGTTTTTCGTTAATATCCTTTTCACCTTTCGGTCCATGACAGGATCAGCGCGTCCAATGTTTTTGTCACTTCTCGGTTTCCTCTCCACCGTCAAACGTTCCGAAAATGATTTGAGCACATCGTGAACAGTGGATTTAGGCAAATGTTGTCCAATGTTTTTGCAAGGTCCCGTATTGACAAGTCAGGATTTGCCGTACGCCCGTATAAAATTCACTCGCGCACTTGTTTTTCTTTCGTCGCCATCTTGAATACTAAACATGAAATGTAAACATCAATCATAGTTTTTTTTTTCATCATAGACTCTCAGCTATACCACAGTGAAATTTTTCATTGCTACCTGCAATATTTCAAAAGTTACAATGATTTGAAGGTGTCCAGTTTAATGTAGATACAGACCTTATTCTTCAGAAAAGGCAACTTTGGCTGAATTAATTTTGTTGTGGCTTTTGAAATGACCAAATAAGAGCAATTTTTCCTACGTAGCTTAAGGTGAACCTATAAAAATCAGTACTTTTGCTCTAACTTTTTTATTTCAAATTTTTCAGCACATCTGTGTTGCCATTCTAGAACAATAAAAGATACAACTTTTGATGTACTGAAATCGCCGCTATCGTATGACAAACAAAAGTTATGATGGTTTTTGGTAAAAAAAAAAATAGGACTTTTTCAACCCTTCAAAGGGCGCAGTCTATCTGAGCGTCTGTTCTCCATGTTAGGGGCGGCTCAAAACAGCGTCTGTTCTCCATGTTAGGGGAGGCTGATCATCGTCCTCGTGGGAGTCTAAACAGTGCTGTGCACGATGGTCCTCCGGCGAGACAGGGGGCTAGGGAAGGCCCAACAAGCCGCCCTTAAAAAATCAATGTTACAAATAATACAGACGTTAATACGGACCGGAACAATCGGCAAAGACCTAGGCGACGAATTAAGGACTACGATTGGAAACTCGAAACATGGAACTGCAACCGACAGGTACGAGAAGAAGAGACGCGCAACGAGCAAGGTGGATTGATCAAGTAGAAGGCGACCTGTGGACCCTCCGCAGACAGCGAGGCTGGCGAGGTACAGCCATGGACCGATTACAATGGAAACAACTTCTGTGTACAGCAGAGGCCACACCGCCCTTAGTCTGATTGGTAAGGTAAGTAACCTTCAAGCCACATCTCGAAAGAAAATACCAGGATTAAATTCAACGTACCTCAATTCGTGAAAGTCCTTTGATATCTTTCCACACAAAGCTTTAAGAGTTAAGTTGTTTTCGGCACTTTAACTAAATATGAATCGGATTGTTCCAGACTTTCCAGATGTTTATACATTTTGTTTCCTTATTTCGAGTTCCAATTTATGCTTCTGGATGACGTGTTGGTATATCTTAATAAATGTTGCTCAAATGGTTCCATATTAAAATTCAAAGACTGTCAAATTATGTCGGTTCCCATCACTAGAGGTTTTTCGGTGTTCTGCGGGGAACATTCCGAATTACTTTTGTACAGCTAAATGTACCTGAAGAAAAAGAAATCTAGAACAAACTGCAATAATAATAATTATAATTGCAACAATAAACTATATCATTTCTCATAAGGACCTAATGACCAATTGTAAACAATTACTTTAAACGTCAAATTCTCTTGAATTCCAGAATACTGTCACGAATTAACTACGGTGTAGTTAGATATCGTAGGACTTTTGGGATGCGAGAAAAATCGGAGTTTAAAGCCATTGTTAACAATTGGCTTTTAGGCTCTTATCATTAATTTGATTTGTTCCTATTGTTTCTATTAGGTATTCGTCATCTTTTCAAACCGATGGTGTCTTAAAATATAAGTTATGAAATAAGACACCCACAACTATGTAAAGATGATAAAACCTCTAATCTGCTTTAGTAAAATCTCAAAAAAGACGATATTCAAAGTCGTCGCTTTACCACCCCGGACTCTAGGAATGTTGGAACTACCATGGAAGTCCCCATATTCAAATGAACCATACAATTCAAAGAGAATCTTTCGTCACGGATCCTAGTCACGTTGCATTCTGTTGTTTTGCTTACAACACCTAAGCCCTAAAGAGGAGTTGGACCCAGTTTGAGACTCGCCCTACCCTCTCATAATGAGTAATCAGCGAGTAAAACGATTGCCCTAGTTAATCACCGTCCCTCCCTTGCTTGGGACTCGTAGATCAAATTGTCTTTTAAAGTGTCATAATCCGCATGTTTTATGTGGGCGAGCAGCCGTCCGACGATGGAGCTGTTAAACTCTTAAAATATAAAATTCGGTACACTTTAAGCTCTTTGATCTTATACATTATTTATTAGAGAATTCCATCAACATACAATCATCATAAATTTCGGAACACTCGCCCGTTGGAAAATAAAATGATAATTCAATTCGAGCGTGTTGAAAAGTTTTTTTTTTCTTCTGCTGGACCTCGAGGTTTTCAACTCCGAGCCTGAAAGAACACCAAGAAGGTGTGCTTTCATTTTACTCTCATATACTTTTGTTATCTTTTTACTTGGCAAACTTTCATACCTGATGGGCGCCGAAGATAGTTTGTGACAGGTTGGCTGGGTACGGTTTGACCAACAACAAGCATCCGATCCGCTATCTTTCAGCGCACCACGCTGCTGACGACGTTCCGTTTGTTTAGCCATGAGTTCCAGCTCACGACAGCAAATCACAGAGACGAAAGGGATCGTAAAATGCTGTACGCTACACTAAACAAAACAAATATAAAAAGTTCAAGAGAATAAACTATAAAAAAAATGGCAACAATGATTAAGGTTAGTGTTACTTGAGTAACTTGTGACTGATTTTATGAGGTAGATAGTGAGCTCCGGTACCGCGGATTTGGATGGTTTGCTAGGTGCGAGCGGAGCGGTACCCGTCAGAAATGGAAAACGTTTTACAGTTTTTATTGCTCCTTTGTGGTCGATCATTTAGCGGAAAATCGAGGATCATTGGACCAGCAGCAGGTTTTGGAATCGGTGAACGGACAGCTGTGCTTTGTTGGGGCATACAGTCATCAAAAAGCCAGGGTGAAAACTGCGTTAAGCCTTTCACTTTTCACGCGTTCTGCTGTTGTGATAGTTTTACAGCTCAAATGAAACAGTGTTGATTTGAAAGGATTTTTCAACATTAATCATTCATCAACCATGGTATGGTTTTGTATTCCTTAAATGGTTCGGAGCACATAAATTGCAATTATAATTTAGCACGCATTATTTCTTGACTGAATTACTTAATATCGGTATTATTAAATAGGCAATCAGACAGAACATAGCATCCTGGCGTTTTTATGGATGTGTTCTGGATGGACAGAAAAGGTGTGTTTAGTACACACGAACAGCATTTAACTATACACGTTAAACATGGAATTTAAGGTTATTGAGAATAAAATGTCTTTATTTTAGCTGTCATCTACCACCGTTCGCTGTTTACGGGCTTTGTTTAGTACATTTATAGACTTTTACGACCTTTTAGAGAGATATTTCAATTAAGGTCTTTTACGCTTCCAAGTCCTCAATCAGCGTAACGAAGCAGCCTCAGACTGAAAGTCACGTTATTACAAAATAAACAAAAGCTCGATATTCAGTAGATATCGGAGGTTCTTCCGAGAGTAACAGTGACGGGCAAATCAAACGTGGAGTCACGTTAATGTGATGTGACTTTTTCTAACAGCCATCATCATCATCATCATCAGAATTATAAGCAAAGTTTCCGTTGAAAATCACATTAATGTTGATAAAAATGTGTTTTCGAGACATTTTGCAGCACGTGATCTGGAGTTTATGAAACTTATTTATGTGTTTTTGACTAACATTAATTATAGATTGTAGTTTGATTAACTTACATGTTTATGTTAATTTTTTGAGGGAAGTGTGTGTGTGTGTGTGGGGTGGGGCTCTAGACATCAGAAAACTATTGTTCTGTAAGTTTCGTTCAAAATTTCCACCACAATTTTCCCATCCAAAAAAAATTAATTCTTATTAACCTCGAGAAGACCACGAGTTATCGGTTTTATCCCTCTAACTAACTGGCTCTGTAAAGTTGATTCGGGTAAGCCTGAGTAAATAAATATACATTAAAAAAAATGTGTTCAATGTTCTTTCGTATCCACTAGAATACAACCAATACGTTGATATTATCAACAATTCATATTATTGAACTAAACTCTGTTTTTAAAGATGAATCTTGTTTGAAAAATTAGAATGGTTTTTTCACCTGCATCAGCATTTCACTATGAGTGGCATTTATCCAAAAAGGCTGATAATTTATATATTTTACCCATTTGGTAGCTGTTGCGCAAAAATCTTCTATCACTAAATAATAGGATTGGGGTCTTCTTCTTCTTTTTGGTCTTATTTATGTATTAAGGTGGGTTTCAGCCTTACGCTGGTTCACCACCGGAATGTGACACCTTCTGCCTACATATGGCAATCATCAACCCATGAGCCGGGACCAACGGCTTTACTTCCCTTCCGCAAGAAGACCTGGCCAGAGATTGTTTTGCCTCAGAAAAATCTCAGCGATCACGGCTGGGATTAAACCCACACAGAAAATAAATCTGAATTTTCATTGTGATGTTCACAATGTATCAGAGCATGTGAAATTGTTTTTCATTCCACACGAAACAGCAACTTGCATGAAACAGTTCTAACAAAGAGGAGCTTTTGCATACAACATTATCAAATATGTATCGAGTCTCCCAGAACATTACACGATTTATAATCTAAATGTGAATGTTTTGTGACGCTCCATTTATGTGCATGATATTGAACAGAAATTCACACTACTTTTTCGAGCTGTGCAGACAATTTTTATTTTTATGCAATGTCGAATAACATTATGATTCATTCTCTCTAAACCCTTACACGTTTATGAATACCGTATATTAGGGTACCTCACGGTTTGTATTGAAAAACGTAAAATTGACCACATCAAGCGAGAACAGCTCTTTTCTGGTCCCAAACAACTGTGCAATTTTTTTTTTAAAGATCGGTTCTACCCAGGTTTTACATTGTATTTACAATTTCACAGGAAAATTAGTATGGGGAAACGTACTGTCTGCATTTTCGTTCCATGAGCCCATAGTTTTGCTTAAATCAAGCAACTAATCATACATACAACCAAAAAGTAATGTGAATTTTGTAGCCCTGAGACCGACACATGAGAGTGGTATTCTTTTTTTGTTTTTTTTTTGTTTTTTTTTGTTTCCATGTTGGGGACGTATTTCCACTGCAACCATTTTTTTTTTTTTTTTTTTTTTTTCAACTCTTTATTTGTTCCAAATTTATTCATATTTACATTTCATGTTAATCTAGGTGCTCCAGCTACTACCGTAACGTATCAACCTTAATTGTTAAAATATGTATCTAATTTTGTTTTTTTTTTTTACATTGTTCATGCCTTAGCAGTTCAGTATTTTAAACAGGTTTTTATTCCTGCGTGTCAGTATAACAATAATAATCTTAAAACTAAAAACAAACTAAAATTAATCTTAACTAAGCATAAAGGCATATGCATAAAGCATCCACTGCAACCATTGATTTGATTTATTGTGCCGTGTCCTCTTTTTTTTGCCATATTATCGCAATGGTAAGGTACTATTTAGAGTAACTACCGTAAGTGCGCTATATTTTGCGCATTTAAGAAATTATAAGTTTGATATGAATTTTGAAAAGGCCTGAAAAGAGTTACACAATTCTTGTCATGCTCATGTTACGTTGTCTCAAGCCTAGTAAAAGAGCGCAATGTAGTACAGCTCGTAATTGATCAGAAATTTATTTAAAAAAATAATTCTGGACTGGTGTATGTGTTCCTAATTATGCGCACTAAAATTAAGATATTCCAGATTTTTCGCACTTGTGTTCCTAAATTTACGCACCATAATAAACTAATAGATACTTATGCAAACATTAAAAAAATTTGAGTAGTACAGTTTTAGCAGAGGAAATTTTAATCAATAACATTTTTTAAGTAAAATAGGGTAAGCCAACTAATTTTTGACCTAGCTATAAATCAATTTATGTTGGAAAACGACAATTACTATTTTTTTTTTTTTTTTTCTTTGGCGAGGTCGAACATTAGTATCCTTAACTTAATCCAAAACGCAACATTTTATTTTTGGTTGGTTTTGTTTCTTCACGACAGTTTTTTTTTTAGCAATTCTTCCCATTATTACTGCTGCCAATTTATCAGATTCCATTTCTTCGAAGTATCTTTTATATTCTTCGAAGCACCTTTTATATTTTTTGCTCGTAGCAACCGCACACTGATAAAAAAGCAATGATGAAATCTATGAGTCCGACACATGAATTTTTGCAATGCGATCAACAAATGATAGATATCTGTAACCACACATACTTTCTATGTGTATACATAACCACTATGTGTGGCCACACATACATTTATTTTGTCACATAAATTTCATTTGTGTTTCTCAGAGACATCTATTCATTTGTGAACACATCAGTATTATGTGGAATTTTTCATGGATTTTTGCCAATAAATATGTGTGGAGTATTTGCCGTGCAGGTTGACGAGATTTAGGTTTCCGGTTTATCTTTGCTTTATAAGCATCGGGTAAACGGAACGCTTTTTCAAAAATATCCTTTTCAACATCATTGGTGTTCTGTCCCGCGGTATCCTGTGAATTACTAGTAGTGACGTCTTTTTCAGCAATAGCTGTTTCTGTCACCATTAGCACATTCCGAGTGGAGTAAGTGATGTGCTCAGATAGATTCGTTGATTATCTGTAACAAACGAAAAATCTGTTAAGTATCGTGCAATGTACATAAATAGCTTGTTTAATTAGCTTACCATGCATTTTTGATTCATCAAATCAAGAAAATTCATCTTCAACTGAATAGCACCCTGACGAACAGAGATGCCACGAGTGACCATTTGCAAGGTTTTGGCCAAATTATCCGAAGAATTCCGCATATACTTTCCTTCGGAAGCTGACGTGATGAACTGTAAACAATAAGGAACATGGTGAAAAAATTGATGCCATATTATGCGCATCAAATCATGCTAATTTTCTGATAAAGTGTTACACAAACAGCCGAAATGTTGTGTGATGAAAGTAGTAAGGTCTGTATCCGCAATAATCCGGACACCTCAAAACATGAATAAAACATAAATTTCGCATTATATTTCCGTCGTAGTTGTTTATTCCTGGTTCATGGGATGTGTTTTAACCATTCGTGAAGACAAAACATAGTTATTCGGTATTGCGGTATTGCGGAACTTTGCGCTTAACTCCGTCCATTAGGGTTTGTACAGACTCTTCAGAAATCGTAGAAGCCGTCTTTGTCCAAATTTGCTGGAAGTGTTTGATGTCTTTGATTCCTTGCTTCTTTCCAGAAACCTTCCGCTTCATCAGAGCCCAATATCTCTCGATTGGTCGTAGCTCTGGGCAATTTGGCGGGTTTGAGGTTTTTGGTACAATGTTCACTTGATTTGCTTGGTACCACTCCATGACAGTTTTAGCATAGTGGCATGATGCCAAATCGGACCAGAACAAAGGTTTTTCTTTGTGACTTTTGATGAAGAGTAGCAATCGCTTCTGCAGACACTCTTTCTGATAGATCTCCTTGTTGATTGTGCCTGATGTGACGAAAGATTTACTCTTATTGCCTCACGTGCAAATTGCTTGCCACACAAGGTATTTTTTGGGAAATTTCGATGCCTTCTTTGTTCTGAAATGCTCAGCTGTAGCATTTCTGGCCATAGCAGAGTAAAAAGCCAGCCCTGGAAGCTGCTTGAAATCCTCCAGGACATAAGTTTCATCGTCCATAACAACGCATGAAAACTTCGTCAAATATTCGCAGTACAAACGTCGAGCCCGTGATTTTGCTGCCAAGTTCTGTTTGTCGTTGCGATTTGGAACTGTTTTTACTGTATGCGACTTAAGTCCCAAACGTTGTTTTGATTTTTGGACAAAACCAGGCGACATCCCTATTTTACGAGCCACCGTTCGAATGGAGAGATTTGGGTTTTTCGTTAATATTCTTTTCACCTTTCGGTCCATGACAGGATCAGCGCGTCCAATGTTTTTGTCACTTCTCGGTTTCCTCTCCACCGTCAAACGTACCAAAAAATGATTTGAGCACATCGTGAACAGTGGATTTAGGCAAATCCAATGTTTTTGCAAGGTCCCGTATTGACAAGTCAGGATTTGCCGTACGTCCGTACAAAATTCGCTCGCGCACTTATTTTTCTTTCGTCGCCATCTTGAATACTAAACATGAAATGTAAACATCAATCATAGTTTTTTTTATCGTAGACTCTCAGCTATACCACAGTGAAATTTTTCATTCCTACGTGCAATATTTCAAAAGTTACAATGATTTGAAGGTGTCCGGATTAATGTGGATACAGACCTTACATACCTGTTTTTCTCATTTGGTGGTAATTTCAGCTTTTAAAACTGTTTATTTCATAATAAAATCTCTTGTGACAATTGACAATTTGATGATTTAGATGTGCTGTGAACTGTTCACGAACCGCGGTTTTAAGTATGTGCATTTTTTCTCATCATGTATCCCATTAATCGAAAGCCAACACAATTAACAAGCTATTCATGTCGAAAGCCGAAATTATAGTTTCAGCACGAAATATACAAAACTGCGCAAAATTAGGCAATGCGCAAAATATAGCGGACTTACGGTACCACTACGGCAGAAGGAAATTTTCCCAAGAAGGTACTACATTTCTTATGAAATGTACAACTTGATTGGAAGCAGCGTCCCAGACCTCACAGGGTTCAATTAGCCCCTTGTCAAAAAATCTGCATCTTTTATTAACACAGTCGCACATTAAATGCTTAGAGCTTTCACTCTCTAACCCACAAAAGCGAAATTAATCTTCATGAAGTTTTCCGATGATTTTCAGATGATATTTACTTGGACAATGTCCTGTTATCAAACCAGTGTATGTACTCAAGTCATGTTTTGAAAGTTTAAGTAGCTTTTCCGTATGAGAAGCGTTAGGCTTAATGAACAGTTAAGATTGCCGGGCTTTGGAGGTACTATTTCAGTTAAACTGTACTTTTTCCTTTTTCCAATTCTTAAGTTCCATTTTTAAAGCGCAAGAAGATAATCCAACAAATGGTTCGGGCCTTATGAATTACATGGATGACCCTATTGCCAACTGATCAGCTTTTTCGTTTCCTTCTATTCCGAAATCAGCAGGAACCCAATAGAGGTTAACCATATTACGATAGGACAATTGCTGTAAAAAATGTGCGCATTCCCACACCAGTTTAGATGTGAATGCTTTTGACTTTAAAGAATCCAGAGCTGCTTGGCAATCTGAACAAATAGATATGTTTGCATTTTTATAATTTCTTTTCATACAGATTGATGCACATTCCAGTATGGCACTTTCCCATTTCCACATAAAAGTTTATCCCAGGACCAGTTATACCAGCCCCTATCAAATCATCTTGCTTGGAATCATCTGTATAGAATACTGTTGAACCCGGACGAAAACCCGGTTTTCTTTTATCCCAATCAGAACGAGTAACTGCATGGACTGTGAATTTATGATTGAAGTAGTTTCTCCTGAGCATACAATCTTCTCTTATCAATATTAAAGACTTATCGAAAACTCTGGTAGGAAAGGTGGTGATGGTGGTTTTTAGGACAAAAGAAACGAGATTAAGCGTGTCCGGAAATAAATGTTGTATCATCGCACGAACCTTATAGGTTTAACAGAAATGCAAACAAATCTTATTCTCATCATTTATTTCCTTTACACTTAGGCAATAACATATTTAAATTTCTACCTCACGCCCAAACTTCCGGCCTTTAACTTCAATCCTGCCATCAAGGTTTGCACAAACTTCTTTCCTCTGGTTTTGTAAGCTTTTTTCCACTTATGCTTGAAGTTTTTTTGATCGGTCGGAACTCTGAACAGACCGACATGTTGGGCTTCATCTTGTACTTCTTGTATATCTTATATACTTTCACCACTTGTTTGTTGTATGTTCCCCTTCTTGTCTTGTTATTTTCCCCTTCTTGACTGCTTTGTTGGCTTCCTCGAAACCGTTTTGGTTTGGCACTGTTTGTTGTGTCAATTGACCGAATTGATTGTTTTCTGTGAACGGTTAGGATTTTCTAACCACTTGTCCAACATAAGATTTCGCAGCTCTTGTTCTCGCAATTTAAAAAAAAAAATTAAGTTAAACAACATGTACGTCATCGTGAAGGTGAAAGGATCCACTGACAGCTTAACCATACACTGAAAGAAATTCTTACGTTGACTCAGACCACAGACGCGACAAAGTTACAAAAAATATTTCCGGACACGCTTTAATCAATTCAATTAAACACACATATTGTCGAGTTACGTCTGTTTCTCTTTGGGACTCTTAATTCAACATGAACTCTTTTTTACGTTCACTGGCAACGACCAGATGTGATAAATACTCATCTCACGGTGGTGCATCAACGACAGTTGAGAAATAAATAGTTTTTTTTTTTTTTATTATATCTCATTTATTTGTACCGGCTCAATCGAATCAACTATACAGAGCCAAGTTTTCATACCTGATAAACTGTTTTTGCAAGACAGAATTAGAAATGAAGTCATCACTAAATTTAAAGTTACCACATTATTTTAACGATAACGATTCTACACCGTGTCCATTATATTCTCATACACTTTTCCTTGCATTGGTGTCGTGCAACTACTCAACATGCTTCACCAATGTGCTGGTGTAGTTTTGCACTATGTTTATACAAACGCTCTTAGGTTATGTCTGATTGTTTTCATTCGGTGTTTATCTCTTACCAGCGATGAAGGAGTTTTGTGCTGTGGTGATAAAAACGTTTTTGAAAGGTGAGCGCCCGGGTGCTATTTTCAGAAATTTGAAAAACCTCGGAGTAAAGCGGGATTTTGTGTACCGAACCATCCGAAGGTACCGTGACACCTGCTCGTTGGATGACCGGAAGAGATCCAATCGTACTCGTACGGTGCGGACTGCGCGAGTTGTTCAAGTGGTCAGGGAACGGATTAGATGAAAATCACAGCGCTCTGTACGTAAAATGGCCGCAGATCTGAATGTTTCGAGATCGCCAATGCACAATATACTGCAAAATTACCTCGGATTCCAAGCTTTCAAGAAACGTAAGGTTCACGAAGTTTCGGAACCTTCCAAGCAGATACGACTCGAAAGAGCAAGTCTGATTTTGTCGCGGTACGGTGGGGAAGAATTTATCTTTTCCGATGAAAAGTTATTCGTCTTGCAACAATCCCACAATGTCCAGAACGACAGATTGTGGGCTCTCTCTTCGAGAACTGTTCCAGAGAGTGATAGGAATATTCCACGGTTCCAAAGTACTGCGTCAGTGATGGTTTGGGGAGGAATCTGCAAGCGAGGCAAATTGCCACTGGTTTTCATCGAAAAAGGCGTTAAAGTGAATGCCGTATATTATAAAACGGAAGTTTTGGAGAAAGTTGTCAAGCCATATGTTCAAGAGGTGTTTGGAGATGATCACTATGTGTTTCAGCAGGACGGAGCACCATCGCATACAGCAAATCTCGTTCAGGGCTGGTGCCGAGAAAATTTGACCGACTTTTTGGACAAGAATGAATGGCTTCCCAGTTCACCAGATCTGAATCCCTTGGATTATTTCGTATGATCATACATGTTGGCGAAGGTAACTGACCACAGGGCGTCTAATATGAACCAATGCAAAACCGTAATCAAACGAATTTGGGACGAAATGCCGATGGAACTCGTGCGTGGACGGTTTCGAAAAACGTCTGGAGCTGGTCAAGAAGGTTAAAGGCGGTGTTATTCAGAAACATATGCTGTAGTTGATTAGTATTATATTGCAATATAATGGGTAAAGTTATCAATAAAATCTGGATTATCGATTTGAAATAAATAGAGTTTTATTTTGTATGCGAATATATTGGACACGGTGTATGGGATTCTAAGTGTACAGTAGATCCCACAATGAGTATCTGAAACCAAAGGACCAGCCACAACCTTCCCCCCCCAATTACCCGGCCCTGGTGGGGTGGACATCCGCAAGATCTTCTAACGTAGTACCGGACAACAAGTTTAGAATATGGTAGTTTTTGTTTTCAGTCGGCGGCTCGGTCGCACTCACACATCAAACTGGAACGTATTCAGTATCGGTGTCTTCGTACCACGTAAGGTTGCATGCCCTCGACTCAAACGATGCGTCTTGAATTGCTGGCTGGCATGTTGCCACTCTCGGATCGGTTTTCAAAATTATCTCTCCGGCTCTTTACCAGGTTATGAATCTCCAGGTAATCGAGAACTTCAAGAAGCTTCTTGTGTTGAATCTTCAACTTTGTACCAGTTGCACATAACACAGGATGTCAGCCCTTCGTCGAATATTCCCCATCGTGTTCGCTTCTCCGACTTCTACAATTTGGTTTATTCTAATTTATCCATAAAGATTTATCCCAGAGCATCATCGTCGTATGTTTGCTCCGGTGATATTTGCTGCAAAGTTTGGCCAAGTTGATTCAACGCAAACGTTCTTCACTGACGGGTCATTGATTGAAGAGTTCGCTGGTTTTGGTATGTACAACGAAAATCAAAGTGCCAATCGTAAACTTCAAGCTCCTTGTTCCGTATTTGTCACTAAATTAGCTGCTATACACTTTACGCTAGAAAACACTCATCGTTTTTTTTTTTCATGTAATTTATCTTCGTATTATTTAATCACCACATTTTTTTACTTGACTTTAGTTTTAGATTAAGCATAAATAAATCAACATGACAATATGGCTCTGTAAAGATGATTTTATTGAGATTGAGATGAGTCTACTGAAATTATATCTACCATTGCCATGGGAGGGGATAACGATAAGATGGGGTAAGAGGTTTGTAGTGTTTTTGGATTGAGATGTCCACGTTGCTATAAAATGATTTAGGACTGATGATACTTCTATTTATGTGTTGTCTTTTCTCTTCCGAAGCTGCTTCATAGATTTTTTGTCCTGAAATTGAGCATTTCCTCCCTCAAATAACAATCATATGTGATCTAGGCAACGAAAACAACAAAAGAAATTATAAAAGAGAAAATAACAAAATAAGTGTTAATGTAAGTTGATAATAATGATTATAACATACACTTCCACCTACCCTGAAGAGTAGCAATAAAGCAGAAAAGAAAAGTTAGTTATAAGACATAACAATATAACTAATCTACGCGTATGCACGTTGGTTTCGGGGTCTTGTCAATGCTAGAATTGATAGTATAGACCCGTACTTAAGCCTTGGTGGTCCCTCTAACATTAGTGATAGGCAGCTGTTGTTAGATCATGCGTAACTGATTCTATAGCTATTTTAAAGGTATTAATATCGAAACTTGACGTTTCATCGTCAAACCCTTCATCCTTGGCTAGAACGCCGAAAACTAGATTCTTTCCAGTAGACAAACTCTCCAAAAGACATCAAATCGGTAGTGGTTAAGATTTTCAAGTTATCGATTTTTGCCGAGGAACTTGGTGCTGTCAACCATGATGCATTGTCGATGAGACACCTCTGTTTTGTTTTTTGTTTTTTGTTTTTTCAAGTGCCTCTAATTGACTTACTTTCATTTTGGTCACTACTAAATACACAATGATCTAATTCACACAATGTGAGCAAAACATCTCAAAGAGAATGTTGCTGTATAAATGGACCGGAAAAATCGTTTCCATTCCTAAACTACCTATCTTCTACATTCCAACACAAAACACAAAAGTCAGCCTCACAGGAAAATTAGTGATCACAACTCGAGGTTTACGGAAACACAATTTTGCCCGGAACCATATTTTTTGCACCAACAAATACAATGAAATTTACACAACATTACAACGCAAATTAAAATAATTTTCCGCTGTACCATTCCACACCCTACAGGATAAAATGGAAAACCGGGGTGCATCTCATTTTCACAACATGCCTCCTGCCTGCCTGAGCTGGACCACTGATTCAGACCGTGCCCCTCCGGGATCACCAAACAAAAACCACACGTTCCGCTTCCTCAATTCGCCCTCACGGTCATAATCACCACTCATCCCAAATTCTCTCACCTTGACATTGAAGTCGGTTGCAAAAAAAAAATTATATCTATAAGAAAAAAAAAACCTGCAGCATCCGACGGGAAGAAGATCATTATTAAAACCGTTCCGGGTTCCTACTTTTGCGACCCTCTTACAAGGATACTGCTAAAAACTCATTTTCCCGACTCTACCCCCCTGTTTTGAAGCAGAGGAGATCGGGACGGTCTGGTTTTCGCAAAAATTGAATATTTTAATAATTTAGGATGGAATAAAATTACTATCATTGTTATCATTTATGGTTCCTTGCACTGCTACTAGCAGCTTGTCGTCGCACTCTTGGCCGTAGAAGTTACCTGCTCCCGTCCTATAATCTAGAACGAGCCGAGAGTAGGAATTGAACGTTTAGGAGTTTATTTTCCGACATCTAATGGATTCAAGTCGTCATGTGGCTGATGTGGAAAAACGGTGAGAGTTCCAAGCAGACTGCTATTTTACACTGGTTTAGTCTCGAACGCGTCGGTTCCCGGTAAAGATTCAGCAACTAACACAGTTCTAGGGCAGCAGCCACGTTTAGGAAGTTCTGATATCGTGCAGTGTGAATTTGTGAGCTTACATTGATCCCGGCAAATCTTGATCCGACCCGTAAGCGTCTACTTAACATAGTTAATGAATTGTGAAAATAAAAATCACACACACATACACATACATACATCCAAAACAGATGCAAAACCGGCACAAAACAGTAACAAAAGGGAAATTACGAGCAAACTGTTTGCATGTTACTCTTTTCGATGCGGGGAGTTAGAAATAAAATTTCGTGTTAAATAAATCATAAACAAAGGAATATTAAACATATAAAATGTATAAATTATTGGAGCACGCAATCACCGCGCCAAGACTCAAGGTTCCAGGCATTCAACGGTCAGAGTGAGCAATAAGGGGAAGTACTTGGAAGCGTTGATGGAACCCGGCATTAAGCCTACATCGAAACAGAACAAGGAACCGCTTTTTATGAGATAGACCTATGCCAACTGATTCCGGTACAACTACGCCTTCACACAGAGAGTGTTTTGTGTTTTTGGCATTTTTTTTTTCTTCAGTGTAACTTATAATACACCTCCCACAGAATTTCGACACAGTCAATTAAGTCAAAGCTTGTCATTAGTGCATGTGCCATGGTGGCCAGTGGGCCGTAAATTAGAGATACCTTTGCATGAATAAAGAAACATGGAAGCGCTGTGGACTAGAAAACGGCCGTCAACTAATGAGAATATCTGCCGGGAAAATATGCATAAATGAGTGACGCAGATTTTGCTTCTTTTATTAATAATGAGATGAAAATGTCCAACACTGAGATTTTCAATATAGCTACAAAAATGAAAGCTTTGGTCAAGATTAAGTTTGAACGGTATTAAGTGATTCAATTGTGGGAAAACCATCAACTTCCTTACGGAAAAACAGTTTTTTATACATTTCAAACAATTGCTATATGCTGAACAAATTTAAAAAAAGCTTCAATCACGATGATCGTAGTTGAGGATCATTGAAAAGGTTTATCAGAAGCACAAAGGTGTGGAATGATTTTGAAATAATTTATCTTGTATTTTGTTGACATGCCTTACATGTAAAACGACATGTTTGATCATGCCAACTATTTACAGTGCTCAGTTACATTTAACTAGTTCATTGTTCAAAAGCGAAAGCAATTCCTCACTCATCATAGCGATTCCAACCAATTTGCCAGGAATGAAGGATTGGTGTGGAATTTAGCAACGGCACCTACCAATCATCATCAACAAATGCTCGGCATTTTCATGATAATTTGCTCTGAATTTTCCTACTGAACAGCTGAGCAAAAAGATGTTCGCACTAATGAAGTAACTCATTAGCAGCAAGCAGTTCGCATTTCACTTTGAATGTGCTAATGTTTTATGTTCAAACATGCATAAACATATGTTTCTCGTGGTGTGGTTTTTTTGATGCATTGCGTGCGCTATGGTGCGAATTGAGTTCGCAATATTACGGCTTTCTCAGTACGTATAGTAATGCCCGTTTGTACAACAACGGTGCGGATCGTTGGTTCATCGTTCGGTTTGTTGTACTTACACACGTTCCTCTAATTGACGCAGTACGTTTAGCATATCTGGTACGAATAACAAGTATCAACCGAGAGATGAGCTACTTCTTGGAAAATGCTTTTTGTATATAGACCACAAGCTTCTGGGACGCCATATTTACCTACCATCATCAAATGCTAGCGACTCTTCAAATAGGACTAAAACAAAATTAGGCATTCCATGAGAGTATCGGTCGTAAAAACGGTTGTGGAGAAAAAGGCTACTGGTCTTGCAGCGCCCGCCGTCATGTGCAAAGTAGATACGTGGCCTCTAGACGCGATATTATCGGTGTTTATTCTCGTCCAACCGCAATTGGATTGGGACAGCCATAAATTGCTCAGCTATCCAGAAAAAAATATGCTAACTAAAAGAAATCAATTGTTAAATATTAGAGTAGTAGACCGATTGATAAATTGATATTTAAACCACAGAAAACACATGGTAGGCTCTGCCCACAATCGGTTGACTTTTTGCGATCTGTCAGGATTATTTTCTCTGTTTTCCCGAAGTGATGAGTTCCCCGATATAAATTCCCAGAATGTCAGTTTTGGAGTTTCTAATCGGTGAACCATTTAAAATAACTGATTCAGATTGACACTGATTCTTTGAACATAAAATTTTTGTTTCCTGAGCTTTGCGTGGGTTTTTCACAACAAGTCCTACATGACTTCTTCGAATGCCGAACCAGCTCGGAATCGGGCACAAACAATTGCCGTCGTCGGTATTTACGAAACCTGAAACTGGGATGCTGGTTTGCTTTGATTGTACATCGATGTTATACAGTTGGCAAAACTGTTCATATATGATTCGTATTCATGTGACAAAATCTCGGGAGATCCGTTATTTTTACCAACTTATATATAATTTTAATTTTTACATGGAGAGTTTTGTGTTCAACAATTCATGCAAATTTAGAACCTAAGCCAAACATCGCACCAGATCATCTTGTATCTGCAACCAAATTCCGATCAGAAATTGTATTAAAAAAAGAGAAATTTATGAAGGGATTTTTTAAAATTTTCTTATCTTGATATTTATAGAACAATATTTTTTGACATTTAAAGAAGAAAAAAAAATTAAAACACTTCAAAGTTTTTGCGGTAGAAATTCAAAAAGACAATTTTTGTTTGTTGAAAAAGTAATTTTAAATCAATAAAACCTGATATTCCCAGCAATGTATGCTTTCATTTAATCATATGTAGACTGTCCCAGAAAATCTAGGAACGGTTTTGATGCGCCATAGTTGCTTCCAGATGACGTTTATACAGCTGATTATTACTGTGTATCATTGTTTACATTTCAATCTATATCTCTGTGAGTCAAAAAAGCCGGTGCATTTACTTTTCATGAAAATGCGAAGCATTTCCCCGGAAAAACACAAACAAATCGTGCACAAATACTGAACATGTATAAATATAATGGTTCTGATGTGTACAGGACTTATAAATAGGGATTTTCTTACATATGACTCTACTGATATTTTTTGTCGCTGGTCATAAAATTATAAAAATAACAGAATTTGTTGGAGCTGTACCGTTGCACAGTGGGCAAAATGGATCTAAAATCCCATTAATTTAGACGGCGCAGGGGAGGAGCTCTAAGAAATATCTTATCTTATGGGGAAAAATGCGAAAAATAGAATGGTGTTGGTCTCATTTAGAGTTGACTACAGTGAGTGTCCCATTTTGCCCATTTCTCCCCTCATCTTGGATGCGAACTAGAATTATTACCCAAAAATTCAACTTGGTGCTACTATATTGAACACAAATGCACCGTAAATTTGCAAAACTAGCTGGAGAACTGACTGGAACTAATTTTACTTTGATCGGATGCCAGAAAGTGGTCCATTTTAACCGACTTCTCCTCATACATGCATTAATGTGGTTCTGAAGATTGACGCCAGTAATATTACTCTAACTTGCACTGTACTGATGTAAAAATGTCTGGATTATTGAATGGTGATGGTGTTGTTATGGTTTGACCTCAGAAAGTAGTCTATTTTACCCGATTTCAACTCATAATTTGATAAACTCATGTACCATGTACGGTTCTGAAAATCGGCGTCAGTGATATTACGCTCACTTGCACTTTATCTATGTAAAAATGTCCAGAGAATCGGTGGTTTCGTTTAGGGATGACCTCAGCAAATTGTCCATTTTACCTGATTCTCCCCTCATACTGGAAAAAACTCATATACCATGCTGTTCTGAAGATTGACGTCTGCAATATTACTCTCACTTGAACTGTACTGATGTAAAAATGTCCGGAGAATCAAATGGTGATGGTTTCGTGTAGGGTTGACCTAAGGAAACTGTCCATTCTACCCAATTCTCCCCTTATACTTGAAAAAACTCATTCACTCATAGCATCGTACATGAGTTTATTAAATTATGGGGGGAAATCGGGTAAAATAGACTACTTTCTGAGGTCAAACTATAACAACACCATCACCATGCAATTATCCCGACATTTTACATCAGTACAGTGCAAGTGAGAGTAATATTGCAGACGTCAATCTTCAGAACCACATTAATGCATGTATGAGGGGAAATCGGGTAAAATGGACCACTTCCTGGCATCCGATCAAAGTAAAATTGGTTTCATTCAGTTTTCCAGCTAGTTTTGCAAATTAACGGTGCATTTGTGTTCAATATAGTAGCACCGAGTTGAATTTTTAGGTAATAATTCTAGTTTGCATCCAAAATGAGGGGAGAAACGAGCAAAATGGGACACTTACTGTGGTCAACCCTAAATGAGACCAGCACCATTCGATTCCTCGCATTTTTTCGCTTATAAAAAGCTGATTCTTGGGGCTCCTACCCTGCGCCGTCTAAATTAATGTGATTTTGGGTCCATTTTTGCCCACTGTGCGTTGAATTAAGATGGTGTCAAGGAGAAAGTTTTTTCGATGGACCAAGGAACAAATCGTCACCTTCGAAAAATGCTACTATTGATCTCAGGGTGTATGTAAGCTAATAATTTATTTAAACTACTGTATTAAACTTGTCAAATTTATCTGTTATATCTTAGAAAATTCATGATTTTAAACCGAATCCTATCTCCTAATCCTAGTTTTCTCTGATCTATTATGTACAATTTGTTTACTTACAAAATTTTGTGTGTTATGTGTCAGTGTATGGCCCAGATGACTGGTGCGGCCGATCTACTACTCTCTCATCTCACGGTTAAACATAACTCTGGGTTGAGGTAGGAGAAATCCACAAAATTTTCAGAAGGTGCGGAGGAAAAAACGTTATCCTACTCCTAATAAATCCGCAGTGACACCGCTGCCTCACCGCATTTGGGGTTCTATTAAAAGATAAATTCAACCACGTGGAACATATATTAGGGGACGAATCAGCTACTGGTACAGATTCTAGCAAGATTGGGAGTGATAATAATTACGTGGACTAGACTCCGTTTACAACACGCATTAATGAACTGCGGATTCACGTTAGGAACTCAGATTCCCGCGGTTAGCTTCCTCTGAACAACGAGAACTTTAAAGTTTAAAAAAAAACACTTTAGGTGGGAACCGTTGAGGCCTCTGGTTTGTGCAAAAGAGAACGAGTCGCCCAATTGAAGATTGCCAGCAGCCTTGCCGATCAACTTCTTTATCTCCTCAACGTTGGTAGCACCATACATACGTGTCAGTTATGCGTTGTGCAGGTCTACTGTGGTACAAACCTATGTGTTTTTTTATATTTTGAATTCAAATTTGGATATAATTTCATTTTAATATAAATGAATATATTTTCATTGATTCAATAAAAATATTACAAATTATGGACAAATTTAAAACAGTCGATTATTTTTTTAGGGGTTGCGCCTAATTTTTTTTTTATATGGAAATTGGATTATTTTTGAATTTATTTCATGCTTTTGTCTTTTGATATTTTTATTTGTAATTTAAACCCAAATCTGCATTTTAAGTTTCTGTTGAATAGTACAAAAGTTTAGTAAAGTTTGAATATAAACGAAAATAGTGTGATTTTTTTTTTTTGGAAAACCATGCAACAAAACTATAAAGCATGGGATCGCCCGAGTTGGGGTTGGTTTTAAATATTAAATTAAAATGATATCTTTCAAATGGGCATAGTATTATAAAGCTGGCACAGATTATCGATATTTTTTAGAGAAAAGATAGGTTTTTTGACTTCTCTCCAAGCTTATCATCAAACAGTGATATGCCAAGCATGTTGTGAAGGTTGAACAAACTGATCGCTATTTTTGTCATACCCCTATTAATTAAAAGGCTCGAATTGCAGCAAGCCTTGCTTCGATACTGACGTGTTTTGTTTTTGCTGCGTTGTTTTCGCGAAAAAAAGAAATCAAACAATAATGCGTAATGTAACTTGAACTAACAGTGAAATCATAAAATCTCCGCGTGCTTTGTGTAAGACGTAGTGAACACAATCGAATCCCTTTCGAAATGTGTGAGTGTCGGTAGTATTTCCCCGTTATTTTTTGTTTGTTTTTGTTTTGTGCTTTGCCCCCGCACCCGGAAGAAGAGTTACATCAGCTAGTTTTGTTTATTAGTGGTAGTATTGTGACATCCGGCTTTAAATTATTAAGTAAGAATGTTTTTGCGCTACATCGCAAGTGAATCAATGATTATTAGCAGTTTCAAAGTTCGATATAGACTATAGAATCGCCTCATAGCGAGGATTTGCATTATTGGCAGAGTATAGAGTGAATAAAAGAAGACTAGTGCAATGTAGAGAACGGCCATTTGCTGATCAGAAGCAGCAAACGAAAACAACGCGCATGGGCGGATGAAAAGCTTACACATAATTTCAGATGCATTCACCACGTGGTGTACAGGGTTTTGTTATGGCAAAGGGTAATTTCACCCTTCTTTTTGTGGAAATGCTCCTTAAACTTTGGAAAAACGCTCTTTAGATGCAATCAGAGATATTAACCTTCTGGTTAGCGCTTGCCGGATGTTTTGACGGGTCTTGAATTTCTTCAAGATTGTATAGTTTTGACGGGTCTTAAGTTTCTGAATTTAAGAGTCGTCAAAACGAAATGAAGACCCGTCAAAATGAAATTAAGACTCTTCAAAATGAAATTAATACTCGTCAAAATGAAATTCTAAGCCCATCAAAACTACCTAGAAGATTGCGCTATACAATCTTGAAGAAACTTAAGACCCGTCAAAACAACCGACAAGCGCTAACCAGAAGGTAAATACCTCCGATTGCATTATACCGGGCAAACGCATGTAAGGAGCATTTTTCCAAAGTTTAAGGAGCATTTCCCCAAAAAGAAGGGTGCATTTACCCTGCTGCCGTTTTGTTATGCAGGTTGCATTTCTATCGGGCGGCTTAGCAAAGTGAATGTGAAAGTAACCTCGGAATGGGCGTGACTCTCCAGACATTTTGAAATAGGTTGCTGGATCTGCAGTAGATCTATCACTTTCTAGCTCCGGGATTAAAGCTGCTTCCAATGGTCACTTGAAAGATTGTTGTAAACAGATTTCTTCCATAACACCATTGCCGGCAGATGGGTGTTAGACTCGACGCACACATACCCTTATTAATTAAAAGGCGTGAAAATATAAAAAGGGATATATTCAACCCCCTTCTGATTTCGACAGATCCAATAGTAATCGTTCATTTTGAGAAGAAGAAAAAAATTAGTCCAAGGAACTTCTTGAAAAAGTAACTTTTCAAAAGTTACTTCTTCAAAAAGCGCAAAAGCGATATTGATTCAGAAGAGAAAAGAAAAAGAAGAAGATTTAGTTAATGATGATAATGATGATTAAGATGTCGAAAACGAAAGTGAGAGTGATGATAAGTTTTATTTACATTTGTACAAGTTTGTATTACATTTTAATTGTATTGAGTGTTATGTAGTCTCTTATAAATAACCCAGTTTTTTCTTACATTAAAAAATTGCTCATGATATAGAAATGCGTGTTTCATCATGAGTAAAATCGAAGAAAAATAAATAAATGAAGATATATTTCAAATTTTTATTCATATTGCCATTTCATAAACAATAAAAAATACTAAGTCCTTCACACACTAAAAAAAAAACCAACAGTACATGGTTTTTGAGGAGTTTTTTTGTTACGAATAACAGTTTGTATGACCTTTCCGATCCTCAACATAGTCATGACACTGTTTAAAAATTACTGAAAATAATCTAAAAGAAACTGACAAAATTATACATATTGCTCTTAAGGCAGAAAACATTTTTTTGGGTGCATTTAAACATAACATAACGCTAGAGAGGGTGCAAAAAATCTGACATCACCTTACGCACCATATTTAATGAAAAAAATGTGTGATTATAAAGGCACTTTAAAAAAAACAATGGTTTACATTGAAATAGTTTTACTATTCAAACGTTTTACATCGCTTGTAACTTTATTTAGTTTTTGCTGTGAACCTCTTTTTTGGATTCAGTGACACAAAATTAATGGAGAAACACGTGTTTTTATTGATTTGAAGACATTTTTATGTATGGCCAGCTTTTGTTGGCACAAAAAAATAATGAATTTTAACAAGCGCGCAAAATTTCCCATCGTTCAATTCTATACCAAAGAAGGCGTAAACAACGAATTTGTTGCAATCTTCCATGCGCCATACAACAATGTTCGCAATCTTTCATACAACAGGCTAGATTCAGGCGTTAATTGGTTTAACTTTACATGAAATATCTAATTATTTTCAGGCAAATCTAGCTTTCCCTTTAAGTGCATTAGATAACGCTGAAAATTCAATGTTTCTTTTTATCTGTGTGGAGTTGCCCACTGTGCAACACAGCTCTAAAAAGTAGTGTGAATTTCTGTTCAATATCATGCACATAAATGGAGCGTCACAAAACATAAACATTTGCGTTATACATCGTGTAAAGTTCTGGGTCATTCAATACATTGCCGATATTATTGTATGCAAAATCTCATCTTTGCTAGAAGTATTTCATGCGAGTTGCTGCTTCGTGTGGAATGAAATACAATTTTACATGCTATGACATTTACATCACAATTAAAATTCAGAGTTTTGTTCTGTGAACGTTTCGCTGAGTCAGTTGGTGAACATGGAAGGAGTGAGCATCGGAGCAGTTTGTAACGCGATTCGGAAGTCTGGCGAGGAGTCTTCCTTTCAAGACAAGAAAAAATCTGGACGTAAACCGGGCCCTGTAGACCAAAACCTGGACCGGAAAATCACGCAAGCCCGTAAAAAGGGGACTTCCGTTCGAGATGTGGCCAAAAAGCTGGAAACTTCGAAGAGTAACGTCGACCGAGCAAAGACATGAAATGGACTAAGGACTTTCAAGAAGCAGAAGAAGCCAAAATGAAGTGAAAAACAAGCAGCATCTGTCAAACCAAGGACCCGTAAATTATACGATAAACTGCTGTGTTGAAAATCGCCATATGTAATAATGGATGATGAATTCTACGTGAAATATGAATATAAGACGCTTTCGGCTGACCGGTGCTACACGGTCCGTGCTGGTAAAACTACACAGCTCGAAAAAGTAGTGTGAATTTCTGTTCAATATCATGCACATAAATGGAGCGTCACAAAACATAAACATTTGCGTTATACATCGTGTAAAGTTCTGGGACATTCCATACATTGCCTATATTATTGTATGCAAAATCTCATCTTTGCTAAAAGTATTTCATGCAAGTTGCTGCTTCGTGTGGAATGAAATACAATTTTTCATGCTATGATATTTACATCACAATTAAAATTCAGATTTTTGTTCTGTGTATTGATGATGCCGATATGTCAATTTTTATCGAAAAATTCGATTAAAAGCAACGGTTTGGAAAGCGACTTGTGCGTGCGAAATGCTTTCAATCCATTTGTAACAACCGATACGATTACTGCTGATGTTTACTTTCATATATGATATACGTATAAATTTCCTAGTTACAGCCCACTTACATTCGTTCTAGTACATAAAACGGTCATAAGAGCGTTTAAATAGGTTTTTTTTTTAATGACGTTCCCAAACAAAGCCAATTCAAATTGGACCCATGGATTTCAGATCAGCTTGAACAGATGCAGGTTTGAACGCAAATAAAATAATCAAAATGAGAATTCCAATAATCTACGCCATAAAAAAGTTAATATTTTGATATTATTTAAATTCAGTATTTAAATACACAGAAAGAAAATCTGAATTTTCATTGTGACGTAAATATCAGAGCATGTAAAATTGTATCTCCTTCAACACGAAGCAGCAACTTGCATGAACCAGTTGTAATAAAGACGACCTTTTGCATACAAGATTATCGGCAATGTATGGTATGTCCCAGAACTTTATACGATTTGTAATGTTAATTTGTAAGTTTCCATTTATATGCATTATATTAAACAGAAATGCACACTTCTTTTTCGAGCTGTGTAGGTATGACACTCCCTTGTTTTACTAAACTATCGTATCGTTTCCTCGTGGCCTCAAACAACTAGGCAGTTGAAGCTTCCTTGTATCAAATTTCGTTTCTTTTCCATTTGGTCTTATGCACAAGTAGTGCATGTCGTCGATGTGTGAACTGCATACGAAGTAATCCCAGTCATCATACTCCATATTTCGGATTGTTTGTTTCAATTAACATAATTATGCAGCGTTTATGCCGCAACTTTATTGCCTCTGAATAAATGTGCCAGGAATAGCAATTCTTCCAATTCCGAACTTCACAGTCAAACTTACAGCCAGCCGACGGATCTTGGCAATGAAAATGAAAATGCACTCTCATAAATTGCATGCACAATTCGGTTGCACTTTTTGATTGCAGTTTTACATGTTGCTAGTAGTGGATTGTTATGGACTGTATGACTGCTCTGAACACAGTTCAGTTCCAGGAACTTTCAACAAAATGGGCTCACTATGGGTACGGGTCTGTGTTGCATTCAACAAATGTGCCGGCTGTTGAACTACTCTGAATAGCACATTAAGAGTAATGCAATATGCAGTCACAAATTTAATGCTTACTACTTCATTTCAACACCGGCATGAATATATTGACTAAAGACACTTGTTGAATAGACGATTAGGTCGACATGTAAATTTAGTTGTCACTCGTTTGCTTATGATTATGCTACGAGTTGGCAAAACTGTTGGCAGGCACTTTTCCTTAGAAATCGATTCAGTGTTCAGTTCTTAAGGCATCTGTAGTTGTTGCTATCGATTTGAATGAATTAATTTCAACATGTGTTTACGTCAAGCTCACTTTAGTACAGATAAATAACCCAAACAAGATTGATTCAGTAGTGAATGGCCAATAGTGTAACATTATGCGTTCGCGCCAGGTAGGTATTTTTCAAACACGTGTTGCTCATTTCTGCGTACATCATTCAGCAAATTTCCGTGTAATGGAATATTAATGGGGCGCCTTGAGTTGGAAAACTGGTGTTATTCTATCTATGCACTCCGATAAGACCACTTTTCCGTGCAACTTTGAAGGTAATAGCATCAAAGAGGATCAAGTAATCGCGTTCTTGCTAATAATTTAACCACAATATCGCGAAGAAGCTGAATGGCCAGTGGAGAGGAACCGCTTATCGCATGCAAATTTCAATATTGATGCAATTAGTCGAACATTAAACTGTACCAGAAACTCGATGTGCCCTGGATGGAAGCGTAGGAAGCCAGATGCGTGAGTATGGCTGACCGTGAGTATGGCTGACCATGATGATGGTCGTTCAACGGAGCAAGGTTGAGTGAGCATGCTCAACTCTTCCCTCAAAAAAGGCGGGATAGCATTCCGTTGCGTGAAATCACTTCAACATCGGCCATACATGCACACACTGCATCGCTGCATATCTCCGGAACGCAGTTTCTGTGAGAAGTGACACGGATATTCATACAACAACAATGTTTCGATGTGCTGAAGCTTTAGCTCGGCACTTGGCTTGAGCGTGTAATTAATCATAAAAAAAATGTAACGGAATGAACTAATTAGTCCCTTTTTACAGGTTCAGTTAAAATGATAGGGTAAACTGGTAGAAACAGACCCTTGGTAATCTCGAAGTTTTTTGTCGTCTTTAATAAGTTGATGATATGTGTACATCAATTATCTCGGTGTTAATGAATATTATCTTATTAAATCTGCACTTAAAGATCCAAGACAAGGTTAAAACTAATTTTCAACAATTAAAGTGAAATAAAATTGAGTTATAACTTTCTTTTTTTAATCTAGTTTCAGGAACGCGACAAAAAATGATTCAGCTACAAGGGTGGTTCAAAAGATCGATTCAGCTTAAACTAATTCAAGCGATTTCAATGCCCTTCCTGGTCATTCTCCCATAGTTTGAGATCATTTGGTTCACACTCGAACTGGTATTTTGAAAGTTCCATGGGAATTACCGTGGGAAAATCCAACTTTTTCTTTTTAATTTTTTTGCTTGGTTAACATCCCTACCATTCACGGGTTCAAATCTCACCACCGGACCAAATTTACAATGGCTGACAATCTCGATAATATTGAAATAACAACAACAACAATAGCAAATGATGAAACAAAAAAAAAATGATTGATAAGCCTACAAGGAAAAGCATTTTACTTAAGTCCAATTATCGATCGAACGTCAAGTCAACTATTAATTGATTTCTGTGACAATGACTTTCTGATACAAATACTCCACAGTTCTCAAGGCAACAATGTTTGCCTGCAGCATGACATAGTATTAGTACCAGACTATATTATAAAGACTGCCCCAGAAAGTATGTCAGAACCCGTTTCCATTTCGCAACAATTGATAACTAGTTCTTTTTTATGGCTGCATCCTGGTGTTTACCTTTATCTCTCAGCACGTATGTAGCGGTTTGATCGTTCTCAACAGTTATTCACAAATGGTGTACAGAACCCGGAATGTCACTGAGAAAAGCTGGCAAAAATTGAATCAGTAAGTGAGAAAGTCGTGCGAACAGTGATCAGGAAGTTCAGTGAGAATAACACGTTCGAGGATAAACCGAAATCTCGGGTTGAAAAAAAGGTCCTCCTGCTAAACCTCGTTTGGATAAACGTATAATGTAGGGATTCGAGCACAAGAAGGAGGTTTCAGAGCGGGATGCGGCTAAAAAAGTAGACACTTTGAAATTCGGTGTTCATCGCGCCAAAAAACTTTTGAATCATCGAACCTATAGAAACATAATCAGCCGAAACTAGGGTGGTTTAACCAGTAGTACCGAAACCGGTAATACCGGCCAATTTTTATATACCGAAATACCGGTTTTGGCAAGGTAAAAAACCGGTATTTTCGGTTTTTTATTTCCTCTTCAAAAACGAAATAATTCAAGCTCAGAATACGCTGACCTTTTCGCCTTTTTGAGCAATCCTGCCATCAACGGGTCTGTGGGAAACGATTTTGGGATATTCTACAAAACGTCAAGAACTACTTTGATCAACCAAACTAATGAAATCTTGAAGGGACTGACTGTTGCAATGCTGGATAACACAGAAGAAACGGTGCCTGTGAATGACTATGAAGAGGATATTGTTGTGGAAGAAAATTCGGGACTGTCGGTGAAGGAAAAACTCCAGAAGAGGCTTCAGCAAAGCAAAGCGCTCGTTCCTCCGCCAGTAGTTAACACAACATCGACTCCAGGATCTTCGAAAACTGTCAGAGACGAATTTTCGTACAACGAATCCTAAGCAATGAAGGGAAAATACTTGACCATGTTGTTCGACGCACTTGGAACCGTGCGTCCAACTTATGTCGAAGCAGAGCGAGCATTCTCGGTTGCTGGAAATATAGCCAACAAACTCCGTTGTGGTATGGGTGACGAATCACTTAGTATGTTGTGCCTGTTGAAGTTTTATTTTGCTAAGCAGAAGTAATCTCTTACTTCTAAGGTTGAATTTAAATAATAAACGCTTTTTTTTGCCGGAACATGAACGATTTTATTTTACTACGAAAAAAATTCCAATACCGGTACTTTACCGGTATTACCGGTATTGTCGTCATTAATACCGGAATACCGGTTTTCATCAAACTGTGGCTGTTGTAAAATTTCGCAACCCTTCTTCACAACTGCTTCGACGAACAGTGAAGAGAGCTCATAAGGATTGTACTCGAAAAAAATGCAACACTTTCCCCTTGTGTATATATTTTTGTTGCATGGATTTAGTTGATGAAATTTGAAGTACATTTTGTTTAGAGTGTAATGTTTATATGAGCTAAATCTCGTCACAATCTGTTAAGTGGTTATTGAGATGGCTTCTAAGCAAGAAATGCTTCGACAAAAATACACTGATAGGCAAAATAAAGTGCCCACCTCATCGTTTTTTCAATTTCTCTCATTTACTTGGTTCAAATTAGAGTAAACACACTGTATTTTTTTATTATCTTATTTTTTTAATTCTTTTTAAGTTTCACTTATACTGCAAAAAAAAGGAGTTTTACTTAAACAAAAAAAATCAATTTGTGTTGAAAAAAAAACAGTGACAAAATAAAGTGCCCACTTCATTTAGGCTACAGAAAACATAAATTAAAGTAAAATAAAAGCATTTCAATAATTGATGTATCCTCCTTTGGCCTTCAGGACCTCCTGCAGGCGCTTCGACATGCTCTCGACCAGGTTCTTTAGGTGCTGTGGATCTAGCTCTTCCCAGGCGCGCTCCAGGGCTTCAAAATAGTTATTTTTATTGGTAACACCAGTTTTGTCAACCCTGGCATCGAGAATCGCCCACAAATTCTCGATGGGATTGAGGTCCGGGCTTTGTGGAGGCCATTCCAGCGGTTTGATCCGACAAGACCGGAAGAAAGACTTGGTCTTCTTGGCAGTATGCTTCGGGTCGTTGTCCTGCTGGAATACGAACTTCTCTTCAATGCCCGTCTGGATCAGCGAAACCTCCAGATTTTCTCGCAGGAGCATGCGCGAAGTCAAGAAGAACCCGAAGGTAACTGTCCGCGAGATCCAGGAAACCCTTCAGTTATCAGTTTCCGGTCGAACTGTTCGTCGCCGTCTCGTAGCACAGGGGTTGAATAGAAAACTTGCCCGGAAGCGCCCATTTATCAGCAAGGCAAACAAAGCCAAACGGCTTAAGTTTGCTAAGGGGCATGCTGATAAGCCCCTAGAGTTCTGGAAAACGGTTCTCTGGACGGATGAATCAAAATTCGAGCTGTTTAACCGAAAGCGGCGGGTTCGTGTTTGGTGCAGATCGGGAGAGGAGCTTCAGGAGCGCCACATCCAAGGCACGATGAAGCATGGAGGAGGAAATGTGATGGTCTGGGGGTGTTTTTCGTGGGGTGGAGTGGGAAGCATTGTGAAAATCGACGGGATAATGACGGCAGATTCTTACATCAACATCCTGCGAGAAAATCTGGAGGTTTCACTGATCCAGACGGGCATTGAAGAGAAGTTCGTATTCCAGCAGGATAACGACCCGAAGCATACTGCCAAGAAGACAAAGTCTTTCTTCCGGTCTTGTCGGATCAAACCGCTGGAAGCCCTGGAGCGCGCCTGGGAAGAGCTAGATCCACAGCACCTGAAGAACCTGGTCGAGAGCATGTCGAAGCGCCTGCAGGAGGTCCTGAAGGCCAAAGGAGGACACATCAATTATTGAAATGCTTTTATTTTTTTTTTTTTTACTTTAATTTATGTTTTCTGTAGCCTAAATGAAGTGGGCACTTTATTTTGTTACTGTTTTTTTTTTTCAACACAAATCGATTTTTTTTTTCTTTAAGTAAAACTCCTTTTTTTCAGTATTCCATAAGTGAAACTTAAAAAGAATATAAAAAATAAGATACTAAAAAAAAATACTGTGTGTTTACTTTAATTTGAACCAAGTAAATGAAAGATGAGGTGGGCACTTTATTTTGTGAAAACGTGGGGAATTGACAATTCGACCGTGTTCCGTATGGAAAAATCGTTCAAGGAAACCCAGACCACCCAGCGGCGAGCTGGCAGCGGAAGAAAAGCGAAAACTATCGACCCAGTGAACGCAAGGAAGGTGAGGGATTACTTCAAACGCAATCCGAACCATGCGATTCGGGACGTGGCCAAAAAGGTCAATTCTTCCGTCTGGTTCGTCCAACAGACAATGGAGCGGGCCGGAATTCATATCTTCAAGGTAAGTAAGGCGCCTCACTGAACTGGTAATCAGAATACAGTGGCCAAGTCCCGCGCCAGGAAGCTGTACCGTAAGTGGATGGTGCAGCCGAAGCATGGTACATTAAAGCGGACGCCAAGTAGATCCCGGCCTGAAGTTTTTCGTTGGCAAGTCCCGCCTGGATGTTCCGGAGATGTTTCGGAAGAAGAAGGTCGACAAATTTGTCAAGAAGTACTTGGTGTGGCAGGCGATCTGTGGGTGCGGCAAATTCAGCAAGCCGTACATAACGACCGGCACCATCAACGGACAAATATATAAAGAAGAATACCTCCAGAAGCGCCTGCTGCCCTTCCTTCGGTCCCACGCAGGTGACAATCTGTTTTGACCGGATATTGTTTTCGTGCTGAAGGAGGCAAATCTCGCCAGAACTCCGCCCAGTAAAAAATTCTGGGCGATTATGAAGGGCAAGCTCCGGAAAACAGGGAAGATCTTCAAAAACGGCAAGGATTTGAAGAAAGCGTGTTGAAAGATGGCGCTAGGTTAAGTCCAAGGTGCGGGTATTTAGTCTGGGAGAGGAGGTTGAATAAACCAACTTTTCAAAAACATAGCTCATATGTGTTTTTTTTTATTTACTGAGAGTTTCAAAAATATCCAACAAAAAATAAATTCTTGATAATCGTTTGTGTCTGTTGCATATTTTTCGAGTACAATCCTTACATGGCGTGATGTACCCTGTTGTGCAGTCAGTGATTTCTGAGCATCAATATTGTTTCGTCAAAAAATGGTCAACAACATCGAAGCTCATGACTTACACTGGTAATGTGATCAGCGAGCTGGAGAAGCGATGCCAGGTCGATAAAATTAACGTTGGCTTTTCAAAAGCGTTCGACGGGTATCTCATAAACTGGCCATTGATAACCTGAACCACCTGAGACTGCCCACTTGGATCATTCAGTGACTTCAGTCGTATTTGTCTTCACGTGAAGCTTTTGTCAAGATGCGCGACGCTAGATCGAACGTCTTTGACATTTCTTCCGGTGTCCCGCAGGGCAGCCACCTTTGCCGTCTTATATTCATCCTATTCATCGACGACCTGTGTGAAGGACTCTGCTCCGGGAAATGCGGATGCGGATGCCTTGAAGCTGTTCCGTGTAATTAAACCGCTTGTAGATTGCTGCGCTTTACAAGCCGATTTTGAACATGTGTCTAAATGGTATGATTTTAAAGGAATGCAGATGTATTCGGCTAAGTGCAAAGTGGTAACTTTCACTCGTTGTTAATCCATTGCTACGTTCGTTTCTGACTTAAACGACATATCACTTGATAAAGTCATGTCGATCAAGTACCTTAGGGTCACACTTCCTCGTAAGCTTCGCTTTAACGAGCACATCTCCGTAACAATCGCGCAAGCAAACGCAATGCTCGGTTTCTTACGGCGTAACAACGCCCATTTCAACGATGTGCATGCACTTAAGTCACTGTATTGTGCTTTAGTTAGCAGTGTACTGGAATAAGGAGTGTAGGTCTGGGCTCCGTACCATGGCGTTCGTATTCCACGCATCGAAAGAGTCCAGAAACGGTTCATCAGATATGCTTTACGCCGCCTCCCATAAAACGATCCTGTCAATCTGCCGCCATAGGAGCATCGATATGTGCTGCTGAATATACAACCTTTATCGAGTCGTCGAGTGATGCTTCAAAGGTTGTTTGTCCTTGACGTGGTCATATGCAGCATCGACTGTAGCAACATTCTCGAGAACGTAAGATTACATGCACCAGTTCGTCAGCTCCGGAATCTGTTGTAGATTTCTGGCCACCGTTCTCTATATGGACGAAATAACCCGTTAGATTTGTTTTGTAGGCTGTTCAATAAAGTGTGTAGCTCTTTTGACTTTCATATAAGTCAATTAGAATTTAAGAATAGGATCAAAAATATTTTGTGATCGGTGTGTGCGATGTCTTTGCCAGAGATGTTGTATTTAAATAAATAAATAAATAAACTTCCTGGTGAGTGTGAGCTTTATAGCGGAATACCTGTAACTTGAAAATGAGAAGAAAGATTAGTAGTTGCCATTTAACTTATTGCTAACCTTCGTTGAAAATATCACTCACATTGCGTATTTTGTCAAAATGTATATATCACAATCTTTTATTTTTCTTTGAATCATATTCCCTATCCACGATGAGCAGTATAGATTGAGAAAAATATGTTCAAACTTGAAAATAATTTTTTTTAATACGATTTCATATACATTATTCAAAATGTGAAAAAACCGACTTTGGAATTTTGATGTCGTCGGTGAAAACTTTCAACATAAAAGATTAAACAACTTTGCCGAAGAAACCCAGTCACCAAAGTGTCGTTTGGCCGAAATGGCCTACAGGACTTATGAGCGAAAAACACAAAAAAAAATCTGCATAAAGACTAAAATTGGGACCTTATTGCAAAGAGAAACTTTGTTGAAGATATCCCATGTTAATTTTAAACTTCCAGCAAGATGTTTACGTCGTGTTTTATTTGATTCTGCCCAAGTGTGCGCTGGTGACAATTGATTGAGCGATTTTGCAAACTCAGCATGCGAGTAGCTCGGATTTTCAATTTTGTATGCGTTGCTCTTCTTGTTTTGACGCCATTTTGATACCTGAAGAGTAATGTCAAAATCCATACGGAGGAAATATTCTGCACGCACACATCGTCGAAGAAAGGGGTGTTCACGTTTTTGTTTCATTATAGTATCGAAAAATTGCGTTCATTTAATTCAACGGAATTTGGATCGTAAAACTCTTTACCAAACCCTTCTTATCTTCATAGCTATGTACATGGACGGGGCCAAAGTAGTGGTTTCGAGGAGTTTATTGCCTGGAGAAACATACCACTAACTGGTTCCGTTACATGCAACGTCTTCAATGATTTATTCTTCGTCGTAGCTCCATCCTCGATCTAAGCGTCTATGCTATGCTATGTTATGCCTCGATTGAGTAGAATTTTAGTGACACTACATATTCCTCCCCCCATTACAGCAAAGTTGGCACAAAATCCATTCAAATTAGCTCAACAGCGCAAACAAATCAACCATCATCCAACAAACCGTAGGTTATGGTCAATCTTCACACACACACTAACACAGTTTCTCGCTAGACTTTCACATCTGCTCAAGGAGCACCCAGGTAAATAAAAATCGTGCGTCACGCTCGAAACCATTTTATTGCCATTAATTGCGTTTCTGTCCTTGATTTTCTATATTGTTCTGCTTTTCACTTCATATAATCTCAGAGTGTGCTTTTTTTTCGCCCCAGCCAACATCAAAAAACTATTTTTCATGTCAGTTACACTATCAGTTGATTGATCTTTCAGGTTTTCCCCGTCGCCCGTTCGACCAGTTGGCGCATTCAGTCTATTCCGCCGGAGACCCGATGTGTTCGAGTTTGAATGCATGCAGTGTAATTTTGCGCGGTGCTCCTCAACACACATATGCACTGGCAAGCATTCCTACCTGCTGCCAGATTGCTTCCAAGCGAACGCAACCGACTATGGTTGCCGACAAAAAAGTGCATCCGAAGCGTACTGGCAATGTGTTTGCACTCCGAGTGAGAACAATAAAACATGCAACAGTTAACATCAGCCCGACAATAGTAAACAACAACAGCTATTCATGACGATCTGGAAATTGTGGTTATCGTAAATACAGATTACGATCGGAGCCGTTTTCAACGGTTCCGTGACATAAAAGCAATTGCATCCAGATGCGTGCGAGTTCGGTGGCACGCCTGTCAAATTGTTTTGTCTTCATTTGTGGCTATGATGGCTTGTTTTATAATTAGGGATGATCACTAGTGTGTCGTATGGAGACTTTATCTGTCGAACTCATTTAAAACAACAAAGGTAGGTGCGAGAGAATATAATTTTTCATTTCAAAGATAGCGAGGTTTGAAGGAAGGTCGTCAACATCAGACAGTTTGGAGAAAAACCAAGGTTATTTTTTATTCGTGGGTTCAGTATAAACGTCATTTCAAAAAAACTAATTTTAGGGTTTTTTTTTTCATTAGGGCGAATCTAACATTGAGACTCTCTTTGATTACTTTCTCTTTCATTCATATTCCAATCAACTTTACGTTTTTCATGCTACTATGTGTAGAGTATGATAGCCAGCACTGTTGTGTTTCGATCTGTACTAAAGAATCCTTCGAAAGTTTTATAATGGCGCTGTAATAAATGAAAGAGAGTGAGCCCGTAGAGAATCTCTCAATGTAAGATTCGCCCTAATGAAAAAAAAAACCCCGAGAATTCTTTTGTTACCACACAGTACAAATCTTCACTCTGGTATACTCAATTGAGCTGCAGACCAGAGTTTTTATCAGTGCACAAGTTCAATATAGTCAAGGGGATTTTTTTTTATTATCGTACAAATTGGGCCGAAGGGTCTCAGATTGTTAAGAAACTTTGTTCACGCAGAGGGTTCATGGATATATGAACAAAACACAATATTAAAAAAATTAGGGTTACCAGTTTTCCTGGCAAACGTCAATTGAAGTTTTCTGATTTCACTAACTTTAAAATCCTAACTTCAAAAATTCATAACTCAAGAACGATTCATCGTAGAACAGTTTTTTTACCAAACTATAATGATTTTTTTTTCAAAAAGATGGGAAGGTTTTTTACGTTTTTTTAGAGAGAATTATATACCACAAGTTCTATAGAAAAAAAAATTCTTCGATCAAAATAATTAGTTCTAAAACTAACATTGTTCATGATCCTACAATTTCTACTTCAAAGACATAGAGAATCCTTTATAGGACCAGTAGTGAGCAGGAGCTATCAAAGAATGTTTTTGTTTTTTTTTAGATTTATTGAGTTTCCGTTTTTGGGCAGTAATCATACTATCACAGCGGAAGAAGCAAATAGCTGCATGTCATTATTATATGTACATAATTTAGTATTTCTTTACAACATCGTATTATTTCCATCATATCATGACCTTCACATTTTCATACAACAAACCTGGTTTAGGCTGTATCTGGCTTAAATTAACACGACAATTCCCTTCAATTTATGACATCTGGTATTCCATATATGTCCAGTATATAACGTAGAAAATAACAGCTGTGGTAAGCTTTTGAAAATTACGGAATCTGTGGTAGGCTTTTGAACTTATGACTGAATGTATTTTTCAGTTCCGGTTTGCAAATGGACTTAAAGGGTGATATGGTCAAAATTTGGTCAAGGGAAAACGCGTGTAAATCGGTGAAATCGTTTATTTAAAAAATCAAATTAAATTTCTTTTTCATGTTCAATTAGTATAAAATTCAGGAAAAATATTCAGTTAGGCTTCCGCTTTTCCAAATCCGAATTGCCGGGCCTTACGCTTGACCCCTGCCATCAGATTTTGTACAGCCACCTTGTCCACCTTCTTCGCCGCAGAAAGCCAGTTTGCCTTGAACTGCTGCTCGTCCTTAGCAGTTTTTTGGTCTTCTTTAGGTTCCGCTTGACAATAGCCCAGTATTTCTCAATTGGGCGGAGCTCTGGCGTGTTGGGAGGGTTCTTGTCCTTGGGAACCACCTGCACGTTGTTGGCGGCGTACCACTCCATGGCCTTTTTACCGTAATGGCAAGATGCCAAATCCGGCCAAAACAGTACGGAACAACCGTGTTTCTTCAGGAAAGGCAGCAGACGTTTATTCAAACACTCTTTCACGTAAATTTCTTGGTTGACAGTCCCGGAAGCTATGAAAATGCTGCTTTTCAAGCCACAGGTACAGATGGCTTGCCAAACCAGATATTTCTTTACGAACTTTGACAGTTTCGTGTGCTTGAAAATATCTGCTACCTTTCCCCTTCCTTTTGCCGTATAAAACTCCTGTCCCGGAAGCTGCTTGTAGTCGGCTTTGACGTAGGTTTCGTCGTCCATTACCACGCAGTCAAACTTCGTCAGCATCGTCGTGTACAGCCTCCGGGATCGCGCTTTGGCCGTCGTATTTTGTTTATCATCGCGATTTGGAGTCACTACCTTCTTGTAAGTCGATAGTCCGGCTCGTTTTTTGGCTCGATGCACGGTTGTAGACGATACACCCAGCTTATTTGCGGCATCTCGGAGAGATAGGTTAGGGTTTCGCTTGAAACTACCGGCAACTCTCTTTGTCGTCTCAGCGGCTTCCGGTTTTCGATTTCCCCCCGATCCAGACTTCCTGGCTGTCGACAAACGTTCCCCAAACACTTTAATTACATTTGTAACGGTTGATTTGGCAACTTTTAGCGATTTTGCCAACTTTGCGTGCGAGTAGCTCGGATTTTCGCGATGCGCGAGCAAAATTTTGATACGCTGCTCTTCTTGCTTGGACGGCATTTTGACAACTGAAGAGTGAATTCCAAAATCAAAATAGGAGCAACATTCTACACACACACCTTCAAAATGAGGGGTGTTCAGGTTTTTTAAATGCAAAATTGAAAGAAATACGCCAAGTTGATATTGACCAAATTTTGACCGTATCGTCCTTTATTACCAAATCTGAGCTGATCTGATTCATGCAGTGCTGAGTGCCATTTGGCTAGTGTCTAATTTTACAGTTCAATTTTTGTCATAACTTCATCAAAACTCACAATATCATTATATTTGGGAATATTGTTTTATTGATTTTACTTCATAGATAATTTAACTCCCTTGCAGTTAAATCTTCCCATTCCTAACAATAGAAGCAATTACATATTAGATCACCAAATTAAAAGTGGTTTGCTGTTATAAAATCAGCATCAAGTAGCAAATAGTTACCCTGGCAACAGTTAATTAAAATGAATAAATTTACGTTTTGTAAAATCTCAATAGATTTAACAAACTTTTTCAGGATACCTCAAATCAAGATTTTGGTGAATTGTTGCTATCGCTGAAAACGAATGAAAACGTGCTTAAGCGCGGAACCACAGAACTCTACACTTTAACACTTTACAACATTTCTTGCATTTCAGGATCAACCGAATGGAGATCAAATATAATAGATACGAATGATTGTAGTATTTTCATTTACATAAATATGTACACTCTTATATAAATAATTCATGGGAATGGGAGGGACCATCAGGACACCCGATTGAAGCACTCTGGATGGGGAGAGTGGGAAAGCCAACTCCCTATTGCTAACAATTTGTGAATAGAGAGCGGGCTCTTCTCCCCGCCCGTTGGGGCATCCTCATGTTAGATAGCTTGCTCTTTTGACCAATTGTTCAATCTTGTTGTTGGAAGGAGATTCTTTATATCCCTGTGGAAACGTGATGTTGCCTATCGATCCACCCAACCCGTTTTTGGCCCTTCATACAATGGCATGATTAGGATATTCAGTGGTTATTAAAGCTTGATCAAGTCGGACTTAGTTTCCGTGCTACAATGGGTGGTAGTACATATCAAACATCAAACTATAATGATTTTTTTTTTCAAAAATTTGGGAAAATTTAATCTTCAAAAAGTGTTCTACAAAAAGTTTTACAGTAAAGGAAGATTTCTTGGAAAATCCAGAAAAACCATTTTCTGAGTCCAGGAAAAGTATCAAAAACTATGGGCCCGTCACTCGAATGAAAAATCCGAGTCCAAGTAGGTAAGTATAGGTACAAAACAAATTCCTATATTGGGGCGTTTCAAAATAAACGAAATATTGGTTCACCTCAAATATCAGCAAGTGGTTATCCAAGTTAACCAATAATAATAAACCAATAATAAAACGTCGTAACGGCAGTTTATCAAGCAATTAAGTCATTTTAAATGCAACAAAAATGCTGAGCCCAATATACGGCTGCTTTACTGCAATGCTATGACAATGCGATATTATTGCTATTTGCATTGGAAATGATTATTACAGGCTACAAGCATTTAACAAGCATTTGTAATTCAACTTTACAACAGATAGCATTCAAGATACTGATATCATGCCAATATAATGCTTGTCGCATCGGAAATGCTGATTAAGGGTTGATTTACTGCATATACTAATGCTTATTGGTTACCTGGGTCATCAGTGCGTGAAACGATTTCGAAGAATAGGCTTCATCATACTTCAAGAGTGCATTGCTACATCGAAAAGGTTTCCAAGGACACTACATCACCATCGATCACGGAGAAGGTGAAATACAAAGAAACTCAACGCGCCCATATGTGTTCAATTACTCAGAGTTATTTAGATAAGCTACGTTCCAGACGTATGGATTGTGTGACGAATAAAATGAACTTATGTACGAAATGTCGCTTATAGTTCACAAATGCTAGTGAAGAGAACATTTCCGTAATAATTTCTGCAGAAGCAAAAATTGACGAATAGACTTCACCTCCAACTTTGTCGGTTTCATCGAAGGAAACAGCTTCCACCGGAGAATAATTTATTCTTCTATCATTGATTAATTTAGAAAAAAATACAAGCTCTTGCACAGTTTTTAGAAATATCTATCGAAGGAAAGTTATCATGATAAGATGCTTCTAGAAGCAATTATCGCTCCTCTAAAGCCACTCAAATATTTTCACAATTTTTTAAAATGATAAGAGCAGTATTTTCACATTTTTTAAAACGATAACAAAAACGATAAGAACGATAAGGGTCGGACATCATCCTATAAATAGGCAACATCTAGCCCGAAACCGGTCAAATAAAAAGGTAAATTTGCACCCCTTTCTACGTTTTGTAAGAACAATAAGTGTTGTGTCCTGTCTTGCATCGCGTCACTCAAGTGTATTAAGTTCTTACGTTACACATGCCACACAAAAATTATAGCGATCAGAACAAGGTTTCCAAATGAAGTTTCTGACGTATCACAGGATTTCAATAAACTGCTATTGAATTTGAAATCAGCTTTTTCAAAAGCCGACACAACTGAGAAAAAAGTTGAAGTTCTTAGACTATTGCCAAGAAATTGGTGATATGTAAAAATAGAATCTTACTTTGAAGAAGCTACTCAACATATGATTACTGAGTCGAAAAAGTGCGATTTGGGAATTCAACCTTTGTCAAAAACTGGGCGACCGTCACATAGTTCAGATGTTCAAGAAAAGGTTATTAGTTTTTATCTCAGATACGACATCAGTTAACCATCTCCTGTGCTGAAAGTTACAATTTCTTTAAAATTACCCAATGAAATTCGTCAAAACTTTCAAAAGCGTCTTTTGCTCGCACCGTTGGATACATTTTATGTAATGTTTAGAATTATGCAAAAATGAACATGAATCTGTTTCATTTACGTCATGAAACGTCAACTTAAGCCTAAACAATGTGTTTATACTAATGATACATCAGCAATGAATGTTTGTGTTTCCACGATACGAGAAAATATGAAATTCTTGTTTGATGCTTTGAATAAAACTAATTGCTTTTTAAATTTACTTGCGGATACAAGTCTCAACACTTTTTTTATTAATAAAGTTTTAGCAGGATGGCACTTTTTCTCACGGGAAAGGTCCATGTGATAATAAAGGTTGCATCATAAAATGAATGGCTAAGGACGCGTGTCTTAGAAAGACTGCAGAAATAAATAGCGCTATGCAATTGTATGACTGGGCGACATCAGAAGAAGTACAACAACATTTAAAAAAAGACTGTTTATTTATAGATCCAAACGGTAAAGATTACGCAGTCGCTGAAAAAAATGTTACTGGAAAGGTTAAATATTTTTGTTCCAATTCCATGGACACAAAAATATCATGCGTTTATTTCAAAAGACGAACAATGCATTTATCTTAATTAATTCTCTGATGAATCAAAAAATCTAGAATATATTGTTAAACTTTCCTCTCGATAAAACATTATTTATTATTTACATGGCATAACGTCACAATACTATAACATAGCCTGATACACAATATCCCTCCATAATACCCGATTCGTGGCTGCTCCTCTCCAATCCCTTGGGCACCTGGTACCCCCTAGGCCTTGCTCCACCTGGTCTGACCATCTTGCTCGTTCCGCCCTTCGTCGTCTTGTACCAACCGGATTCCCGTCGAACACCATTTTTGCAGGATAGTTGCCCGGCATTCTCGCAACATGTCCTGCCCAGCGTATCCTTCCAGCTTTTGCCACCTTATAAATACTGGGTTCACCGACGAGTTGCGCGAGCTCATGGTTCATCCTTCGCCTCCATAGACCGTCCTCCTGAACTCCACCAAAGATGGTTCATAACACCCGTCGCTCAAAAACTCCGAGTGCTCGCAGGTCCTCTTCAAGCATTGTCCACGTCTCATGCCCGTAGAGAACAACCGGTCTTATTAGCGTTTTGTACAGGATGCACTTCGTACGGGAGCTAAGTCTGTTTGACCGTAGTTGCTTGTGGAGGCCATAGTAGGCACGACTTCCACCCCCCCCCCCCCCCCCCCCCGTTCTCCTTTTACCCCCGTCCCCAGCGACCCAGAAAACCCAAACAACCCCACACCCCCCCCCCCCCCCCCCCCCCCCCCCCCCCCCCCGCCCCCCCCCCCTCCCGGTGCCGCGTCCCGCCCCGCCCCCCCTTTCGGTCTTTTTTTTTTTTTTACCCAACCCCCACCCCCCCCCCCCCCCCCTTTTTTTTTTTTCCGTCCCCCCCCCCCCCCCCCCCCCCCCCCCCCCCCCCCCCACCCACCCCACAAAAAAAAAAAAAAAAATATACAGAAAAAAAGCCCGCCCGCCCCCCCCCCCCCCCCCCCCCCCCCCCCCCCCCCCCCAACAAAAAAAAAGAGAAAGAAGAGAGACCACCACCCCCCCCCCCCCCCCCCCCGCCCCCAAAGAACCCAACAACCCACCCAACACCCCCACACACCCCTGGGTCCCACCCATCGTAGCCTTGATAAGTCGGGTCAGCTTCCCCAGAAAGCTGTTCTCGATAAAACAATGAAACGGAAATCTTCCAACAGTTTGAATGCAACATGAAGTTCACGGTATAAGAAATGATTTTAAAACTAGTTAATAAGTAGAAATTAAAAGAATAAAATGTTATTTCCTTGATTTAGAAATAAATAAATAATGATAATTAAAATTAACAACAAATATGTGTATATTTATTTTGACCATAGACCTCCAAGCGTCGGACAAGGGAGAGTATAATCGCTTAGAAGGAAACACATTTGAATATAATTTATAATTAAATTTGGATTGGATATAGGATTCCATGCCAATATGGGGGCACATGCTGCCCCGCGCCCAATTGATACCCCCCCCCCCCCCTCTCCCTTCCCTTCCCCAACAAAGTCGCGAGTGTTCATGACAACGTAAGCCTTTGATAATCAAGCACGTAGAAACAATAATACGCCGTTGGCTATTGTTAAAGAACGAATCAATTAACCATCGGCTCCTTAAAGGATTTGCAGTTGAGCCTTAAAAAACGAACTAATTTTAAAAGTGAGCTACCTAGCGGCAACCAATCGAATGGGAAACAAACCTAGCAACCATCTGAGAAACGTACGAGCAAACAAGAAGACGACAGTTTTAAGAACTTTTTCATTTTTGTATGAAGACGAGTGACGGGCCCATAGTTTTTCGAGCATTACTCAAAAACAAAACAAAAACCATCGCTAAAATTTCACCAATGTACGCTGATAAATTAATAAACAAGAAAATATATTTTTCAAAGTTTTCCATGACTCAGAAAATGGTTTTTCCAGCTTTTCCAAGAAATTTGCCTTCACTGTGGAAAATTTAATAGGAAATTTTTTTAAGATTATATTTTTCCAATATTTTTTAGAAAATTTCATCATAGTTTGGTAAAATAAAAATGTTCTGAGATTAATCGTGATGTTCGGGAAAATCGAAAAACTTCAATTGTCTGTTTGTCACGAAAACTGGCAACCTTGAATTTTTTAATATTGTTTTTTGTTCATATATCCATGAACACTACGCGTGGACAAAGCTTCGTATAATGAAAAAAAAATCCCATATTCTTATCGTCGTTCATGAAATGTGAAATCCTCAAATCACGCTAGGTAGAAAATAATGAAAATTATATCTGTAGGACGTTATTTTATGGTGCTTTCATGTATTGCGGACATGTAGCATGTTTACCCATAGATATTGAAAAAAAAATTCCATCACTTGCATACGAATTAATGGAATATTTCTGATTTCTACAATTACGGCTCTTTCAGAACTTAGAAAGCGCCGATCCTGAGGTTGCTTAATTATGTTATTAACGCTTTGCTCCTTCAAACATGAGAAGTTATCAATTCACCCTTGTTTCTTTTGAAACATATGCTGATAAAATAATCAAGCTATAATAAGATGCGCTACAAAAAGCTTAATTAAGATATACATGTCCATACATATTACATGCTAACCATGCTTGAGTAATTTCCCAATTCCTCGAAAAATAAAACGAAAGTGAATAGTGGAAAGTTCAACCACATCTTCGCACAGTTTGAATGAAGAAAACTCACCCAAAGAGGACTTAGAATCTTCACACAACAAGGTGAATTATTTTAATTTGCCAAATTAATGAGCCCCTGCAAGCATTCTTCAAATTGAAGCTTTCAGCTAACGAGCCACTAGGGACGTGATCAACAGTCATTCTGAATCCACGGAGCTCACTCACTGCAAATTAATTCAATTAAGAGAGTTATTAACCTGAAACTCGAGAAGCGGTGAGGGAGATTTGTAAGCGGTATCAGCGAAATAAACGGCTTTTAAGAATAAAACTCATAGATAGCTACCAGACTAATAACGAATAACGAATGATTTCGTTCTTCATTAGCAACTGATGAGCTTGTTCTTCTTATGTAATGCAAGTTAGGAGTGAGTGGCTTAAATTTTGATAAACAATTCCGCAGATCATTTACTGTCTAAATTATAGTTTTCTTCACTTGTGGATTTGGAGGTTTGATGATAACGTGTAAAAAAATGACAAAATATTTCTCAAAGTACGAATGTGTCATTGCTTGGAAAATATCAACTTTTGTTACCACGCTTAGTTCTTCAATAATTCGGCGTGAGTGACGCAAACACTCATCCATGCAAAAAAACGTGCCTGCAGGGTATGGAATAAGAAATATCATCTTACTTTTATCCAATAAGTCATTCAAACACTCCAAAGTAAAAATAAACTTCTCGCTATTCAAAGCCGATTCGATTACTTGAGGATTACTCCACCTATTGAGTAGAAAATATCTCTCGCTATTGGATGTTTTTACAACAACAAAATAAATAAAAGAAACTATCACCACTGCAAGTGACAAAATACACAACATCTCAGCTGCTACTCACAACATAAAACACACCCGCTGAAAATTCAACAGGTTCCCCGCCTCCAACGTTCGGGATTTGCTGATGGTGCGGCATATGCGCATTTTAATGTTGAACACTTAACTATGTAGTAGTCAGACGACGGCGGACCGACCGACCGACCGACCGGCCGACCGACGGTGTCAACGAAATCGCGACCGAAAAGAACGGTTTTCCGGAAGCTGAAAGTATTTGTTCCTTCTGTCGACCCATAGTTTATCCTCCCACAAAAAGATCCCGACAGAGGGAAAGAGAAGCCAACAACAGGATGACCAAAAAGGTGCGATCGATTCCAGTGGAATTTATGTTCGAATTTGAATGAATGTTCTGCTACGTTCCCTTTAAAGCATAATTCCCGGTGTGGATTTTGAAGGACACCATCCCTGATGGTTGTTCAAATTGACACAGTTTTTATACGCTTATGCTAAGAAAAGGAAATTTACATTTCATCGATTATAATTTTCATAAATAATTTATCATAGCAAAAGTTTTCCCCAAAAAGCGTAGCCGCTTTGCCACGCTGTGCTGCTAGCCGAACGAATTTTCCAAAGGGGCGGGAAAACACGAGACGAAAAAGTTGTTTTTCTTTTTTCTTTTCCTGGTCCTTTGGCGCTCTAGCGTGGTGACAGTGAGAGAAAGCATCTCCACGCTGAGGTGGGAAGGATTCTGCGCATAATCTCAGCAAACTGTGCTGCTAAAATTCACGTTCTGACGTACGGGTAAGAAGGCCATGTGGAAGCAATGTTATCATCTGGGTTCGTAAAGTTACAAATTGGCTTGGTAGAGAAAAAAATAGTGACTATAGAAAAAAATTCAAAATAATGAGCAATCAATCAATTACTAAAAAATCAAACCAGTTATGAGATAGATTTTTATGGAACGGAAACGTGCATAAACTTTTAAGCATAACAAAAAATTGGAATGAAAAATATCCTTAAACATTTGAATAAAACAATCCTTCAACAAAAAGAAGGCAGATAAGGACTGTATCGAAAACAAACTAGCAACAATTTTTTCCTTCACATTTTTAAAAAAACACTTTTGTGAGCGTATTACTAGAATGATCGTCATTGAAAAACTAGGAAAATTAAAATTAACACTTCACTTGATCACTTTTTCTAAAAAAAAACTGAAACACTTTTTTAAACTATCACTAGCTCAACTGGCGAGCACTCGACACTGAAGAAGTCTGTAAGTCGCAGACGAAATAGGCCTATCTGTCAAAAGATAAGCTATCTGTAGTGGAATTTAACGGACTTTGCGCGCGTTTACTAGTGATAGTTTAAAAAAGTGTTTCAGTTTTTTTATTTTATTTAAATTTCCCTAGTTTTTCAATAAAAATTTTGTTATTTAGTTTTGTTCGATTATTTTCCGTCAGCCTATTTCTTCATGTGGTGACAACCACCGAGGCCAGAAATCTGACTCCGCCAATTGGACCCTACATATCGTACTCATCACCACATGATCCGGGACCAACTTCCCTTCAGAAGGAAGAGGTGACCAGAGATTATTTTCGCATTATAAAAATCCCACCGACTGAAGTTGAACCCCGACCCACTGCACTGAAAATTAATATTAGTTTATATTATGAAATCGAAGGTAGAACAAACAAATCTATTGGTTGTTTTCTGCAACGAAACTGATTTGTACTATTTATGAAGCTACATTCGTAATTAATGGCACACACGCAACTGTCAAAAGCACGAAGCATGTCTTGACACAGAAAGAAGAACATTCGTGCATTGTACGAAAACAATAAAAAGAGCTACAAATATTTTGTAACAAATTAAAAAGTAACGTCTATGGTGGTTGCTTGAATGACACACTGATCTACTATATCGACTCGAAATGTAATTGAAAAAAAATCGCAACCACGTGGAGTTGTCCAACTTTCTCTTAATGTTTCTGTCATGGGATTCGATCCTGTATTTTTAGAAAGCGCTGATTTTGAAACCGTGGTTGATCTCACTAGGCTATGGTGACTCGTGAGAAGATACATGATTAATGTGTATGAAGTTATAGCTCTCGACAGCGCTTTCATTTTTATTTTGGGATAAATAAATTATTCCCGCCCATCCCAGCAGCAACATCATCTTGCATGAGTACGATAAAAAAGAAACAGTGATTGATTGGTCTTCACGAAATCCACTTCGTACCTTATTCAAAAAGGTGAGTTGTAGCATTTCACCAGATAAAAAGCAATATGAATGTTTCATACAATATACGAGACAATTGTTCTATGTACAAAATTCATGTTTACGAAACGAGTGAAAGCTAGTTTACGAAATTAAATTTTCAGTGTTTTTCCCATAGCATGAAATTTAACAAATAAAAACAAAAAATTAAAAACAACTGTAGCATTCTATTAAAGTGTTGCTTTCTACTGAATGAAAGCAACTTTATTTCCAGAATTGTTTGATGATAAGCTTCTTTGCAACAATTATTTCCTTCGATGGATAATTTTGCAAATGCGGTCGGGGATTTGATCACTGTTCTGTAGTCGAATTGTCAAAGTTTTGTTCCTAAATTGGAATCTTTCAAATGATTAGCTCACAATACTGGTTGTGATGCATTCACGTTTTGAAAAACATAGCTCTCTTCTGAAATCGATCTTCCGTTTCATGATTTCAATATAATTCATCTTGATCGTGAGGATTCCCGTGGAAGAGGAGTACTTTTGGAGATCAAAAAGTGCTTCTCCTTCTATACAGTGCGAGAAATAATTAAATCTTACAACAACTGTTTGAATTCAACCGTGTTGCAATAGTGTAGATTCAAATCAACAATTGAGGTCTTCTATTTAATAGTGTTTTTGTCAGATTAAAGTGCAAACATTTGTTTGTTTTCGGGCATCCATCAACAGCTATCGGTTGTAATTTCAACGAAAATCAAATTACGGAAGGAAATATATAAACCGTGCATTGTGAAAAATCCAGTCAAGTTGTCATTGTAAGTAAATCATTTATTGTATTGATTAATGTGTTTTGAAGCTTGAGTCTTAGTATGTTGGTTGTGATAACCTTTTCTCCAAAAAACAGTCAACACCGCAAAAATTCCAAAAGTGAAAACAGCTGTCATCGAACGAGCGAGCAAAATTACGGCTTTTAGAGAATGTGGGCGATCAATCCGTACCATTGCTCAGGAAATAAACCGAAATAAGAGCACAATCGGTAACTACCTCAAAGACCCAGAAAACAACGGAAATCGTAAGCGAACTGGTCATCCATCTAAAGTGACCGCTAGAGGCAAGAGGGAAAAATGGCGATTGCTTGTGGATAAAAATATAAGTGCAGGTGGAATCAAGGCTCAAATGTCTTTGCCAGTATCTAAAATGAGAGTCCTTCAAATTATCAAGGAAAACCAACATACAATATCAACGAAGAAGAAAACACCAAAGCTTCTTCCACGACATAAAACTGCAAGGTTGAATTTCGCGGGACGACACATATTTTGGGAGAAAGAGTGGGAATCTGTCATATTCTCGTATGAAAAAAAGTATGGATGGACCAGATGGTTGTTAAATGTATTGAAGGGATACTCGCAGAAAACCTGAGGCGCGTCATTCCAGAAATTTTCAAGGTGGGTCATTCATGGTATAGGTATATTTGGACAACACGGTAAGACTTCTATCTGATTCGTTTCGCATAAAATAAGAGAAATATAAAGAGCTTATAGAGTGCATCCTGATCAATTTTGGGGATAGCTTGTGGGGTGAATCTTGGATCTAACAACAACAAAAAACGCGGCTATACACTATTCAAAACAGAAGAAATCATTTCTGGCGCGCGAAACATTGAGATTACGGAATGGCCGGCTATAAGCCCGACTTAAACCCAATATAAAATCTTTGGGGTTTCTTGTCACAACATGTCTATGCAAACGGTCGGCAGTTTGATTCACCATTACAGCTCAAAACCGCAATTCAAGAAGGATGGGCAAAAATCGACATGAAAGTCCTCCAGTCGTTAGTCAGCTCTATGCGGCAGCTTTTAGCAGAAGTCACCAGAGCAAAAGTTGGACGAACAAAATATTATTATTATTATTATTTCAAGTTAAGTTTCAAATAAAACGAAAATGTTTTTTGTTGTGTACGGTATAATTATTTCCTATGAGTTTTATCCTTATGAGTTTTATTTTTTTTTTTAATAAATAACGCAAGATATCAAGAGATCTATTTATTAATGTGTTTCCGTCATTGTGTTTACATGCTTATTATGTTTTGATATGGTTAATCATTTGAAAACTATACGACATTTTATACTGTACGCTATAATTACTTCGCGCACTGTAGAGCGAATGTTATTCAGGATCCTCTTAACCTGATCTTAGACAGCGCACTTCAAGCTCAAACTCTTCCCGTTCCAGGAACGTCGTTTTTTAATAAATCTTTTGCTCCATGGTGCGACGCGTATCAACAATTATACAGACGTGAACTACCTGAGTATTTCGAATCAACGGCTTTCAAACAAGTAGTTAATACACGCAAAAAAAAACCGCAGTAGAAACTACCATTTCGAGGGTTAAATCAAGCGCAAACATCAATTTTCACCTGACTATAAATTCGTTTGATTTTACCATGCCTGCGATTAGATCCACCATGGTGCGATTGATACAAATATGAGGCCTGTCAAATATACCACAAATGTGGAAGGTTGTACCATAATCGTAGCAAATTTGACTGAAATTTCATGGTAGTTTTGAAAATAAGCATAGTCGAGTAATATGGTAGTTTTTACTACAAGATTTTTTTCTGAGTCCAAGAAACCGGTACTGGCGACAATTCGTGAACGGGCTATCGCGTGAAACGTCGATGAACACTCTTTGGAATACGGCGCGAAGATTGCTTAGCCGAATTACGAACAACGAGAGCGAGGAGTTCGAGTGGAAAGTTCGTCCAGATTCTGTGCCAGCACGGATAATTTTTCGTGAAACAACAACAGATGAGATCGGCCAACCCTTTTCAATGGTAGAATTCTCATACGCACTTCTAACAAATTTCCACCGGAAGGACTGCGAAAGAGAGTTCTACCATTGAAAAGGCTCCAGGAGCTGACCGGATTTAGTTCAACTTGCACTTTCGAACTTTTACTTGTTCAACCAGTTTCTGGAACTTAACATTGTTCCTGATGATTGGAGGCATGTGAGATTTATTGCCATTCGAAAACCTGGTTAGCCCGCGTCCGACCTCAACTCCTATCGATCCATCGCGATGTTATCATGTATTTGAAAATTAATGGAGAAAATGATCCTTTTCCGTCTGGACAAATGGGTCGAGACGAACAACCTGCTTTCAGATACTCAATATGGTTTCCGCAGGGGTAAAGGAACGAACGACTGCCTCGCGTTGCTGTCCACAGATATTCAGTTAGCTTTTGCTAAAAAAAGAGCAAATGGCTTCTGTATTCTTGGATATCAAGGGGGCTTTTAATTCAGTATCTGTTAAAGTACGATCAGATGAAACTCTACGATTGTGACTTTTCTCTATCAATGAATTTTTTTTTTTTTTTTGTACAATTGGCTGTCGGAGAAACATATGTGCTTTTCTCATGGAACTTCTACAGTTTCTCGTTTAAGCTTCATGGGTTTCCAATAAGCTACGTGGGTCTCCTCATGTTTATGCCCTCTTTTATACAATTTCTACGTCAAAGACATTGGCGGTTGACTAAGTGTCAACTGTACGTTGAGACAACTTGCTGGTGGCTTTGACCAAAGTCTACGCTCCATACAAAATTTCAAAAAAATGTATGGAGAAAAGTCTACGAGGGGGGGGGTCTAGGGGATTTTCAAAAATGAGTCTACGTGGTTTATGAACAGTCCCTATCGTGTTTGTTTCTCCGACTTCGGCAGTTCGGTTCATTTGGAGCAGGGGCTTCATGGAATTCCATTATCTCCCTATGATTGCTCCTGTCATATTTGCTACATAGTTTGACAAAGTTGATTCCACTAAATCGCTCTTCACGGACATTGATAGAGGAGTCAGCAGGCTTTGGTATATCTAATGAAATTCATAGCGCCAATCGTAATCTTCTAGCTACTTGTTCTGTATCTTTCTCGAATTAGCGGCGATACACTTTACGCTAAAAATCATTGCATCACTAACACCGGATCAGTACTTCATTTTCAACGAAAGTCTTAGTTCTATAGAGGCTATTCGCTCCATGAGGCCGGTAAAGCACTCCTCGTATTTTCTCGTGAAAATACAGGAGCTTCTAAGTTCTTTATCTTCGCGTTATTTTATCATCACCTTTGTTGGGTCCCTTCTCATTGTTCGATTCTAGGCAATGAGAGAGCGGACTCGCTCACAAAGGTGAACGCTATGGAACGCGATATTTACGATTGACAAATCGCCTTCAAAGATTCCCCCCTTTTTTCATCAACAGTCACTTGTCAGTAGGCAGTATAAAATGAGTAAAGGAGATTTGGGGCGATGAAAAAATTCTATCATCCCTAAGGTGTCGAAGAAATCTTGGTTTGGGGGGATGGATGAGTTCATTCTTGTGATTCGTCTCATGTCCAATCATTATTTTTTGAATGCTCATTTATACCGTGTTGGGCTTAGGGCAGCAATCTCTATGAATGTGGACGCTGATCGCGTAATTTGGTCTTGTGCTGAGCATCGTGGTCTCGCAGCTGAACTCTATGATTCCTTTCAGGCTCGAGATTAACTCATTTATGAGTTTTTGACTAACATTAGCCTTAGATTGAAGTTTGTTTAACCTAAAGATTGTACTCGATAAAAAAATGCAACAGACAAAAATGATCACCAAATGGCGGATTTGCCTCCGGCACAAAAACAACATCTTTGGCTTCGTACCGCTCCATCGCCGGTTTCGCGTAATGGCACGATCCAGATCCGGCCAAAATAGAGTGTCACCTTTGTGGAACCGGGGAAGGGCAGCAGTCGCTTCTGGAGGCATTCTTTCTTATATATTTGGCCGTTGATGGTGCCGGTCGTTATGTACGGCTTGCTGAATTTGCCGCACCTACAGATCGCCTGCCACACCAAGTACTTCTTGAAAAAATTGTCTTCCGAAACTTCTCCGTAACATCCAGGTGGGACTTGTCGACGAAAAACTTCAAGCCGAAGATCTGCTTGGCATCCGCTTTAATGTACACACTATCAAAATGTCATGAAAGTTTCGGTTCCCTGAGACCGACTTCCTTTAGAACTAAAGAATAAGTTGAGAGAGACGAGAAAATAAATCCAATCAAACCCACCAATTGTCGGCTTGCGTAAGTTTCGGTTTCGGGGACATAATTTTACATGAAATCTTTGTTTACGTTCTGTCTATTTTTTGTCAAAGACTATTACGTTTCATGTAAAATTAATAATTTCTAAGTGTGTACATCTCGTAGTCCATTACGATGCAATTCGGCTGCACCAGCCACTCGCGGTACAGCTTCCTGGCGCACGATCTGGCCACTGTATTCTGGTTATCGGTTCGGTTAGGCGCCTTGTTTACAATGAAGACATGAAATCCAGCCCGCTTCATTGTCTGCTGGACGAACTAGACGGAAAAATTGACCTTCTTGGCCATGTCCCGAATAGAATGGTTTGGATTGCGGTCGTTTTCGCTTTCCATCCGCTGCTAGCTCGCCGCTGGGTCGTTTGGGTCTCCTTGAACGATTTTATCACATGAGACACGATCGGTTTGTCGATTCCCAACTGTTTCGTGATCCACCATTGGGGCTGGCCAGGATTTTCCACGACCGCACCCATTATTCTTTATTTGTCGAAGCACTTCTTGCTTGGAAGCCATCTCGACAACCACTTGACAGATTGTGACGAAGTTAAGCACATTATACTCTAAACTAGTTTAACTCAAAATTTCTTCAATTTTTATGCATGCAATAAAAACTTAAACGCAAAAGAAAGTGGTGCATTTTTTCGAGTACAATCATTTTTTGTTTGGGATGCAGTAGAGCTATACATGGAATAGAATCGATCGTTTCCAGGAATGTACGTCTTCGAGAGAGGGAAGTAACTTTCGACGTCCAAAACATAACATTTTCAGGAATAATGTTTTATCATCCAGCGGCATTAGGATTTTGGGGTCAAAATCTGTTTCTCAGTATATTCTGGGACTCTTGTCTTCTTTCGACGCATTATTCCGACTCTTTTCAATGTTTTGCAGATGCACTGGTGAGAACAGTTGAACTTTTTTGCGGCATTAGGATATGGTAGACAGTCGAAGCCACAACGTTTTTGCTTTTAAAATGTTGTACCGTATACATTATGCCGAGATTTCTGTGCAGTTCGTAGAACTGTGAAACGCGCTCATTTCGTGGTTCAGGTGAATTCCACAGAACACTCTCGTAATTTATTGAAACTGTTATCCTTTATACCTACCTATCAATTTGCATGTTTGTCTATCTATTTAAAGGAATGTTATAACATCCTTCATTTATAATCAACGGTGTTACGAAATCGGAAATTTGTTTGTTGTCTTGTTGCTTGCGCAACAATAAGCATCGTTTTAGCTAACGTTGCAAGGAATGCGGGCAGATGATTTCTGTTAATTTGCAAATTCTCATAAGCGAACTGAGTTCTGCTTAACGCTGACCTGGGTTCTGGATGTTTAGTCGTCGTAGATGGATTGCAGAACTATCTTGTACGATGATTCCGCATAGCGAAAGATGATTCGGTCGTTCTCATATTTTGTTAGAAAGAACCGGTCTCAGCATACCTTGTGATCAAAAAGTTCCGGTAATTTTCAATTTAAAAAGGCCGCCTTTATTTTTTCGGTAAAATCTTTTTAGTGTAAGATGGCAACACTAGTTCTGATATTCTGTCAAAGTGTGAGAGCAAATTATCCATTAGTTTTGTTTTGACAACTGCTTTTGTTAGTCGAAAAATAGACGCTCGGCGATTTTTACCATGGATAAAAAATTGGAACAACGCGTTTGTGTGAAATTTTGTGTTGCAAACGGATTTTCTGCAGCGGAAACGCTCAGAATGTTGCAAAAAGCCTTTGGTGAGGACTCTATGTCACAAAATCGTACATTTGTTTGGCACAAAGACTTTAAAGAAGGCCGTGAAAGCGTGAGTGACATGCCGCGTTCTGGACGACCATCGACCTCAACTACCGATGAAAACATCGCTTCCGTGAAGAATTTAGTTATGGAAAACCGCTCAATTAGCATTCGGGAGATAGCTGCACTCCTTGATATCTCATTTGGATCGACCGAACACATTTTGACGGAAATTCTGGGCATGAAACGCATTGAAGCACGACTTGTTCCAAAAGAGCTGAATTTTTTGCAAAAACAGCATCGAGTTGAGGTCGCTAAACAGATGATTGCGAACGCAGATAGCGATCCCACATTCATGGAACGCATCATAACTGGTGATGAAACGTGGGTATATGAATTTGATATGCTCACAAGTCAACAATCGTCCGAATGGCGCGCCGAAGATGAGCCGAAACCAAAAAAATCACGACAAAGTCGCTCCAAAAATTAAAGTTTTACTGACCGTTTTCTTTGATTTTCGCGGTGTCGTCCATTCTGAATTCCTTCCAGAAGGTCGAACGGTTAACAAAGAGTATTATTTACAAGTTATGAGACGTTTGCGTGAGGCAATTCGAAAGAAGAGGCCAGAATTGTGGCGCAATAATTCGTGGATTTTACACCACGATAACGCTCCATCACACACCGCGCTCACTATTTGTGAATTTTTGGCCAAGAACTCCACCAATACCATCAAACAAGCACCATATTCACCAGACCTTGCCCCGTGCGACTTCTTTCTCTTCCCAAAACTGAAAATTCCGCTCAGAGGTAGGCGTTTTGAATCGATTGATGCGATAAAAAAGAATTCGCTGGAAGAACTGAAAGCCATACATTCATCGGCCTATAAAAAATGTATGGATGATTGGATAAAGCGCTGGCATATGTGTGTTGCCTCTAATGGCGAGTACTTTGAAGGCGATAATAAAGATATCAATTAAAAATTGAAATAAATGCGTTTTTTTTTTCAAATTACCGGAACTTTTTGATCACAAGGTATCAAAAAAACCACCCACACCAAAAAACACCCCTTCCCCCCCCCCCCCCCCACCACACACCCACCATCCCTAATTTACGAATGCAATATCAAGAAGTTTTCCATTGATGCTCACGAAACTGTTGACTTACAGTAACCCAGCAGAAAACATGCTTTCGATGAGAGATTATTCGTGTTAGGAAGCGGCGTTCGAGGGCATGAAACCATTTACCTCGTCGTTCAGTTGCCATTGCAAATTTGAGAGATTAAAGTCACCTAAAGACAGAGCGATCTGTATCGGATGCGCGGTTTGTGAGATTCTGAAATGCATAAATTTAAACAGAAAACATAATAATATCTCCACTAATGGTACATGTATCCTATTTTGGAGCTTTCTGTACTAATAACAATGCATAAATTGTCTATTGTGTGGCAAGCACAAAGATACTCTTGCCCAGTCGAGGACAGTACAAGTTCAATGATACTCTTTGTAATAGTCGAGAAAATTTTCAACTCGCAGGATTCCTTCAACCAAACAATGCTCTTACCGACTGAGCTATCTGAGGCCAGAACTGCATACCCTTCTGCATGAATAAAACACTCACAAGAAACATCAAACATTATGCTGCACTGATTTCTCGCTTCAAGCAACTGTATATCACAGCTTTGTTCCTTTTTTTTGTTCGCCACGCAACTGAGAATCGCATCATTTGAGTAAATACAGATAAGGCACCAGCAGAGACTAAATTGCACGTGAAATCGAGATGAGATATAATAAAAATGTGTCCCTTCCATTAAAACAACCCTTCGAGGATAATTACACAGAAAGAAACTGTCGCATCCGTTCTGCACTGTATAAATCCTTCAAGATCCTTAGCAGAAGTCTGTCCCCACCACATTGCTCTCATTTCTTTTGAATATTCTCAAGTGTTTTTTTTTTTTTTTTTTCCGTCTTCCCGGATCAGGGAAGAAACTTTGTTATACTTTAAGGAAATCATTATCATTTTAATTACGACCCGATAAGATTGTAATAAATTATGAAATTAAAACGGTAAGCTTGCAAAATCCCTTTAGTATGCATCACTTCTTGTTCGAAGTCGACAAAAAGGTGCAAAGTGAAAGCTCGGGGCATCATAAATTTCCCGAATTGCAGTCTCAAAAAAAAAGATAGTTTGTTCGTTTGGCACGAAAAGTTGGCAAATACATCACAATTTCTCATCTCAACAGCAAACATGTGGGTGCGTAGAAGAAGCCTTACAGTAGTAAGATACAGCAAAAGCAAAAAGAAAAAAAAACATTGGCGCCTTTCGACGGAGACTCAACCACGCCTTTTTCAATTTCTGTCTCTTTTGTTCGCTGTCTCTCGCGTTTCCTCTCGTTTGCGCGCTGATCACAAAAGTGTACGCCTACAACCCACGAGAGCGCTGGCAGCTGCCCATAATACGTCTATTGGCCAGTCAATCAAAATACACGGTGAGGAAATAAAAACAAAAACTCTTGCAACTATCACAAGTGGGTGCAAAGTGAAACAGATCGCTGAACGAATGTGTTGGGAATGTCATGTTTTGCTGTACTGCTGGGGGCTTCAGAGCATGCAGCATCACTCGATGATTTGGTCCTGTGTGTAGCGGCAATAGAGTAGGAGAATCAAGCTTCCCAATATTCAAACAAACGAGTTGTAGAACTGTTATCAATTCATTGAGGTATGAAGAAATAGTATTCGGTCACATGTTTTAAACAAGTGATTATAACTAATTAATGGTAATAAATTCCAAATTTTCATTCACCTGGACCATGGGTCACGAGGTAATGTCTTAAGCTACCAAAAGTTTGTTAAAGAGGCCATCCACCTGACATTAACGTCGACGTGCACAAGCAATTAACCGCGGCTATAACAAGCATTTTCGGTCGTAACTCTTGGATTTTTGAATAATGTTCAACCAGAACATGGTAACTTGTAGCAGGCGCTAGGCTGCTCTATTTGTGGGTCATTAAATTTCGGGGTATTTTCATAATTCAGTTTTATCTGTGGAATGATCCCGGCTCGCGTCACTGGCAGTTGGTAGGCAAAGTAGCGGATTTTTTTTTCTCTTACTTTGGTTTGAGTGCTTGGAAACAGTGTATGAAATTATGGTCTTGGTTAAGTGCCGAACACACTGGGAAGGAAAATCATCAAGGGTAAAAGCTAATCCTAAACTTTAAGAGCCTCTTGTTGCCCTGGTTTGCTACAAATGGAGCAGTGTGGCATAAATTATGTAATTAACAAACTATAAAGAACAAGCTGGAAAATGATGTTTCTCATAAGTTTAACGATGCTTGTAATCTTGAATTCGCAATAAAAGTTTTAGCAGACCTTCCGGTGGTCAGCAGTGCATGGTTTAGTAGCTGTCATACCGTTGTTAATTTATAGTATTGTACATTTGGTGTACTGAGTCTTAAGCAAACCGAGATTTCCCCACTTTTTCCAAAGCATTAGTAATGAAAAACTAAGTAAAAAATTAATAAGCTTTCTTTTATTTTACAGATAAATATTTATTTCAGTTTAAATTGAAAACAATTTTAATGTCTCTCGAGCTCGGTCTGGAACATGAGGAACATTTAAAAAAGTACACATATCGTCATAAGGGTGCGCAAGAAAATATTACCCCTCAACCGCATCATAGAGTCATTTGTTCTCCATTTCACCTGGAGCCTCTGATTCAAATTGAATTGAAATCAATCTATTTATCATTCCTCAAACTGGATTGAAGTTTGGATGAGAAAATCATCAGGGGGCGACCCCGGCGTAGTGGTTAACATCCATACCTCTCACGCCAAAGTCACGAGTTCAAATCTCACCCCCGGACAAGTTACGAAAATACCCAAAAGAGGTATTTGAGTGACTACGACGGGAGATGAACCAGCCCAAGGCTGAAAATCTCGATAAACAAGATAAAAAAAAAAGAAAATCATCAAAAAGCATAGAAAAAAACCTCAGTTTCTGTTTTATTGCTAGGTGGCATTGTAAGTATAAAGCACCGTCAAGTCTGAGATTCTCAAAGGAAATACTATGCCCAACAAGATTTTTGAGGACTACCAGGTGATCTTAGAAAGTCGGAAAAAGTAATTAGCAGCTTATTCAAGTGAAGTTTGACTGATACATACTAGCAGAGGATCTGTTTTCTGTCATACCTACAACAAATCAGACAAACGGTCTGAGAGGTAAGATGATGGCCGCTTATTCCAAGCCTGTCCAATTTGGCTATCGCTTTTAGATGGTTTAAATTCTCGAAGGTGGCTGATAGGTCAGTGTAGATAACATCCGTTAGTAGTAGTCGACCGACCTGCCTTGCTGATCTTCACTCAGCCAATGATTAAAGTGAGAGACTAGTGGTACCATAACTACCAATTCAAACAATTTAGAGATGGCGCATAAGTAGTTCTCGATATTCCGGTTTACATCCTTTCTTATGCACTGGAAACATTTGCACTACCTTCCGGCAGTTTCCACTTTCGAGGTACATTCGATACAGGTGACAGCGAGGAGTCACTGTCAATGCATTGGTTTAGGGACGCGGAAGGAACTCCGTCAGGTCCAGGCTTGAATGAGGATTTTATTTCAGAAGCCGTTCTGGTAGTCATCGTGAGTTTGACTCCCAATGATTGACCAAGAACCGGAACCTTACTGGCTGCTCGAGGAATATGATAAATTCTCATCAACAAACACACTGACAAACTTAACAGATTAATAATCAAAAATCTTCTGATTGGAAGAACCTATCTCGCCATTTAGTACCATGGTGTATTGAAGGCCAGACTCTTTTCGTTGCTCGTTGACTTATGTCCAGGAAGTCTTCGTGTGCGATCGAAACTTTCACTGAACACTTCCATGGAGATGTTGAAAGCTTTGACGTCTAGTTCATTGGTACTCGTGAGTCTTACATAATGGTAGTTCAGCTTTAGGGTGCGGTATTTTGTGAACTTTCTTAGTGAGGTCCTTTTGGATGACTTTGAACTGCGAAGTTCCGTTGTCTGCCAGGAAGGATGTTTACTGTGTTGATAAACATTCTTCAGGACGTGCCGCTCAATGGTGTTAACCAGTGTGTGAGAAAACCTTTGTGCGGATGCCAGTCTATACTTGATAACAGTTTTTTCAATACGGCAATGATAAGCTTTTCGGAGATCACAGGAAACATCCGTAGGGCACAAAGAGAACTCGAGTGCCTCATTCCCTTTAGTACATCAACAAGCGGTAGCTGGTATACACCAACGCAGAAATTAGCTCAGAATCAAGGATTCGATCCGGAGGAACCGATAATTCACACGAGAACAATGTGTGGCTTACGAACTCGATGACGACCAATTCTGCTCCACACGCTTTCACGAATTGTCTTCATTTTTCTTCGTCTTTAACCCGGCTGTTTTGCGTATATCATAATGCATTTTTTTTTAGGAAAAATAAACCATAAAATTTCTTTATGGCCGCACAAGCACGGAAGATGCCGAACATTCTGGACGCCCATTTGAGGTCTCTACACAAGTGTCATTGCCAAAATCATCCAGCTTTATTAAGTTTTAATAACACTTTAGGAAAGCCACTAGAAATCAATTTGGTTTTATTATGGCACCAAGAGGTTCCAAAAGGTTTCATATTTTAGCCGGGGAGAACCTCCACAGCTTGTTTACAACGATCTTAAAACCTTGTTTTCTCAAATTTATTTTACTCCTTTCAAAGGTGTTTTTTCGACTTTATGAACTTTATAATCATCCAGCTTTATTAAGTTTTAATAACACTTTAGGAAAGCCACTAGAAATCAATTTGGTTTTATTATGGCACCAAGAGGTTCCAAAAGGTTTCATATTTTAGCCGGGGAGAACCTCCACAGCTTGTTTACAACGATCTTAAAACCTTGTTTTCTCAAATTTATTTTACTCCTTTCAAAGGTGTTTTTTCGACTTTATGAACTCTTAAAATTCTGTTTGGAAATGCTGTTTCAGGATTCATTTGTATTATCTTATTATGATCAGTTAAAAAGGCATTTTAAAACCATTTTGCCTCCAGTAAATGCATTAAAGGGCAAATTGGCTTTTTGGGAGTGATTTTTTCCGAAAATATTGAAATATCAAAAAATAAATGCATCAAATTTTAAATATCATGCAAATGAACTGTAGATCGGACACTAATTTTGACATTGTTTTAGATAACCTTATTAAATTCCATCAATTATCATGAAATTCATGATAAATTTACCGAATTTATTGTTGTTGCAAACTCGCATAATTTCCGAGGCGCATTAATTTTCGGCTCTTATCGTGCCAATATTCATCATAACATTAAATGCGCATATGATTTGGAGCATGATAAGCTGTAAAAAAAACTCTAAATTTCTCGCAACATAACGCAACGAACTTATCTTAGATATTATTTACTGCTAAATGAATCAAAAGAGCAGAGAACAAAGCAGAACAACAAAAACCAACCACGATATCACAGTGAAGTTTGACAGGTCACGATTTGTTACAGTACGTGTAAAAGGTATGGTCAAAATTGTGATAGAGGGGGCTGATGAATCCAAAAAAATAGCGGACGTCATATTTGAGTCGTCTTTAAATGGAATAAATAGGTAGTTCTAATTCAACAAGACTTGATGCATACCCGACAAAAAAAATCTTATAGGTTTACAATTACATGTATTGTAACCATACAATAGAATCTATAGTTTGAACAATTAACAGTATTGTTCACAACGATAAGATGATAATAGGATTTATTGTTGCGACAATAGAATCTAATCTAAATGTGTAAATGCTAGCATGCTAATTACTTTACTGATTATTGTGTTATAGTGGTCAATGAATGTTGGTTTCTTGTCTTAAATAAAACCTAAATCCTTACGCACCATTCAACCCAAGTAACAATTTAAGTTTTATTCCAGCCGTATAGCATTCCTTCCGGCTTGGTGATAAAACTAAATTCAAAACTATTTTGTCTACCAACACCTCCTCTTTGCTTCTTTAAAGCCAAAATTTGTACAAAGTGGCCCACTCTATAGACGGTTGTGAAAACAATTTAATAAAACCTTCATAAGACCATAAAGATTTTGAAAATAATCTAGTGTTAGATGCTATGACCACTTGAGAACCCTCATAAAACCTATTGGCCCATGAAAACAAGCATGCGGCCAAATGGCCACAGCTCTCAAACTTATCTGTGATATCGTGGTTGGTTTTTGTTGTTCCGCTTTGTTCGATTCTCTGCTCTTCTGATTCATTTAGCAGTAAATAATATCTGAGAAAAAAGGTCTGGTGTTGCGGGAAATTTTGTTTGATAGCCAAATATCTCAAATTGAGTTTTTTCAGCGTATCATGCTACAAATCATATACGAATTTAATTTTGTGGTGAATATTGGCAATATAAGAGCGGAACATTAATGCGCCTCGGAAATTATGCGACTTAACAACAACAAACACAAAATTAAAACAAATAAATAAATCATGAATTTCTTGAAAATTGATGGAATTCAAAAAGGTTATCAAAAAAAATGCAGAAATTGATCACTGATCTACAGTTTATTGGCATTACATTTAAAATTTGGTGCATTTATTTTTCCACATTTCAATAATTTATTATATTTCAATATGGCGAAAAAAAAATCACAATCCTACCATTAAGCCAAGTTATCTTCGCAATGACTACTTTAAAACTATTTGGTCATTTGGTGGCTTCCTTCAATGCCAATTTTCCGTTTAATGCATTTAGTGGAGGCAAAACGGTTTTAAAATGCTTTTTCAACTAACCATAATAAGATAATATGAATGAGCCCTTAAACGGCATTTCTAAACAGCATTTTATGAGTTCATAAAGTCGAAATAAAACCTTCGATAGGAGTAAAAGGAATTTGAAAAAACGAGGTTATAAGATCGTTTTAAACAAGCTGTGTAGGTTGATTGATGGATTTATAGTGGCTTCGATAAAACCTCAATAAAATTTAAAAAAAGAGGATGGTTTTGGCAATGTTACTTGGGAACTGCCTGATTTCCTAAGAAGATTGTACAGTATAGTGTATTCTACTTTCTACTAAATGATATTGATTTACATTTTGGACGTTTAGCTGCAAAAGGCTTTTTTTGCACCAATTATAAAATAAGAGTACATCGTTTTTGAATAGCCTAATATCTTCTCTGTTTTTTTTTATTTCTAAAAATATCTTTAAATCGTTGGCATCAATAAGAATGATAACGTTTTTTAAAATGATGGAAATATAGTTAACAAATAGTATTAAAAAAAAAACAGGGCCAACATGGGAGCCTTGCGAGACTCCTGAAGTAACTCAAATAGGATTCGAAGTCTTGTCTGTAAATCTGACTATTTGTTGTCGGTCAGTAAGATAAGACTCGAGCCATTTATGAACATTTTGCTCAATACCCATTTTTTACAGTTTGAATAGAAGCATGGGTATATCAATGCGATTAAAAGCCTTGCTGAAGTCTGTATATAAAGCTTCAACGTGGTTTCCGTTGTCTATTGCAACCATGTTGAAGCTTCCGTTGTCCATTGATTTATTTTAGTAAATTTTTAATAGCTGAGCGTCCATGGAAGAATCCATGTTGCAAGGCAGAGATTCTTTTTTTAATTTTACAAAACAGTTTTTCATTAATGATCGCTTCAAAAAGTTTTGGAATGCAAGAGATAATAGCAATATCGCGATAATTTCGTGTGTCAGATTTTTTGCCACTTTTGAAAATAAGAACCAGAACTTTTCCACGAGGGAGTTTTAAGCTCCGAAGCCATCGGGCCCACAACCTTTGGAGACATCTATTTTTTCAAAGCTTCCCTTATGTCATGCACGACGAATTTCACGCCAACTCGTGTTCGTGATTGGCAGCACTTTGTGGGTGTGTAGACTATGTCTTTTCAAACAACTTTGCATACTTTGTTTTTTTCAAAATTTATCAGTAAAAATTGTAAAATCGATTCTTACATGCTAAAAAAAAATATTCCAAAATTTAAAGCCAATTTGCAAAAAAATTGCTATCTCAGAATTGGACGAATTTTTTTCTTAATAAAGGCAATATAATTTTCTAAAAGTTCACCATACATAGCAAGATGGGCAACTTTTTCATGTCCTATTTTTATCGTGTATCACACAAACTCGTTTAGTTATGGTCTTCAACACCCCTATAGAATCCAATAAAATTTAGCAGTCATAAAGAATTGAATGTATTGAACATCTTTGCAAAAAACAGTAATCATCTAGACTAACAATTGAAAAGGGTCAAAAACATTCTATTTCGCTTTACATCAGTAAAACAGAATCAAAAGTGTACGTTTGAGTAAAAGTCATTCATAACTGCTTGTTCGGATATTCCTATTTTAAGGGGCGATTCAAATATGGCTTCGTGTATCATTGGGAGGGGGGAGGAAGGTCAAGATTTGTTACAGTACGTGTAAAAGGTCTGGGCAAAATTGTAATAGAGGGGGCTGATGAATCCAAAAAAATAGCGGACGTAATATTTGAATCGTCTTTAAATAGAATAAATAGGTAATTCTAATTTAACAAGACTTGATGCATAACCGACAAAAACATTCTTGTAGGTTTACAATTACATGTATTGTAACCATACCATAGAATCTATAGTTTGAAGAATTAACAGTATTGTTCACAACGATAAGATGATAATAGGATTTATTGTTGCGACAATAGAATCTAACGAGATTGAGACATCGACAATAGAAAGGTATGTATCTTAACTATAGAAAAAATCATTTTTTTCCGAACAAACTTAAGTCAATTACTCTTAATTTTATTGTTTTCAATTGTTGAAAATCTCAGCATAAGCAGTGAATTGTAATTCTATTGTAAAGACAATATGCATTTTTCACTTATCTGATTCATGAACAGTAAGATTTATGGTCGGAAATAGATTTTAATGTTTGTTGTAATTGTATGGTTATTTTTATCCGGGTATCCATTTAAAGACGATTCAAATATGACGTTATATGAATCTTCGAAATACTGTTTACGTCAATGAAAACTCCTAGGTTTTTGCTTGGTAAGGGTTTAACTTTATTTGTTTTTTATATGCACATTTTCACGTATTAGTAATTAACATAGCTTCATATATTTAATTTATAAATCTTTCAAATACAAAGTAAATTTCTTTGCATTATCCTTGAATCAGAAAACCTTTAAGCAGAAATTTTATTTTCTGTAATACCTACAAAACAATGAACCTGTGTACCACGTATTGTCTTTACGTGGCTAAATAACTCCTCAAGTGCTTCTGACATTTTTGCATACTGCTCAGCTGATATGAAGCAGAAATTCAGCTTTGTAATTCTTTTATTTGTCTGTTCAACTGCCCAGTCATATAGTTCCCGAGGAGTATTAATTGTGTTTCCATAATATCTTTGTCATTCGCGTGAGAGTACCATCCAATGGCATCACATGGACCTTTCCCATGAGACGGTGCAAAGAAGTGCCATTCTGCTTCCAATCCATACTTGGACTTGAAATTGCACAAACTGGCAAAGTTCTTTTTGTTCTTATAATGGGCCGCTGCTCCATCTGACATAGAAACAATTTTTGAGCAATATATTTAATTTTGCTTAATGAAATCTAGCAATTTTGATATAAACAACTGAACTGCTATTGAGTCATGGGTCAATACTTCAGATACTATGACAAAGCTTTTGTTTTTTTATTTATTGTCCTTCTTGTAATAAACTTCAAAGTTTTGGTATCAACAGAATAAACCAACTGATTTAATTGTATTTTCACTTAAGTTTCAAAAAATTTATAATTGCAAAATAAGCCCTTTCCAAATGGTAGCCTTGATTTTTCGAACATTCAAATAATTAAAAAATCTAAATTGTCATTATAATGAAATTTAATTGGCTTCTGTGAGGTTTTAGGACCAAATTTTACGGACGAGTTGGTGCGATACACGGTAAAAATCGGACATAAAAAAATTGTTGTTTGAAAAACTTTTTTGCCCATCTTGCAATGTATGGTGAACATTTAGACAATAATATTGCCTTTATTTAAAAAAAATCGTCCAATTCTAAGCTAGCCATTTTTTTTGCAAATTGACTTTAAATTTTAAAATATTTTTTTTTAGCGTGTAAGAATCGATTTTACAATTTCACAATTATTTTTATAAAATTAAGGATAATTTTCAACAAACAAGTCACCGATACATCACTTTTTTGTAAGTCTTTTTCTTTTTGAGTTATGTTGACAAGAAAAATTTGTGAGAAAAACTTTTTTTCCTTAAAAGTGCCCATCTTGCAATGTATGGCGAACTCTTAGACAATTATGTTGCCTTTATTATGAAAAAATTTCGTCCAATTCTAAGATAGCCATTTTTTGCAAATTGGCTTTAAATTTTGAAATATTTTTTTTAGCATGTAAAATTCGATTTAAAAAAAGTTAAGACGATTTTCTAAAAGTCACCCATACATAACTGTTCTGCAAGTCTTTTCTTTTTTGAGTTATGTTGATTTAAAAATAAAACGAAACTTAAGCCTTTTTCAAATGGCAGTCTACATAAATTTTGAAAAAACCAAGTATGCAAAGTTGCTTGAAAAGACATAGTCTACACACCCACAAAGTTTTATTGGATTCTTTGAGGGTGCTGCAAAACACTGGATGAGTTGGCGTAAAATTCGTCCAAGGTACTTTTTGATGGAAAATTGTCAGATTTCAATTTAGTTTTAACATAGTTAATGAATTGTTTTGGACTGGATTTTATCTCTAACTCGGTTTCTGAGTTGTACTCATCAAATGCAATATAGACAGTTTAATTTTGCTGGTCGCAAATACTCAAATAGTTTACCAGATTCTCGTTGCTACTTTTTCTTTTGTATACTTTATGTGATTTTTGCTTGCGGTTTTCTAATGTTTTTATTTGGTCATTATACCCAACTGGGTTCTTTGAATATCTTCGTTTCCTTATTATTTTCAATGGTACGTGTTCAACTATTACTTCGAATAACAATATGTTAAATGCATCAACAGAAGATTCAATATTTTCCTCGTTTCTAAAAATCGTTTGCCTCTACTTAGCCTATGCCTAATACTGTCAAAGTTTGCCAAATATTTAAATATGGTAAGAAGCTACGTTAATTACCTGCATTGACACTTGTTGTGTCGAACGACATGGCCTTAATGCGTTCAGTATGATTCCATTGCTTAATCCACTCAACGGAAGCTTCCTCGATGGCTTTTCCCGTCCCTTTTGCAAGAAAAGGAACACCAAGTAGCTGGGTAGTGACAAGGAATACTTTACCGTCCCAGTGAACAGCGAGAATATCGTCTGGATTGATATTCTCTATAAATTTCTGAACTGACTCAGAATGTCGTGGTGTTTATTACGCTCACGAGGAATAGTGGCACGGTAGATATTAGTTTTTTGTTTGTTTTATAAATCATCACCAAATGATTTAGCAGCTGCGGCCAGGATGACTGTAGCAGAATCTGTGCTGACCTTTGTTGCATCCAGAGCCTGGGCTGACCTTTGCTGCATCCGGAGCCTGGGCTAATTCCGGGGTTACGACATGTTGTGTTCCTCTTTGTGAACTTTGCTTGAAATTGCTTCCGTTGTCTTCAGTTGTTTTTTTTTAAATAAAGATACCGATGATCGACTGACCTTCACTCTTCATTCGACGTTCTTCCAACACCTTTTGCTTTTACCTCTTACGTTGCTCTGTTATCCCGAGCAGAAGCGAATAACTTGATAACTGGCCTTGGTATTTATGAGCTCAGATTAAGAGGTAAAATACCTGAGGATAATACCATCAAATTGTTCCTACAATGTCATGCGAATACCAAATTGAGGTAAGACAATACCGAAATAATACCTCTAAGGTGACCAGATACTTACCCAGGTATCCAAAATATCAAGTTTAGTTATTCGAGATATATTTTGCTTGCAATTCTTAGGTATTTTGCTTAGGTATTTTACCTCTTAATTTGAGCTCTTTAATACCAAGGCCAGTTTTCAAGATCAAAATTACGTATTCATATGCTTTTGTGTTCTGCTCGGGATTGCTTGCTTCTGCGTTTTGGCAGCAAGAACCCCATCGATACCAGAAATCGAACTTACGCAGTGGCCTTCTTTCTGCTCCTTCAGAAATATAATATCTTCACGTAGTGCTTGCTTTACCGCCTAATCCGTCTCTTTTTGTACCTTTTATTCCATTTCCGGTATCGCCGTACAAAAATTACAAAAGCGAACCTCTTGTTCGATTTGCGCCTTGCTATTTTTCCGCGATATATGTTTACAGATTGCCGATAACTCAATATGAAGTGATTCGACTTTCGCAATACACTTAATTTCCTGAACGATCGGTAGTTTTGTTTTCTGCCACATAACATAACACTTGCTTAACGGCATTCCGAGCACTAGCACTGATAGAAAGTTATTTAGAACGAAGCAGATAGCATTTGGCGTATTGTTTGGAGGCGAGCTCCAGTTATGAATTCTCATTCAGGTCCCACAACCTTCACAATGGTGGATTTTATTAGCTTATGCGCCATATTAAAGCTCTTAGCTGAAAATATTCCATTCAAATACTTGCCACTGTTACAAAACAAACCACACGCGCACGCGACGAACTAATACTTAAAATTAATGTTTTGTTTTATGCGTTGTGTATCTGTGTAAGTGAGAGCATTGTCATATCTTCCATAAACACTGTTATTCATTCACAGATACAGAGAGGTATGCAATCACGCATATTGGTACATTTTCTGTAAGATCAAAACAGCAGGGAATAGTTCTACGTTGATGTTTAGTGCATTGTTACCAATGGAGCAAACACTACAGTAGAGTGCTTTCTGCCGCGTGGGTGGTCATCCGTACTACCATTTTTAAGGTCCGTTAGGAGACCACTTAACGTCAACGTACGGTCTATAAATTAAACTCTGTTTAAATCTCGAAGAAGGTTCTTGAATTGTTTTTGTTTGTATGAGCTATCTTTGGACTCTAATCTCACACTCATCAACTAACCATCATTACACCACCTCACGCACACATAGAATTGTTCGAAGCAAATTGGTTGTATTTTTGCCCACATCCAAAGTTGCATTTTTTTTTCAAATCACGATCAATAGCCAAGAATTGGAACAAAATCATGCGAAATCGCTATACATTATTCCCTTTTTTTTTTTGGGTGTACTATTAGTAGCCTTAAAGGCCTTAAGTTGTAGCCAGGAGCAAGTAATAAATAACATTTGAAGAGAGGCTGACGATATTGAAGTATTTGTAAGTTTCATATTATTTGATAAGAGTGTCCCCAAAGCATTTGGAATGCTTTCATCTTGACACCTTTTTTGTCACTGAGTGTTTACTACATAAGACTACTATAATACTACGGAGTTCAAACATGAATAGCGTCATCAAGATAACCTTATAAGTGACTATAAATCATAATTCTAAACCTAACAAGATCGAATTCAGTGCTAGATGGGCAACTACATGAACCTTAAGATATTTTTTTTTGTTAGCTTTTACCAGCTGAGAGGTTAATTTAAGGCATTTTGAAACTCATTATTATGCCACATGGCAGTACTCAATCACAAAAGTTTTAATTAATTAACAAAAATAGATCTCACAAAAAATCACCTTTCGTCAAATTATTCGTTCTGTTTGCTGATAACACTATGAAAACTTTCGTTAAATCCTCTTCCATGAAAAACTCCCATCAGTCCTGCGGTGTAATCTTAATTACTACCTGTCAAACTCAGCTAATGCTGACGGGGCGAATCGCTGGCAAAAACACTTGATGCCCTCACAAGATCACAATTAAGCTGAAATCCATCTCCGAGTTATCGCTATTTATGCAAATGGGAAGTTTTTTAATTAAATTTATTTAAGTCTAATTACAAATGGCGTTCGGTGTGGAAAACTTCCTCTATATTATATCGTTCCTTCAGACTCATCCCGGTGGACATTCCAGTTCCAAACTGATGAGCTGGCTGTCAGCTGTGGCTTTTCGATGATGGTTGACCGTGAGAACCGAAAATATACCCTTTTGCAAGTTGCCGGTGGAGCTCAATTAAAATTTTGCTGGTTTCGTGACAAAATCCGCTACCCTCGAGCATAATAAAACTAAAAGGAAAAGCTCAATTTCAGACCTCTTGTGAGTCCTGGACAACTAATTCGCATGCCTCGAGGTGGAGATGAATGTTGACTGGTTTTAATTATATTTGATGTCACAATTTCTAAAAGTTTAATTAAAATTTTAAAAGTTCCTAAAAAGTGAATCAAATGACAGGCAAAGGAGAGAAAAATGGTCTCAACCTTAAATCAAAAGGGGAAACACAGAGCAGAGTGGTGAAATACTCAGTGCTCCTCGTGGGAAAATGAAAAAATGTGGGCTTAGTTCTGAGATGCGAGAGGAAAATGCGGATCTGCATAAAATTTCTACTCGAATGAAAATGTCAGCATTGGAAGCGAGCCCTCGAATTGAACCAGCAGAGGTAGATTTTGGGAAATTTTTAGATTTTCATTTGTGGTTTCATTTGGCTGCTGTGATAAGCTGCAGAGATTAGACGAAAAAGAGGAAAAGGAGAAAAGACGTTAATAATGAGGTGCGATGAAATGTTTGCTGAGATGGATTTTGTTGTGCGGGCATGTCTGTTTCCGGTTACGAGTTGCGAAGTTTGATTAATTAGCATACTAATTAGTTTGTTTATTTTTTCAACCATGGTCTGATTTGTAGATATACCGACGACGAGGAGAGATGAAACGAAATTGAGGGTTTACGAGTAGATAATTTAGGATGGTTGGTGTGCCTGTGATACTCATATAATTTGTCCAAGCACTTGGCATTTGATAAAGCTTATGAGATTTAAAATGATCTTTGTTTCGGTGTAGTGAATAATTTGTATTCCACTCATGTTAAACTAACGTCTTTTTTCAGTGATAAGCAGAATGAATTAATGATTTTTCCGTGGATGCAAAGTAGAGAACGACTACATCCCTTGCCAATTCCTATATTATCAGTTGTTCAGTCAGCAGTTTAACGAAGAAATCATGTTTCTAAATGAAATACAGAAAAATGTATTTCTTCGATGGTATGAAGGCATCGACATTATTTTACAACCCAAACCTTTCTAAAACTGGCCACTAAATTGAACACACTTAATATTTACCAAACAAAGTGTGCATCTATGCTATGAAATAAATTTGGATGAAAAACAAGCAATAATTTATATCAAAATTCAAGATGATGAAATAGTCTACATCAGTAATCTTTAAAACTGTTTCGGAAGCTAACAAATACTAGAAATATCATTATATGGTAAATATTGAACACAATCATTTAAAAGATCTGAAATTTCTTAATCCTTTAAACTATCATAATATTTGAATCATAAGCCTAAAAAGCTAGCCGAATAAATAAAATGTATGAAGAATCCAAAAAATAAGTTGAGAGGTATACCCAAAAAGGAAACTAAATAAGTGTTATTAGAAGCGTTTTTGGAATTTGATTTTGAAAGCGTTATGAGAGGCTTTGAATTCCATTTTATTATTCTTATGTCACTGTAGATACTGTAGTTATAAATTTTCAATTATTATTGCACAGATTGCAATAGATGCTCTCCGCTTCACGTCAATCTCTTCCGTCAAAACAGATGTACCGGCTGGTTGAGGAAGACAGTGGATGTGAATTGTTAGGCTTTTTATTTAAATCTTCATTTCCTTTCAGTATGGTATCACTCCGAACATCAACTGATCGTCCTTTTCTCCCATTTTATGTCACTACAATGTTAATTGTGTAGCTTAACTCCTATGCTGATAATTACGGTGGAAGCATTTTTGACGCAAGCATGTTGTTCTTAACCACTTTCATGTTGCTCTTAATCATCTTACGGCACACTATTGCTTGAATGATTTGAATAGCTGAGAATCACTGAAAATACGAAAAAGCTGCTATATCCTTCCCTCATTCTTTTCTTGAGCTACTTCAATCATAACCCAGCTTGACAATGAGGCCCAAAATAACGTTTGAAGTTGTTTTAATTCATACTATTCCTCATTTTACCTTTTTTAGGGAGTCACTTCAAGCTTCACTAAAGTCCACTTTTTGACTAAGAATGCTGCTATCAACGATTCTTGACGCTTTTTTGGTGTCACTACAAGTTTTTACCAACTCCAATTACAAACTGAGAATTAAGATTATTGCTTTTTCTCTTTCTGATGTCTCTCTTGAGTTCATTTTGAGACAAAATCTGGTAATAAAATGTTCAAGCATAGAACTATATTATTCATGCCTTTCAATGCATGCTCTCTACTTCATCTTCATCGATTAAAACATGTGGAGGCTCAATCGAATTGACATTACAGAGCCATGTAGTCATGTTTATATACATCAATTATCATAGAACTAAAATTAGGAGGGTAAACCCGATTACTCACGGTCTTCACGAGGTTAATAGGAATAACAATTTGTTTCAAATATTCGTACTCGTCTAATCAAAGGGTAATCATAACTCAATACTATTTAACTTTGGGTTTACTTTTGTCTTGAACATTTTCCAAAAAAAATGCACAAAAACAGATAAAACAAATGAAACTAGACACGCAGGTACAATAATCTAAAATCAAAAGCTAGTGTGAGTCAAGAACACATAAATAAGTAACATGAACTCCAGATCACAAAGAGCCAAAATATCTCAAAATGGTACATTGTATTGTCCACCTCGAACCCGAAGGAAATCATAAAGCTCAGATCTGACTCCACGATGCTCAGCACAAGACCAAATTACGTGATCTGCGTCCTGGAAACCTTGTCCTCATTCACAAAGATAACTGTCACTCAGTCCAACACAGTATAAATGAGCATTTAAAGAATAATGATTAGACATGAGGTGAGACAGCACACGAATAAAATTCGACCCATATCCATCCCCCAAACCAAGATTTCTTCGACAACTTTTGGATGATTCGACAACTTTTGGATGTAAGTGCGGCAATATTTTCTAGCATAAAGTGTATTGTCGCTTATTCAGTGACACATACGGAACAACAAGCGTGAAGTTTACGATTTTATTAGATTCATTAGTTACACCAAAGCCTCCGAACTCCTCTATCAATGATCTGTCAGTGAAAAACGATTTAATGGAATTAACTAGGGCAAACTTTGCAGCAAATATCACCGGAGCAATCATAAGAAAATGATGCTCTGGGATTCCATGAAGTTCCTGCTTCATGGATAAATCAAAAAAAACCGAACTACCGAAGTCGGATGCGCAAACACGATTGGCAATATTCGGCGAATGGCTCACATCCTGTGTTATGTCCAAGTGGTACAAATTTGGGTGGGAAATTTTTGAATGAATTTTTAAAGTATGTACACAAAAAAAAACAATAAATGTGTGGAATTTCAATAAAACCTACTTGTTTTTAAACGAGCAGAAGTTTGAAGTTTGAAAATGATGATTAAAAATTTAGCGCTTATTGGTCCTATTGACGAAACCCACTCAAATCTACATGATCACGAATTTGAATCTGTTCTTTTTGTGTTTTGATCTTCTACTTTGTACATGCATGCCTTAACAACTAATTGAACCAGCGAGACTGACGGCTTTTGTGGTGGTGGGTGCAGCGATGATAGTGGGTGGTGGTGTCTTACGGTGATGTTGGAAACTCTAGGAGATGCCGGGGCACTACGGGATGGTGCTGGATTCTCCAGGAAAAAAACTGTTTCGCTATCAGCCTACAGGGTGTACTCGAATAGCGGAATGGATGTCTAGGCAATGGTGACTATCGCCAAATAGCCACAACACAATCGGTCGGTCAACTGGCGTTAAGGGGCCGGACTGATAGGAAATCCCAACTGTGAGCGTCGAGAGATTCATCATCTGCCGTTGCCTCCAATGGAGTACACGCAGGGGTGATTTCTGGCTCTGGGATTTGGGTGATACCGAGAACTTTCCCGTGAACAATGGGGTCCACATGCCAAACGGTCTAACGCTGTGTTTCGAGGTGAAAATAAAGTTCGGTTTTTGCACAATGGACGGAAAAAAGCCCGTAAGGCTTGTTCAAGCTGAAACATAGTCACACACCACATAAATCCTATCAATCTGCCTACAAATGCCACCAAATGTTACCTTTTTCCGTTGTTTGACCGTGTAAGGTACACTTGACAGACAAGACGTTGGTATACTTCTGCACCCTAGGTGAAATAATTACTTACTTTTAGGATAGATTCTAACAAACTAACACTTTTACCTTCGAAATTAGTACAAACACTAGACTAACACATTATAGTAATAGTAAGTTTGAAGCAAACACCACTTTCTACTCACTACTCACTACAAACTATACTAAAATAAGAACAAGAATGAATTAGTCATTACTCGAATTGAATACCGCAGCGCACACTGCTGACTGTCTCGAAATCGTGTGCCAGAAAGAATGATTTTGAATGGCAGATGTATCTAGAAGGCTCGAGACTGATTTTCATTTTTAATTTTTTTAAGGCGACCTAATTCATAAAATTGAAAATGAACATAATACACTGACACCTAGGTGGCAGCATTCTTAACCCAAAACACGGTATGTTGTAAAAGGTGTTTGCACTTGGAGAAGCTAATGCATGTACATTCTTGTAACTGACGGTAACACAAGAGCAACAAGACAAATAGCTTACCAAATAAACACTATAAAAACCATAAGTGTATTTCTACTTATTTAATATATTCATACATATAAATCCACTTCCATTAAATATTTTGCACTAACAGCTAAGTACATCAGAGATAAAATTGAAGACTTTTAATGTGAATTAAAGTTATGAACGTTTCGGAATTGCTTGAAATTCTTTTTAAAATTCATTATTCAATTTTACATCCAAAAGCGCTTCAATAACCTCAAAAACTAAATAATGTTTTATTTATTTCACACTGTATTAGCAAAACTTTTATCTTGTTGGCTGGTTTGTCAAGCCAGGGAAACTTCTTTCAAGCATACATATTGAATCTATCAGCAGCTCATAGGCCGCGATCAACGGCTTTATTTCCCAAACAAAGGAAGACATTATTAGAGACTTTGATACTAGAAATTGATTTTTATATGCCAAGACTCTACAGCAGATGCAGGCCCATAAATTTACGGCGTCACACCGCTATCTTAGAAATAAAGGAAGTCGAAAGAAATTTGTCAAAGGCTCAGGTCAAGGCTACAGTAAAAAGCCGCTCAAAATCAACATAAGACTGATGCGAATTTTGAAATTTCCGCTCCCCTATACCGAAAAAAATCTTATTCGCAACCTGAGCAGCTTCAGTAATTTATTTATTTGATTAGATGATTACTTTGACAGCAAAATGGTTAACAAAGTTTTTAGAACGATGCAAACAAATATTTGAGGTTTCCCATAATAATTCCAATACAAAAGTTCAAAATTTCAAAATGACATTGCACAGTGATTTTCAAACTAAAGGAACGCGACTAGAACACTATTGAAACCATGTTTTTGTTCAATTAAACAATGATGATTATAACGTGTTTTATGCAAAGAACATTCTAAAACCCTTGGAAAAAGAGATGTTTAAAACATTTTTACCCCTAAAAAGACATTCAATGATAATTACTCAAAGCTTAAATAAAACTGTTATTTTCTTAGCTCTCGAATAAAGGAAGAAGAATCTAGCTAAGTAACATAATTTTTGAGTTACAGCCAATTTGAGACTATCATGTACCAAAACATTAAAAGTTCAATAACTCCGCAAACTTTGAGATTTGACCATATGCGTAGAACAATTTTTTTCTTCAAATATCATCTCCTATCGTCCCTGAAAATATTTGCACTAAGGAACCGAACACCCTGTATATGGTTGAGATAGGAATAGGTTAGAGCACAACTACCAAACACCAACCAAACCCCACCCCATACCAATCAAAATATATTTAATATTTATAAATAATTTTTTAACAAAAAAATTAACATTAAGAATTTGGATGAGGGGGGGAGGGTTTCCATCGCTTCAATTTAAATTTATTTTGGCCCCCCCACCCCACCAATCCTATATAAATAGAAGAAATAGCCACCCACTCCCAAAAAAACAAAAATTTAGGGCAGCAAAACAAAGCACGAACTCGAAAATAAAAACCCTTCCCCCCCTTTCCTTAACCAAAGAAATTTCCTTTTCAACGATACGATCCAATGCACCGTGGGCAAAATGGACCCAAAATCCCATTAATTTAGACGGCTCAGGGTAGGAGCTTATTTTATGGAAAACAAATGCGGGGAATCGAATGGTGTTAGTTTAATTTAAAGTTGACCACAGTAAGTGTCCCATTTTGCCCATTTCTCCCCTTAATTATTACCCAACAACTAAACTGGTGCTACTATATTGACCCCAAGTGAACTGTAAATTTGCAAAAAAGGTTGAAGAACTGAATGGAACAAATTTAGCTTTGATCGGATGCCAGGAAGTGGTCCATTTTACCTGATTTCCCCGCATACATGCCATAACTCATACATAAGAACAGTGCAAGTGAGAGTAATATTGCTGGCCCCAATCTTCAAAACAGCCTTTTTTATGATTTTTTTAATGTATGAGGGGAGAATCGGGTTCTTATTCTTAATGGACCATTTCCTGAGGTCAACCCTAAACGAAACCATTTCCATTCGGTTTTCCGGACATTTTGGCATAAGTACAATACAAATAAGAGTTATATTACTGGTGCACAGAAACAAAAGCGTTCCCGAAAATGAAAACGGACCGTGAACTAGTTAACGTTGTCAGGAGGTTTACCTTTAAATGTGATTTAGTTCATGATTACGTGATTCAATGTATGGTGTATTTTAGCTTGTTCTCGAATTCATGACTGTAGTTCACGGATTTGGGCACGGTTTTTTTCCGTGCGTGGATCTTAAGAACCGCATGATATATCTAGGGTTTTTTTTTCATTAGGGCGAATCAACAACTGAGAGATTCTCTTCGGGCTCACTCTCTTTCATTCATAAACCAATCATCTTAACGTTTTTCATTCTACTACTGGTAGAGTACGCTAGCCAGCACTGTTGTGTTTCGATCTCTACACAAGAATCCCTCGAATGTTTTAAAATGGCGCTGTAATGAATGAAAGAGAGCGAGCCCGGAGAGAATCTCTCAATTGTAGATTCGCCCTAATGAAAAAAAAAACCCTAGATATGAGTTTATGCGTGTATGAGGGACAATTGGGTAAAATGGACCATTTCCTGGCAATCTATAAAAATAAAATTTGTTCCATTGAGTTTTACAGTCCAATTGTTCAATATAGTAGCACCGAGTTGAATTTTTGGGTAATAATTCTAGTTTGCATCAAAAATGAGGGGAGAAACTGGCGAAATGGGACACTTACTGTGGTCAGCCCTAAATGAGACCACTACCATTTGGTTTTCCGCCTTTTTTCCCATAAGATAAGCTATTTTTAAGGACTCCTACCTTGCGCCGTGTAAATTAATGGGATTTTGGGTCAATTTTTTTCCACTGTGCAATGTATCGAATAACACAACTCGCAATACCGAACGGAGTAACATTGATCATCGAGGTAACATTGATCGTTTTGGATAGTGTTTCAAGTTGACGAGAATAACATTTTCTGTGAAAGATATCAACAATAATAGCAATGTAATTTGATTGTGTGACTTCATTGATTCAATTGACTAAAGTAGATTTAACTGTAAAAATCTAATTGGAAAATTTAACTAACGCTTCATTTGATCACTTTTAAAGAATGAAAAACTGAAACCATTTTTCAAACTGCCACTAGTAAACGCCAGCATATTCCTTTAATTTCACTACAAAAAGCTTATCCTTTCACAGGTTGGCCTATTTCGTCTGCGACTTACTAATTGCATCAGTTGCTGGGGGAAAATCGGTCGACTGCGATGGGCTGGGCATATCATAAGAGAGTCGGGTGACAGCCCAGTTACAATGATTTTCGAAAACGAACCGACGGGCACAAGAAGAAGCGGCGCGCAACGAGCAAGGTTGATCGATCAAGTAGAAGCCGACCTGCGGACCCTTCGCTGACAGCAAGGCTGACGAGGTAAAGCCATTAACCGAATACAATGGCGACAACTTCAGTGTACAGCAGAGGTCACACCGGCCTTGGTCTGATTGGTAAGAAAAAGTAAGTACTTTGTTTTACATATTGTAGTTTTTAAGTGAATATACTAGAGTAAAGTACTAGAGTTACAGATTTGAACTGTTCTCAGAAATATTACCATAGAGTACAGCTTAAAACTGCTCCGTTCATCATTCTACACAATATTGCTCATAGGAAAAGTTAGAAGCATTGGAATGTAAAAACAAATTAATGAATAGTTCCATTCCTCCACATTTTTCTCGTTATAAACATTCCATAAATCAAATGATGTCCAATGAATACAGTTGTCTGTCTGTTCCATCCTCATAAATGTAAAATCAATGTTTCGAAACATAGTTGCTACCTATGCTTTTCAAATTGCAAGCTCCCTATATTTTAAGCTCATGCTACTAAGAACTCTAAAATAAACACCCCTTATGACAAAAAAAAACGAAAACCAAAACGTTATTTCTTCATAACAGTATTTATAATACTGCTCAATTCTGCCACCTTTTAAAATGTAAATATTGACCTTACTCCGGTGGAAAGCAATTTCTCGGCTAGTCAATTGCAATCGGATGGTTGCTGGAACCCGGTTCCTTCGGCTAAACGGACGGGTTCACATCATATGAGCTGCCTGCTTGCCTTTTCGTACGTATGTATGATTGCGCCGAATAAATTTACTTGATGATTGGATCCTGGGTGCCGGAAAAAAAAGGTTTATTGATGAAGCAACAGAAAAAAAAAATCAATATAATCTTCTTTACGGCAGCGCCAAACCTTCGGCTAGAAACGACGGATTGATGGGTGCTATTTCCATACAGGAAAAGCTTTTTCCATTTTCTATTAGCATGTAAGTAAATATTTATTATTGTAAGTGACTTCACTAGTCCGGATCACGAATGGTGGAGAATACAGAAGATGATTTAAAATCTACGGAGTGGAAAAGTTGCATGTATTCAAAATATCGTCAACGTAATAGAATGTGGGAGACCTTGTGCAGTGGCAAACAGTCTTAGTGTATTTATCATTTAATTTGAGATGAATTGACGACGATCTCTTATTAACAATGGCCCGTTTGTGAGTAATTAGCAAATTTGTCGCAAATCGACACAATCAAAACATGAGTTCAGCACCCTCGTCAAAGCGTTGACTTCTCCCGTTACAATCCATTGACGTAGAAGAATGTATCGCTCTCCAATTAAGTGTAAAAGCTTTTCCATTATCCTTCACTTACCCTAATTTGAGAGCTCTTCTCCAAATTATCACCCAATGACACGGACAATAATTTTAATAGTTCTTTCGTGGTTTCACATCCTTCCTTTGTCCGTTCGCTAGACCAACATCAGTACAAATGTAAAACATAGAAAATTAATAGTTCTCCATTAAGTTCCCTCTCTTGCTTCATTGCAGCATGCAGTCCTTCAGCCAGAACTACCCTATGGTCAATTTGTTCACCGCATGCTCTATGATGCAAGGCGCCGATAAGGAAAATCGAAACATGTGTAAAACGACCGATTCCGATGATAGTAGCTTTTAACTTCTTACGACCACTTCGCAGCTTCTAACCGGGAAGGACCCAATTCAATTTCAATAAAATCAATTTAACAGAATCCTCACCAATCTGTTTCCGAGCCAGCAGCCACGAACGATGACCAACATTGTCCCTTCAACACGTAAACAGCGTCCCCTTTTTGCAACAGATTTCAAATTGTGGTTTCCGTCCGGGATGGAAACGTATCTTTTGCGTGTTAGGGTCGCTGCGGAAAGGTCGTAATTTTTGTGGGCAGACAGCTAAAGGGACTCATTTATCTTGTTGTTGCTTTTTAGAACATTGCTCGAAATCTATGATTGTGCGTCAACGCTAAATCAAGCCAGAGATGGGGAGGATTGCTATTGTTCAGTAAACCGTTGAATGCATATATGTTTTGAGTAATAGTGGGCTACTTTTTAAGTGTTCATATAAGAGAAAATGAAAAAAAAAGGAATTCATTACTTAATATAATAACACATTGAAGAAATCGCGATTACTACGTCCTAACTGCCGTCAAGCATCTTTTTTTTTTTGCGCATTAGCTTATAAAGGGGCACCCCGGCTCTTAGAAAAAATAAAACTCAACAAATCTCGAGCACTGCCAACCAAAATTAGCATATTTTAAATTAGAAAAATTCATCACCAAATTCATTAAATCATCTTTCCTTTGCGGCACGGTTTTTCTTTCTCGTGATTCAACCTGCTTTCATCACATCCGAGAAACATCTGGGAAAATCTTCCCATTCAAGCGTTCGTGCGCGACCACGGAAGATGGCATTTTCTTGGCTCTTCGTGGCAGACGGGGCAAGGATATTGCGCAATTTCTTAAAACAAATGCTGTGCTGTGTCCCCGGGAAAAGTCTTCGCTTGACTTGGCACCGTATTTACCTAGCGGACGAGGCTTTGTGGTCTTTAACTTTTCGGCACTTTTACGGGATTAAACAGGGCCTCTCGGGAAGCGTGTAATAAAAGAAAAATTAAGGGACAAATAATATATCATCCCTAACGATTAAAGCAGCGAGATTTTCTTGCTCGTGGGTTTTGAAGAAGATAATTTTGTTTGGGAAGTGAAGATACCTTTACATTATAGAGATTGCAGACGATGGAGGGAAAATACAATATTGTTTTTGTAAGAATAAGATCTCCACGTTACTTTTACATGTTTATAGGTAGAAATTCTTGTATCACAATGGAAATATAGGGACAATAGAAGTTAGGGATTATACGACTCATCTTTATTTTGACGAACAAATTGGCACCGTCGCATAAAAAAAAACTCGAATTTTGATTCATCAGCCCACAGAAATCCACTGACCTACTGAGCTATCTTTATATTTTCGATTAAACAAAAATCTTTTCCTCTTGTTTTGTTGTCACAGAACTGATTGTTTCCCAGCAACGCGACTTAATTATCCCTTCTCTCGCCAGTTTCAAGTAATGCGCGCATTAAAAAAGGCAACTTTTTTTTCCGATGGATGGTAAAACAGAACGGAAAAAGATATTTTGACAAACCAAATTGCATTTTCTTAATAAAGAAATTGAAAACTTCACAAAAATACTTCTACTCCCTGCCGCGCCGCCTTGAGGCAGTTAGCCGGAACTTTGGCCATAGGAGAAAATAAGAAGCTTGTAGGCATATTCTTCGGTTCCTTGGTCGCCTTTTTGATCAAATCATCCATCGTTTTGGCCACGAAATTATTTGAATATACTCTCCTTTTCAAATTGGCCCAGAACTTCTCGATTGGGTGGAGCTGGGGCACGTTGGAAGGGTGCACACCGGAATGCCCAACCGCTCCGATCCGACCAAAACACTACGTCGTAATCCTTATGGTATTGTTTAATGAATGCGTATCTTCTGGGAGGTACTTCGTACTGTAGATCTCGCCGTTCACTGCCAGCCCCGACAAAAAGAAAAGGGGACGTGACATCCTCTTTTCACTGATTGCAAGCCATAGCAAAACCTCATTTGGGAACTTCGTCTGCGCTAATTTCTTGTGTCGGAGAGGTGAAGTAGCCGTTGCCTTGCCAGTCGTTGCCGTCCAACGTGAGGTACGTCTCGTCGTCTATAACGGCCACGTTCCGCTTCGCCGGGAAGATCTCTTTGACCAGAATCTTCAGCCGTTGTTTGGGTTTTCCGACACGGCTGGTTTGAACTGGCGCTTCCACATGTGCATATCCATTTTGGCCAAATAAATCATGACCGTTTGGCCAGTCGCACCGACCTCCCGGCCCAACGCACAAAAAGAAGTGGCCACCTTGCCTTCCGTCTTCCGTTTGAGCTTCTGTTGAATCCTCCGATCGCTTAAACCAGGCTCCCGCTCGATGGACTCTCCCTTCTCCAGAAGTGCCAGAATCTTGTACAGTGTGTCTCACAATAAGTGTCACAATTTTTCAGTCTTGGTTTATTTCAGCTGGGTATTTTTAACAGCGAAATTGATAATACCGGTTTTTAGTGTATTCTTTTGACAGCTTATCGCTGAAGATAAAAAAGCGATAACGATTGTTTATATTTATCAGCTACCATGGAAGCCATACTAAAGCAAGTTTTAAAATTACATAAGCAAAAGCTTAGACCGTGTCAGATATTCAATAGCCTTAAGCAGTTTGGAGTGAGTAAGCGTTTTGTTTTTCGTACCTTCAAACGGTTCAAGGAAACTGTAAATGTCCATATTAAACACAAAGGGGGTGCCAGATGAACTGCCAGAACGAAGAAAAAGATCAAATGTACGAGGGAGCAAATAAGACGTAATCCGGCCGTATCTGGCCGTAAATTGAGCAAACAATTTCAAATGACTCCTGTTTCAATGAACAGGCTCCTCAGACATGATCTGGAATGCAAGCCGTACAAGAAACAACGTGTTCACGGGTTGACGGAGCGCCAAAAGCAAGCCAGGGTCCAACGAAGCAGAAATCTTTTGGTTCGGCACGGTGACTGCGAGATTTTATTTTCGGATGAAAAGCTCTTCCTCCTTCAGCACAGTCATAATCAACAAAATGATCGTGTGCATGGCAAAAGTCTTGCCAATATTCCAAGAGATAAACTAGTTGTAGAACGCTATCAGAATGTATCGAAAATCATGGTATGGGGCGCCGTTTCACGAAACGGAAAACTTCTGCTTCTTTTCATAGAACCTAACGTAAAAATCAACACTGAATATTACATCGAGCAGGTTTTGAAGAACCATCTGCTTCCTCATACTTCAACGCTGTATGGGAATACACCATATTGTTTCCAACAGGACTCAGCTCCAGCTCACAAGGCAAAGAAGACACAAGCGTGGTGCGCGAAAAATTTGCCCGATTTCATCACAAGCGAAGAATGGCCTGCATCTTCACCGGATGACAACCCAATTGATTACTTTGTTTGGGGTTCTATGCTTCAACATATACGCTCTACGAAAGGGCTTACTTTAGATCGATTCAAGAAACATTTGGTTGATATTTGGTACCAAATTCCTCAGAAAATTGTGCGTGCCAGCTGCGATGGGTTTACAAGGCGTTTGTGCAAAGTTATCGAGGATAAGGGCGAGAGATTCAAATTGAATTAATATGGTTTATTTCTATAACGTGTATCTTTCAAATGAAAAATAAATGCTATGATTTGGTTGATTTGTTTTGCTGTAATCCCATTTTTTTTAGTGACACCTATTGTGAGACACCCTGTAGGTGTTTCCACGATCGCATCCGGCTGACACGAAGTGATCGTCTCAAGTGGCCCACCCGACTGAAGTGGCACGGATGGAGCAGGCGGTACGAACAAACCATAGATCGAAGTTGTTTCACTGTTCTCGCCGTAAACAAACCAATGGAGCTGTCAAATTTCCACAGTATATAGGCAACTATTATATATATTGACTACTGACCGATGGACCGACCACCAGGTGGCAGGTTAATCGCATGGAAAATCGGAACAGTTAGTCACTTTTTTAATGCACGCTTTATACACGGATATTGTGCGTGAAACAAAGAATAAATTTGACAGTTTTAGTGCACACACAATACAGCAAATAATAAAGTAGAAGGCAAGTAAACATACTAAGTGATCCAGAAACACTGTTTAAGGCATAAGCGCTAATTTTTAAGCGAAATTGCCTTCTCTGAACCATGTGGAATTCTCAAGATATGATTGCAAAAACAGCAATTGCATTTTTTGCCACCTTTTCAACTTTTGGGTGTAGATACCATGATGATCGTTTCATTCTGAAGCTGTTGAGACTGTTAAGCTGTTTATTCATCCCTTACTTACCAATTAAACCAAGGCCGGAGTGGCCGCTGGTGTATACAAAAGTTGTCTCTAAAGTAGGTGTGTCCCTTAAAGAAATGCGAAAATCCATACCTCAGTTTCAAATAAGTTTTTTTCATAGAAAATGCTAAAAAAAAGTCCTAATTTTATTTAGGGAATCGTTTATTAAGCCTTTCATGATTACATAACTCAATATGTCCACAATTTTTCTCGATCAAACGGGGACGGACTCGAGAGCATACCTTCTCAATGTATGAGTCAGTCATCGAGTTCCATGCCTTGGTAATGGAAGCTTTCAGGGCGCCAACACTGGGGTGAGAACGTTCACAGGCCTTAGCCTGAACATATGCCTATATTGAGTAATCCAAAGGATTCAAGTCCGGGCTGCTAGGAGGCCAAATGTCCTTTGGCCAAAATTCCATGTTTTCCTTCAGCCACGCTTGAGTCCTTTTTGAGGTATGACACGGTGCTCCGTTCTGTTGGAAAATGACGTGTTGGTGTGCTCCAAAGTTGGCTTTCATCCATGGCAGAACGCCCAAAATGAACATGTATACCTCCGTATAAACGATCATTCAAAATTCGATAATGATAGAGGCATTTGCGCCCCTCAGCCCCCCCACCCCCCAAAACCCCAACCCCCGCCGCGTGTTTTATTCTAAACTTATATTTCACTTTCTCCATCACCCCCACTCTCCTCCGCCAAAAAAAACACATCTCTCTTGGTAGTTAAAAAAGCGACGGGATGGTTTATATTTTTTCAGCTAGGTTTTTTTTAAATTCACCCCCCAAATCTCGAGCGCCCCCCCCACACACCTTTGTTTCGGTCCTTTACAAGGTGGGGGTTTTCCCTTCCCCCCAAAAAAAATTTCACAAGTCATTTTCGACCAACAGTTGCATGGTATTTTTTGATATATCTGCTTCCTACCCAATTTCCCGGATCGATCTGATAGGAGTTCGCCTCACTTTGTCTCTCACGTGGTCTAAAAGGTGTCCACGATGAAATTGCCACACACAAAATTGATTCGCAAAATTCGAGTTTTCATCCGATTGTCATCAAATTTTCAGGGATTGATAAATAACTATTAAGCTTCATTTTACCATTTTACTCGTATTTTATTTACAGTCCATACGCAAATGCCCGCACCTTGGCCTTAACCCCGGCCATAAGATTCTGCACAACCTGTGAATCAACCGTTTTTTGCATGTAAACCCATACTTTCTTCAGTTCCTCGACTGTCTTCACTACCTTAGGTCGTTTAAGAAGGTGCTGCTTCATAATCACCCAGTACTTCTCGATGGGGCGGAGCTCCGGAGTGTTGGGAGGGTTGAACATTTTCGGCACGAAATTGACCTTATTGTCCGCATACCACTTCAGCACGTCCTTGGCATGAGGCCAAATCCGGCCAGAAGATTGTTGGGACGTTGTACAACTTCCTGGCACGGGTTTTGGCGAACTTGTTCTGCTTCTCGTCGCGATTAGGGGCCTTTTGTACCTTGAACGTTCGAAGCCCAGCCTTAGTTTTGGCCTTCTGGACAAAACTTCGGCTTAGGTGCAGCTTCTTAGCCACATCCCGAACGGAGGCGTTCGGATTTCGGTTGAAGGCCACAACTACGCGGTTGTGATTTTTGGTGTTGTACGGAATACTTTTTCCTTCACTTCTGGGCTTCCGATCGGTGGTCAACCGTTCCTCGAACCGCTTAATCACTCGCGACACCGTGGAATTCGCGATTCCCAACGTTTTAGCGATGGAACGATGCGAGAGATCCTTGTTCTCGTGATGAATGCGCAGGATTTTATCACGCACGAGCTGTTCTTTCGACTCCATTTCCGCGAGTTTTGATCACAGGACTTTAAAACTTGCAGGATGTAAATAATGCACTATGAGCTAAATCCACCCAAATTTTCATTAAACTCTACCCAACGGTTAAAAAGTTAGAGCAATTTCATAGTGTGGCAATTTCATCGTGGACACCCTTTATCAAGGAGTGAACGTTGGATACGGTAAACGGTAGCCAGGTGGCATCCCACAATCATTGCTATTTGTTTTACGGACTTTTCGACGAGCAGCAAACTAGTCACAACCTCCTTTGCGTACATTTTTCTGAACTTTGTTACTCGCGAACCACTGTTTTGTTTACATCGTCTCAGAGTATACAGTCAGATGATTACACACAAAATAATGTTTGAAAATTGGAAATATCATTCTTATCAATATGCAACTCTAGGAGGGGACAGAAATTTTTGCTAGAACCAAAGATGTGAAGAGAAAGTATTGATAGGTCCGTAAGAGCACGGCACGGTGGAAATTGAATAGAAGTAGTTGAAATTGAGCGTAAGGCATGTTTGGAAGCCAGTTTTCAAACATTATAATTAATTACGTGATTCGTGCAACAACATATACAACACGTTATCGGGTTTCTCTCTGAGGTTGTTAAAGTAAATGACAATGAGAGAAACACAACCGAAAACACTAGTAGTTGTGTCATAAAAATACCTCTCATTGGAAATTGATTTCGGTCACATGTAAAGGCTACAGTGTAAAACTGTGTAAACAGAGATTTCTCATCGCTAGTACTGCTCCGTGCCATTTGGCGATATATGAGCATGATCGAGTCGGTAAACTTTTGCCTGTCAAGGGGGTTCCCTTCCCCCTTGCCTACCAGCTAGGTAAAAGTCTATCTGCTTGATCAGATACCGCCTTTCAAACATGCCCAACGCTCAATTTCAACTACTTCAATTCAATTTTCACAACCTGCCGTTCTCTTACGGACCTATCAATACTTTCTCTTCACATCTTTGGTTCTAACAGAAATTGCAGTCCACTCCTAGAGTTGCATATTGATAAGAATGATATTTCCAATTTTTAAACATTATAATTAATTACGTATTTTGTGCAACAACAAATAACATGAATAGTTTAAATGTAAGTAAAAATAATGTTTAAAGCTACCCAAAAATAAGTATTGAAAACTTTCGCATTTTTTTATGGGACATACTGTACGTGAAAATGCCACACGCACACATTTGATGCAAGTGTGAAACGGGCTAATGAAGTTGCTGCTTAAGAGCTACCAAGTTTTCCTGCCTCGGAAACACCAACAACCATAGTAATCATCAAACAGTTACTGGCTTTCTACCACCCGACAAGGAGTTACTTGAGGCAGCAAAGGTAACTTTCTCTTAACCTCCGATTGACCAGCGGGGCATCAGGTTTCAACGTGGCGAAACACTTAATCCATACCCAGTGGATCATCAATTCCCGCAAACCAAGCCAACTTCTACTCCCGATTGGATACTCAGTCCCACCCTGCGAAACTCTTTCTCGCAGCATTGTACGTCCTGTTCCTGTGTGGGTCCGTGTTTTCGCTCGACTTGGCGCACTCTACCGAGGTAGGCTATGACGAACCGGATGCAACTGGTAATGTATCTATAGTTTTAAACAATGGGGTATTTCCATCAATTCCCTCAGAATCACCTTCTACTGAAATTCTATTGTATTGTCAGAATTTTAATCGCATGAAAAGTGCATTAAAAATGAATGTAATACATATAAATATTTTATGCTCCAATTTTTCGATTATGTTGGGTACCGAAACAAGCTGGAATGATAGCATTAAGAGTGATAACCTCTTAGGTAGTGATTAAAATGTTTTTAGAGATTACCGGGACACACTTTTAATGCACAAAATGTCTGGTGGAGGAGTTGCAGTTTCTTCACATTTCAGTTCGGAGCTCCTGGTTTCATCAAAATTTAAAGAATTTGGGCATGTATGGGTGAAAACACATATTGCTGATGAAACTCATATCTTCGCAACAGTATATTTTCCACCTGATCTTGTAAGTTAACATACAAAATCTTTTTTTCAAACCGCTGAAGAAATTGTGTCTCGATTTCCCCTTGAATATAAAATTAATTTGTATGGCGTTTTCAATCAGCGTAGAGAAGATTTTATTCCTGACTCAGAAAATGCGAGTATGTTACTTCCTGTTGTTGGTGAGAACATAACATTACAATTTAGCCCACCACACCCCCTCTTCTGCAATGTAATCCACCCCCCCCCAAACCCCACACCAAAAAAAACAAACCCCAAAATAAAAAACAAAAAACCAATCGAACCACATAACAAATTAATTTCTTTTCAAGTTCAATTAGTATAAAATTCAGGAAAAATATTCAGTTAGGCTTCCGCTTTTCCAAATCCGAATTGCCGGGCCTTACGCTTGACTCCTGCCATCAGATTTTGTACAGCCACCTTGTCCACCTTCTTCGCCGCGGAAAGCCAGTTTGCCTTGAACTGCTGCTCGTCCTTAGCAGTTTTTTTGGTCTTTTTTAGGTTCCGCTTGACAATAGCCCAGTATTTCTCAATTGGGCGGAGCTCTGGCGTGTTGGGAGGGTTCTTGTCCTTGGGAACCACCTGCACGTTGTTGGTGGCGTACCACTCCATGGCCTTTTTACCGTAATGACAAGATGCCAAATCCGGCCAAAACAGTACGGAACAACCGTGTTTCTTCAGGAAAGGCAGCAGACGTTTATTCAAACACTCTTTCACGTAAATTTCTTGGTTGACAGTCCCGGAAGCTATGAAAATGCTGCTTTTCAAGCCACAGGTACAGATGGCTTGCCAAACCAGATATTTCTTTGCGAACTTTGACAGTTTCGTGTGCTTGAAAATATCTGCTACCTTTCCCCTTCCTTTTGCCGTATAAAACTCCTGTCCCGGAAGCTGCTTGTAGTCGGCTTTGACGTAGGTTTCGTCGTCCATTACCACGCAGTCAAACTTCGTCAGCATCGTCGTGTACAGCCTCCGGGATCGCGCTTTGGCCGTCGTATTTTGTTTATCATCGCGATTTGGAGTCACTACCTTCTTGTAAGTCGATAGTCCGGCTCGTTTTTTGGCTCGATGCACGGTTGTAGACGATACACCCAGCTTATTTGCGGCATCTCGGAGAGATAGGTTAGGGTTTCGCTTGAAACTACCGGCAACTCTCTTTGTCGTCTCAGCGGCTTCCGGTTTTCGATTTCCCCCCCATCCAGACTTCCTGGCTGTCGACAAACGTTCCCCAAACACTTTAATTACATTTGTAACGGTTGATTTGGCAACTTTTAGCGATTTTGCCAACTTTGCGTGCGAGTAGCTCGGATTTTCGCGATGCGCAAAAAATTTTTAACCCGCTCTTCTTTTCTTGAACGCGTTTTTTAAACACCAAAAGAGAAATCCCAAAAACCAAAATAGGAGCAACATTCTACACACACACACCTTCAAAATGAGGGGTGTTCAGGTTTTTTAAATGCAAAATTGAAAGAAATACGTCAAGTTGATATTGACCAAATTTTTACCGTATCGCCCTTTAATCAAGCTAATTTAGAAAAGTATTTGAATATCTGCGACCAACTTAATTTTACTGTTTCTTTTGCATTATTTGATTATAACATAAAAACTGAAAATGGGATAAAGTCATGTCCGAAAAATTTCTTCAATTACTTTAAAACTAATAATAAATCATGCAACTTTCCAACATATATGACGTTGGACGAAAAAGTAGGAGATAACCCAGATGATATTTGTAATCTATTTGCAACATTTTTTCAAGGGACTAACACTAAATTTTCGGACAATGATCGTGATTTAGAATACTTCTCATACTTTCCTGACTATCCAAGTAATATTGGTGTCAGTACCATCCACGCACAAGAAATTCTCACAGATCTAAAACAACTAGACGCTAATAAAGGAGCTGGACCGGACGGAATTCCACCAGAATTCATGAAAAACCTAGCAACTGAACAAGTCCATTATTCTGGCTGTTCAAGATGTCACTGAATAGTGGTGAATTTCCGAAAGGATGGAAAAAGTATTTCCTCATACCAATTTATAAATCTGGTAAAAAATCAGATATTCGAAATTATCGTGGCATTGTCATAATATCATGCATTCCAAAACTTTTCGAATCGATCGTAAATAAAAATGTTTCAAGCCATATTAAAAATATGATAACTATTGTAAAACACGGTTTTTTTTTCTCAAAGGCCGCTCAACTACTACGAACTAACTGGATTCGTCAATTACTCATTAAATGCAATGGATAAAGGGAATTACGTAATCGCTCTTTACACCGACCTCAGTAAAGCGTTTGATAGACTAGACATTCCAATGTCGGTTTTCAAGCTTGAAAAAATGGGAATTGAGATGAGATTCAATTTGATCGAATCGTATTTAACTGATCGTCAGCGAATTGTAAAGTTCGATACTAAAAAGTCTAATCTAATTCAAGTCACGTCGGGGGTTCTTCAAGGCTCACACTTAGGACCTCATCTTGTCATTCTCTGAATTGATGACATATCTCTCATTTAAAAAAAAAATCTCAATGTACTTATGTCTGCAAATGAAATAAAGCTGTACTTAGAAATTAGGAACGTCAATGATATTAATTTATTTCGCAATGAGATTCAAATTTTCCATAGATGGTGCTGTAAAAGTCTGTTGAAACTGAATGTAAAAAAATGAAATCTTATAACGTATAGCAGAAAACAAAGCACGCCAAATGTTCAAATTATATAGGGAATTGAAGCGTACAAAAATGCGCCCTTGCGCTGAACTGGTCAGCTTGACGTGCCGCAAGGGCTCAGTAGGGATTCTTTGTCAAGACCCGAGCCTAAGAGTCAGTCCCATTGTGGTTATATGACATCAATTCGTATTTCCACTGTAGCAGCAGCACATTGAAATTGTAGATATACTATTCCTTATACGGTATATAATTTCAGATCATCCATTGAATTCTCAAGTATGGTAAAATAATTTTAAATAATTTTTTTTTTTTTTTTTGCGTGGTTATGATACATTGCAGCAAGACCACAATCTGTAGACATGTAAATACAATTAAAATTGTTATTATAAATATATATTATAACAGCCCTACACTATATTATCTATGCTATTTTATATGTCATTTTCAGCTTCACATATATTCGTCCATGTCAATTATAGCCCACCTAACCTACGTTATGTATTTGAAAAAAGAGAAATGTTTATATTGTTTGTTAAAGCATCATATAAAACAAATACTACTCAAAAAAACCCCTCCCCAAACAAAAATAAATAACAAATATTAATTACCTATTTCACAGACATAAAGAATCATTTATGGACCCAGCCCAGCAAGTTTTACTTAGTTTCCGTTTTTTGCATTATTCATACTACCTATTGTTAGCTGTTTTCGGCTTTTCCAAATATATAAATACATTTCTGATTTTTAATTTTTTATTTCACTAACAACCAATGGATTTCAAATATATATTGTACCTGCGCTTGTGTTTTTTTTACTTTAATTGTGAAAACAAGTTCTATTCTTAGTAGTTCTTAATCCTTTCGATGAATGGTTTACCAGCTAAGCTACGGATATATATATACTTCTGGCTCCCTCGTATTATCATAACATTATAAGGTCAGTTTATTATTTTATGTTATGATATGAAATGATGTGATATTATGTATGTATGTATGTATGTAAGAAGCCACCATCCAAGCGTGGGCATTTCCCTGCATGTGGTTTCACTTAAAAGAAAGATCATGCTTTGCTACCGTTCTAAATTCAACATATTGCTGTATGAAGGGCCAAAAAAGGATGGGAAGACCCGTAAGCAGAGACACTTACTCGAAACCTGCGGGAATAAAAGAATCTCCTTCCAGCAATATGATCCGATAAAACGAATAACAAAATACGCAATTCAGTTAAGCTTTCCACTAGATGGTTTGTTTGAGAAAGGCGCCTCAAATTCATAAAAACTGTTGGAGTGGAATGTACCAATAATAAATGATAGACACATCCCCTCCTAGACTCCGGTTGGCCGTCCACTCCATTGTCCAATTGTAACTTCAATGATGCCCTGATGCACCCTCCCATCCCAGTATTTAAATCAATGAAATATAATAAGTTCATGCAATATGTATCATTTATATAGAATATATAAGGAAATAAGTATATATCGAGTGTGTGTAATTTGCTGCAGTAAAAGGGGTAGATTGATCTGTATAATGTCGTCGATACTGTATTTTTTGAATATCGACATTTCTTAAATGAAGATTTCAGACTGAACGCTGTGAATCCGTTCTGCTGGTTCTATGTTATTATGTGCAAGTTGATCTCAAAACCTAGTAACAAAATATTATCAGTCGTTTTTAGTAGTTCATATTAAAATGCTGGTCACAAGCTGTCAAGGTTCTAAAGATTAGTTACTTCATCTGTTAAGCCTGTATACAGATGTATTAAAACAACAACAAAACAACAAAGAGCTAATGAGTAAGAATGTCTGCTGGCGATTCAGTTGATGTCTCATATGGGCAAAGGATAAAAGGATGATAGGACATAATAAATAGTAATAATAATAAGTAAACATATAAATCATCTATGGAGTAAAACTACTGAAACAATATTCACAAAATAATGATAACAAAAAAATAATGATGATATCCGTAACAACGCTGGCCGCCCTCTCATCGACAAACTACAGCTGTTTCATCTATTGTAGTATTGAGATCATAAAAATTTAGTATGATTGGATTTTGTATTCACAATTTTTGTGAGTCATTGGATACAATATATAAATACACAAAATATCTATGACATCCATTGATTTTCTCCTGAAAATAAAAACTTAGGTAAACATTAATCTCCTATGTCCTGCAAGAGCTGTAAAACAGACGAGATTGTTTCAGTCATCCAAGACAAATCCTCACTTAAAATATACATGATATTTATTCGAAACAACATAAACAGAACCCAGCACAGTGTTATTCAGATGCACTAGTCCTTGGTAAAAAAATTTAGTAGTGTATCCAGAATCGTTCCTAAAATGTTTTGATCCTCCGCAAGACTTTTTCGGCTTACTATCGTCTACTGGCTCCTAACTACTCCTTATAACATTGTATTTGTCGAAACATAGAAAAAAAGAGTGGGTTTAAAGAGTTTATGTGCGCTGATTATGTGATCAACCAAAATTATTAATAAAAAAAATTTATCAACACAACTCATCCAACACACACTATAAAACTACTGTATAAAACCTCCACCAAATACCCCACCACTACCCCCCCCCCCGCACTCCAAAAACCCCTCAACTATTTTTCATTTTTCCCCCTCGCCAGTTAATCTCTAAAAACTTACTCTATTTATTGATTATTATTTAAAACCTAAGCATTCCTAACCTTATTCCATGACATCATTCTACTAACTTTACCCAAACCAATACATAACTTATTCATAAGTCAGGGTGCAAATAAAAGCCAATAGCATTTTTTTCCTTCACATATATTGCCGTTCAATGACTACTCAACCATACCTATTCTATTTGATTCTTCTTATTTTAATTTTCACTTTTTCCAGACAATTTAACTTGAGATATGCGTTATCTTTTTTTCATATTTCTTTCTTATTTTAATCATTTTTTATAAATTCATACAATTGACAGTAAAGGTTTATATTCTCAATCTTTATTAAACTTATTCTGCATTTCATCAAAGCTATCTTCTCCTTCCGAAATATCACTCGTCTCGTTTTTATATATTTCTTCTACTTTCTTTTTATATTATCCCTATCTTGTGCTAACTCTCTCCAATCTTCTTCGTTCATTTCCTAGTATCTATTGAAATCTTGTTCCAATGTCTCCATTTTTTTTCTTATTCTATTCCCTTCCTTTGATGCTCTCTCTTTTTAATTCAAATACCAACTATTCCCTTCCTCCTCCTTGTATCTTCCTCTGTCTCTCTCTCTTTTCGTTGATGTTTTTGTACCGTACAGTATTGATGGTGCTATGATTGTATTATGTATTAGTTTACCTATTTCCCACGCTGGTTTAAAATTCTTGCAAAACTCGACTACCAATACGTTTTTGCAAGATATCTTACTCCTTTATTTGCAAGTATTTTCAAACACAGAATACGCTAACTGGAAGTGAAAACTTTCATCTACAAGATCTATGCAAAATCTTTTGTCCTTTTTTATTATCTTCAGGAGAAAAACTCGTTTTAAAATTGGTAGTTTTGCATTTTTTCTGCATAATTTTCGATCAGCAGCATCAACCATTTTCATCAAAGAGCGTAACAACGCGAGTTTTTTTTTATGAAAATGTTTATATTTTTATATTAACCCATCTCGGTTTATGTATAAACATTTATATCACAGATAAGCAGACATAACATTGAACATTTTGCAATACAAATCATCGTCACTAACACACCTGCCCCATCTGTTGAGCACATTGTGATGGATGATAAAGCTGGACAGATGGCGGTAGTGTGTTAACGTCAAACGTAAGAAATGCGCGCTACCTGTGGCGATACTATGAAGTAAGAAACATTTGAATTGACAGTTTAATGCGTAATCGATGAAGAAACCGCAAGGGTTATGTATGTTTGTCTGTGTTACATATTTAAAATTTGTTTGCTTACATATATTTACATCATTATATGCACATTATTCTATTCACATTTCTATTTTACACTAGCTGAACCCGGTGCGAGCGCTGTCACGCTTGAAACTAAATGAAGGAAAAATTAATAGAAAAAAAAACCCCATATGCCAAATTTGGTTCCATTTGCTTGATTAGTTCTCGAGCTATGAAGAAATTTGTGTCTCATTCACATGAGAGTCCTCCTCCCTGAGAGAGAAAAGGTCTCAAACAATCATAAGAACCTTCTCCAGCCCCAAAAACCCCTGCATACAAATTTTCACTCAGGTCGGTTCAGAATTTTCCGAGTCTATAAGGGTCAGACAGACAGACAGACAGACAGATATTCATTTTTATATTTCAATAGCCCCCAGATGCCCAATGTGGTTTCATTTACTTGATTAGTTCTCGAGTAACGCAGAAATTTGTGTTAAATTGGTATGGGAGCCCATCCCTCCTCTTCAAAAGGGGGAGGGGTCTTGAACTGCCATAGAAACTTTACTTGCCTCCAAAAACCTCAACAGGCCAAATTTGGTTTCATTTGCTTATTGGCTCTCGAGTTATGCTAAAAATTGTGTTTCATTTGTATGGTAGTCTCCCCTTCCAGAAGGCGGAGGGGTCTCAAACCACCATAGAAATATTTCTCTTCTTCAAAAACCTCCACCTGCTAAACTTGGTTTCATATGTTTGATTAGTTCTCGAGTTATGCAGAACTTTGTGTTTCATTTGTATGGGAGCCCCCTTTACAGAAAGAGGAGGGGTTTCAAGTCACCTGAGAAACATTTATTGCCTTCAAACACCTCAACATACCAAATTTGGTTCCATTTGCTTGATTTGTTCTCCAGTTATGCTAAAATTCGTATTTCATTTGTATGGGAGACCCCTCTTTCGGAGGGCGGAGGGGTCTCAAACGACAATAGAAACATTTCTTGCCTTCAAAAACATCCACATGCCAAATTTGGTTTCAGTAACTTGATTAGTTCTCGAGTTGTTCAAAAATTTGTGTTTCATTTCTATGGAAACGCCACACCCCCCTCTTCCAGATGACGGAGGAGTCTCAAACTACCATAGAAACTTTTCTCTCCTCCATAAACCTCCACATGCCAAATTTGGTTCCATATGCTTGATTAGCTCTCGAGTTATGCAGGAATTTGTGTTTCATTGGTGTAGGAGCCCCCCTCTTACAGAGAACGGAGGGGTCTCAAACCACCATAGAAACATTTCTTGCCTTCAAAAACCCCACTTACCAAATTTGATTCCATTTACTTGATTAGTTCTCGAGTTATGCAGAAACTTGTGTTTCTTTTGTATGGGAGTCCCCTCCCCCTACCAGAGAGAGAGGCGGGGTCTCAAACTACCGTAGAAATATCAATTGCCTTCAAAATCCCCACATGCAAAATTTGGTTCCATTTGCTTCATTAGTTCTCGAGTTATGCAGAAATCTGTGTTGCATTTCTATGGAAACCCCCCCTTCCCCCCCATTTCCCTTCAAGATTTTAGAGGAGTCTCAAACTACCATAGAAACATTTCTCTCCTCCAAAAATCTCCACATGCCAAATTTGGTTCCATATGCTTAATTAGTTCTTGAGTTATGCTGGAATTTGTATTGTATGTACCTATTGCATAGGTATAGGAGCTCCCCCCCTTCTAGAGAGGGGAGGGTTCACAAACCACCATAGAAACCCTTTTTGCTTCTAAAAACTCTCACATATTTGGTATCCTTTGCTTGATTAGGTCTCGAGTTATGCAGAAATATGTGTTTCATTTGTATGGGAGCCCCCACCTTTCAGAGGAGGGAGGGGTCTCTAACTATCTTAAGAACCTTCTCCGGTCCCAAAAACTCCTCCATACAAAATTTCACGCCGATCGGTTCAGTAGTCTCCGAGTCTGTAAGGTCCAGACAGACAGACAGACAGACAGACAGACAGACAGACAGAAACTCATTTTTTATATACATAGATTAGCAAATTAACACATGCAAATAAACACATGCAAATAAATACATGCAAATAGCTGAATGTTAATTTATCAAGATAAATATATTAATGCAAATAAATATATACAAGTAAATAAATGTGAATATGTCAACACAGACAAACAAACATAAAACTTACAGTTTCTTCGTCGATTACGCATTAAACGGTTAATTCAAATGTTTTTTTTTGTTGGTATTATCACCACCAGTAGCACGCAATTTTCTTACGTTCCTGACCACTCTCCTCCCTACTCAAACTCTACTTTTACTACTTGTTCAAATTTTAGTTGATGTTGTTGTCTAATTAAATATTATAAATAAAAGAATAGTTCAATAAAAAAATATAAAAATATATTAATATATTCACGTCACCAAGTCACGTTCTTTCATATTGTGATGATGCTGATCATCAATTATAAAACAAAAAAAACAAATACCCACATTTTAAAAAGAGTTTTTCTTCTACAGGTAAACAAAAGGGCCCCACCCCCCCTAACACCACACACTCTATCAGTGCGCCTTTCTTGTCATTTTTATGCTTTTATAAATAAATAAACTATCAAACTCATTACACAAACCACTTTATTCTTCCCTATCCATATGTCACACAAAAAGACACCATCCAATTTCTTTTTCAAAAGACAAACGATTTTGTATAGATCTTGTAGATGGAAGTTTGCACTTCCAGTTCACGTATTTTGTGTTTGCAAATATTTGTAAATAAAGTAAGATATCATGCAAAAACGTTTTTTTCTCACTTCAACCTCTATAACTTGTTTTATACAATAACTAGCAACTCTTGTATATTTGCATCGTGTCTCCTCCCATCCCCCTCAATAAAAAATTCCAAAAAAAACTGTTTTTCAAGTCCCACCCTAAGCAAAGTTAGAAAAACTGTTATAAAACGATATGTAGATGAGATAGAAATTAAGTTTCTTCAACAACGTTTCATTAAATTAAAATATCTACAATATCTAAAAAATCCTCTAAATCATAAGAATAAATTTTTTTTCATGAACATAAAAGGACCACCCTAGTAACGAACCAAACCAAAAGATAGATCTTATTTTTTAAATTAAATCTTACTAAGACATCATGTGTCTAAAGGTAATGGTTTTCGAGTTATCGATTTTTCTCGCAAAATTTGGCCATTCGTACCATAGTGGGTAGGCTACGATGGACAGCATTACCTCTTCCAGCATATGAAGCACGTTGTATGTTGATCAATATTGAAACTTTGAAAGAACGTCGAGATTATGCAAAGGTTTTGTTTGTAAATGATATCACAACGTATTGACTCAACTGATCTTTTGTCAAAGCTAAACGTCATTTTCGAATGCCCCCATTCGAAAATGACGTAATCGTTATCGCGTAATCCGCGGTAAATCGTCATCGTACCAATTATGCTTAATTTATACCGCTAAACCGCATGATGACTTTATATAATCGGCATTGTGAAATGATAGACTTTAATACACCTAGGACACAACTGATAAATATTCTACACTCTGCGCAGTAATACAACGCAAGCATTTTATTTTATTACAATTATGTATCCATGTAAGAATTATCCATGTAACAAAATGGTCTACTGTTGTTTGACGTCTAATAAAAAAAAATGGAAATTACTAATCTTTCTTCACATTTTCCAGTTACAGGTACTCCACTGAAAAGCTCATACTCACCAGAATGCTTAATGAACAATTATTCAAAGTTTGGTTCAAATCTGAGATCGTCAACTACAAGTCATGTGGGTTCTCCGCATGGAATGGCCCAATACTCATTTTAGGCTAGCCAGGCTGTAAGCTATAAGTTATATGAGAATAAAGTCCTTGATGTTTAAAATATTAAAATATGCTACAACAGATTGAGACGGTGTCATGTCATTCTCTTCCTTCATCAAATGATGATAAAATTGATGCAGAATAGAACTGTGGAATCATCAAAATCACTAGTGACAACGTAGTTGCTCTCCAACAAAAAAATTGACAATTATTGTACATCAATAGGTATTTTGTTGCCCCAACAATGATTAAACTAAGCCTAATCCCAACCCATAAAAACCCTTACAAAAAATCGAAAACAACCACGACAAGCGATCATTAGTTGCCTACAGAGCCAGAAAATAACAATACATTTGTATACTAGATATATAAATATGTTAAATATGGCCACATAATTGATAAATGAAAACCAAATGTGTTACATCCATCATAATCAATCAGTAGTTTTGCTGTGAATAACTGCTCAATATCCCACCAAGACATAGTCACCCCTCTAAATAATGAATTCGTTTCCAAGCAACATCTGACACTTTTTTATTCATCCCTACCGCAACTCCATGTTCCGGATCATGATAAAGAATTCCCCACGCGATGTCTTGGTAGAACAATTTATCATCAAAAATCAGAATAGTTAAAACATTCATAAGAGCTCCTAAAGCATCGATCAGGTGTCAAACAATTTTATTATTATACTACTTTTAGAACTAGATTTTGGTAAGGTTTTTAGCCATGGCGATATCCTATAAATTAATTCGGCAAGAGCAAGATAACTAATTTTCTACTATTTCAAGACTTGACCGTAATCATTTCGTACGATTTCCACTAGCATAGTAACAAACTAAAAGAAGCCAATAGATTGCCCATCAGCCAGAAAAAAAATACATTCAACTGAGCAATTTATCATTCAAAATCCATACCATCGCTGGATCCGGTTGCTTTGGACAGCACGTCCCGTGACAGGATTTGATACGAAGCTAATGATATTTTGATATCCTCACCAATATACAATACATAATAAATCTTTCATGTAACTCACAAACGATTTGATGCGTACAAACCAACGAATCTCCTCGACTACTGATGGAAAATATCCTATGATGACCATAACTAAAAAGATGATCGATAAAAAATGATTCCATCTCGCTGGGGTTGTAATGCCTTCATTAACAGTGATATTTTCGTTGCTTGTGTGCTTATCCGTTGAACGACAGACAAATCTGAAATTGCTATCATGTTAGAGCAGGAAACCACCTTGGCTTTGCATTGGCTAGAATTTCCCAACACTGACAGATTAAATCTCAATGCGTATGTTAACCTGAAACACGTGATTGAACAGCCTGTAATTTATCATGTGATTCACATTTCTTATATGAACTCACTGCTATGCTAGCTTTTTCCGTACTTTCCGCAATATCTTAACTTATGACGGTGATTTATTTCTGATTTGACATGAAACAAACTAATGGAAATGCATTGTGGTCATCCCGTCTCGGAAGCAACTCAGGAAAACCTGTACCCATTTTTCCATCATTTCAGATAACTTTATGGGAAAAATAATTCCCCCATTAATAATCATGATTTGCTGCCTAATGTTTGCAATTCGCTTTTTTCCTATTCCGTACTCTGTTTGTAGAAGTGGAGAAAAAATCACCAACCTGTAAAAAAGAACCCGAAGCTAAAAAAAACGCATACAAACTGAGACAGGAAGCTCACCGGACGCGTCAGGAAAAAAAGAAAATATTATAATGAAATTAAAAATTTAAATAATCAAATGGAAAACGTCTCGAGTCGAGTGGAACATATTTTCCAACCATTCACCAGACACTTCGAGGACGGGTTGACGCTGACGTGGAGTACAGCATATGAAATTTCGTGAGAATTAATGTTTGAAGGTTTTCCATTAGCGAAATTGAAAAGTTTTCCTATGGTCTGTCAGATTTTCTAATTAAAGGACGGAGCGAAGGATTGCCGAATCAATTAAATTCTACTCCCGCAACCCCTTGCGCTCTCACGAGTCATGTGCACCGACAAATCAACTCATTGAAGTCAATATTATGACAACGACATTGTACGAATAATCCCTTCACAAGTCAATTGCAAATTCCTGTCCATAGATCGTGACAAACGCCTCACAATAAGGACACAACGAAGCGTGAAGAGTCGCAGGTTTTTCCGAGACAAATTGCGCCCGTTAATTGTGGTACTGACACTACCTACCCAATGGCTGCTGTTATACAATGCGTTTGTAAAGCCCTAGGCGACGCCCATTCGCCATTGTTTCGTCAATTGCGGGCGACGCTGACGTCGACACCGCCGTCGCCGCGTGTACGTTTTACGCCCGTGATTTTTTTTGTTTTTTTTCATAGACCAAGACACATGACGCCAATGAATACGTCCATTCCGGTCGTTCAATGTGCGGTTTTTTTTTTTGACAGGGTGCGATGGTGTGGAAATCAGAATGTTCAGCAGATGAAGGATGACTTGTGTCTTGTGACAGAGAGCTCCCGTTACTTGGCGGGCAGAGATAATAGAAAAGAAGGCAGAGGCAATAATCACCAGTGACGTTGGTTATTTCTATAATTTCTATCATTTATTTTATGGACACGTGCAAGCAATATTCCCATGCTATTTCAATCGTCGATAGGTCCTATGTCTTAAATGTGATATCATGCAATATAGATTTTTTAGTGCAGTCTCGGTGAAAATCTGGATGGCAATTAATTATATAATTGAATTCACTTGAGACTCAAGTGACAATTTTTGTTTCGAATTCCAAGTAGTTCGAACAAAACCTGTAAAATTATGACGACTTGGATGTAACAAATTTATCTTCATTATATTCAATAGAAATGTACGCTTTACTAATGCACTGAAAAACGTAAGCTCTCTTTAAAGGAGCTTATTTAGAATAATTTAGCTACAGTGGTAGACATCTGTTTAGCCGACTCTCATTTTTTTTCTATGTATTTCAGAAATAACACAAATCTCATTTTTATTTATTTTTTTCCCTTTATTTTCAACAAATTTAGCAGTATAACCTAACAATAGTTCACGTTTGGAAAACCGGAAAGAAATAACATTGAAAAATGAGTAGCCAATCGTTCAGCAGAATGGTAAAATTTTATTTGACTGTACTTGACCAAATGACTTATAACAGCGAATTTTGAAGACAATCAATGCTAATAAATTTGGTATGGCCGCCATTATTTCGAATTACTTCCAAATACGGCATCGAATCAAGGAGCTTTTGCCATGTTGCCATGTCGTTTTTAGCACAACACTCTTGAATTGCTGTTTTAAGTCTGTAGATGCTATCAAACTGACGTCCATTGTTGCCAACTTTTCTCAGAGATTTTCAATGGGATTTCAATACAGACTGTAAGCTGGCCAATCCAGTAGCGGAATGTTTTTTTTTTTCTCATCAAACCACGATTTTGATTGCTTGGAGACGTGAATAGATGTATTGTCCTGCTGAAAAGCGATATCGTCATTCGTCGTTCTCAGTACGACCGATCAAAACATTTTCCGAAAGCTCCAGGTACATGTCAGAATTTATCCGGGATGAAATGAAACAAATTGGAAGCTTTACATGGTAAGACAAGGCACCCCCAACGATCAAACTGCCACCCCCAAAGTTTCACTTCGATCTCACGACACCAGTTTGATTCAAATCATGCCAGTCGCAACTGTAATAATCCGGTTCGACTAAATTAAACTTCTTCTCGACAGAAAACACAAAATTTCGCAATTCATCATTCCAATCCATGTATTTCCGGGCGAATTTGAGCCGGGTTTGCCTATGAGTGAGGTTAAGCTTTGGCTTTTCTTGCAATTTCTTCCATTTGATGTTCGGCGATTCATTCAAAATCAGAGCAATTTGTTGGGGAGTCACCGGAACATCTAGTTTTTACTCTACTTGGGGGCAGGACAGCCAATTCTGTGTTGCTTCTTGTCTGATTTGCCCCTTAAGCCTCAAAAAAGTTTTGTTGCGACCTGTGGTAAGAGGTTTAATGCCATATTTTGAACCTTTTATCGTGGAAATTCCGTACCGCTTTGTCGCTTCGACCAATTTTTCGTGCGATTGAGACATTACAATGACCTTCCTCCTTGAACAGCCTTAAAATACGCCGTTCTTCCTCCATCAGACGTTTTCCATTCCTGATATTATAACATTTTTCATCAATTAACAAAAATTAAACGCCATACGATTGACGTACCTTAGTGATTGAAATTTTATTTACCGAAGCGTGTTAAAATCTGCTGGAAACCCGCAATATTTAAATGACAAAAAAACGGTTTCTATTGCAACTCGGCTCAACGAATGTCTAGGGTTAAACCGTTGTATGAATGTTTACATGCACCGTTATCAGCATGCGTGATGTTTGTGTGCGTGTTTCCTTCTCATGAAAGTGGTTCAAGTACACTACCACAACGATCAAAGATAGACCAACCAGAGGATTTGGCCACATCCGGATACTCTGGAAGGAAGAATTTGTACCGTTCGACGGTTCAAAATTCATGGTTTTGAATACTGGTATCAAAAACATCATACTATAGACCATTCAGGACATTTAGCCACATTCAGATACTCTGGAGCCGATTCCAGTAGAGCCACAAAAGGACAATTTTGAAACCGCAAGTATTCATACCATTTAACGGCTCAAAATTCATGGTTATATTATATACCTACACAAAATTTGCCTCAGTGGGTCCTACCGGAATCGATTCAAGAGTATCCGGATGTGGCCAAATGTCCTGTTTAGTCTATGGTATGATGTATTTGGATACCAGTATTCAAAACCATGAATTTTGAACCGCCGAACGGTACAAATATGAGGTTCCAAAATTGTCCTCCTGGGATGCATACTGGAACCGGTTCTGGGTGCCAATGTACCCAGAATGGCTAGTTTGAAAAAACCGGCCAACATGTCGTTTTAAGAATCCAAACCTTTCATTTAAGATAAAAATATCAAAATTCTGTTCAAAAATATAGTTTTGAGAGCATGTCAAAATCTTGGGTCATTTTTGACTCTGAATGCACAATGAGTAACTTTTTTTGTAGCGTCACTTCTAGAGGTCACTGAAAGCTGTAACTGCCCAAAATATGTTCGTTTTCAAAAGTAAGGAAAAGTCGGAAAATTTCAGATCCCTAGTTTTTTTTTCGTTTAGACGTTAGAGCTTTTTTGAGATGATGATTGGTCAAAAACGACCCCAATGCAAAAGATAGGTTAAATTGATGATGTAGTCGATGCTTCTTCGATATGCTACGAAGAATTTGAACTCAATTTATGCACTGGTATGCTTCCGTAATATCGACACTATTGCGGCTAAACATGAGATTGTTATAAGTGCACAACACTTATGAGATTGTGTTCGACGATTGAGTAAATTTACGTATTTTAATAGATACATATTCTTGAAATGTATTATTGAAAAATTAACACCCCACCCTCACTGAAAACAGCGTGCTTTATCATCTTAGTTTTAGGTTCGTTGGCGCCTCGAAATAATAAAACCCGGGACAAAGAATTGGTAACTGATTCCGATGCTCACTAAATTTTGTAAATTTATTTCAAATAATTTCTAACAAATGTTTGTTGATGGTCCAAAATCTGAACCTAACTCAGCCTGAAAACCTGAAATACGTTTTTATAATGGTAGTCAAAATGATGACCAAATTCAACATGTTTACCAAAAATATTTACACTCAAAATAAAATTCTCTGTGTAATTACGTTCTGTTCACACGAAGTTTTATTGCAAATTTCAAAAAATAAGCTGTAAAAGACTGTGTGCTTGATCGGGTACTGCTATTCAAATAACCCTCCGCTCAATTATCAACTACTTCTATTCAATTTTCACAACCTGCCGTACACTAACGGAACTACCAACACTTTCTCTTCATATTTTCGGTCTAGCAAAATTACTGTCCACTCCTTGTGCCTCATGGCGATGAAAATATTTCCTTCTAAAAACACCAAATATTAGTTTGTTTTTCTAAATTCAAGTGACTTTAAAAGAATTTGTGCAAAATTTTGGATTTATTTATACAGCGATTTAATGGGAGTGCAAATAGCTTTAAATAGTATTTTTTCTTAAAAAGAAGAACATTCGTGACGATTATCACAACAACTTTATATATATTAAGAACATATCATGCGACATTTTTTAAAACAAATAATGCTTAAGTATTGTAGTTGACATAACCTAACTAAAGAAAACTAAAATAAGTTTTTATTTTATTAAATGAACATCGTATTGATCCATGCTTTTATGTTTTATTTTATACCAAAGTTGGATTACTTGCTTCACTTTTTAAAATCTCGAGATACATCCAAACTGTTTAAGTAGATTTATGTGAAAGCTTTTTATTTAATTTCAAGTTTCTCATTTCATCGGTCCGTTTACAATTATTTTAAAGCGTTTGATTTCCTGCCCCCACGAAACTTTTAATGCACTCCACTTCCCTTGATAATTGCTCTCACGCTCATTCAGTATTGTTTTCTGTGCAACGATGAAATAATACGTATACGCACGTATAGGGCATCTTTGCGGGATGTTTCGGTAATAATCGATCTAAAATTCCACTTTTGAAATTTTTCGTCCTTCCTTTTCTTGTTGATTTATTACATTATTTGAAAAAGCATGAGGTAATGCCTACTTTTCAACTCTATGGGCCTAAGCGATTTTTACAAGCTGAAATTAATTTTGGAATAATGAAGTTACAATTTGATTCTAAGTCATAGTAGTCAAGCGTTTTTCAGTTGATGCTTAGTTAAATCCCTTAAAAGTTTAAAATTCACAGAAGATAAATGAAATGATCAAAATAGAAAAAGAAACATGCAATAACGACGAGAAAATGTTTTTTTTTGATAAATTTGAAAATCCAGTAATCAGCATCCAGTTCCAGTAATCAGCATATAACATTGTCCAAATATTTTTTTGTAAAGTTTCTTAAAAAACAGTAAAATAAACACAGTTATTTTTAATGTGGTGCCATCACATTCAACTGAACAAATCTAAGATATTAACACTTATAAATAAAATAGATAAATTTAATTTTAACCTTCCTAAGATATTGGGGTCAATTCTGACGCATGGCGCAACTTCAATATTCGCTACCTTTTTGATTTTCAAACCAATCAGGCTGAAATTTTCTGACTTTTAATATAATACGGAATTCTTTATTTAAGCATAAAAATATTTTTTTAACTCAGTTTAAGGTAGTTGCACACAAGAAGTGAAACATAAGACATTGGGGTCAATATTGACCCGGATTTTAATCGTTCGTAGAGTTTCGAAATTATAACCTAGAGTCAATGTTTATGCCCCATTTGAAATTATTTGGTCTCGAAAATGCATTGGAAGAAAAAAAAAACTAGTTCCGGTAACATTGTCCCCCGGGAATCCGGTATAAAGGGAAGGGAGTTTTAGTTTGGCTGTGTTAACAGAAATGCATATAAAAGATTTCAAACTCATTGTAGAGAATTGGCGTCCTAAGCAAAGTTTCTCGGTGCGTAACGAATCGTCCTTTAATATTATCGTATTAGTTTCAAAGCATGTTGCAGAGATGGCGCTGCAGTCTATCTTTGCTAAATGAAGCTCTAGAGAGTTGCCGTCATCGGCAAAGTTGTTTAAAATATAAAATGTAGTCATTTGACATTATCAGATTAGTTTCAGATTTTGCCGCAGAGATGGCGCTGCAATCCATCTTTGTCAAATGAAGCTTTAGAGAGTTGCAGTCTTCGGTAAAGTTGTTGAGCATGTAAAATGTAGTCGCTTTACATTATCAGATTAGCTTAAAATTGCGCTGCAATCTATCTTTGCCAAATGAGGCTCTAGAGAGTTGCCAAGAGATTTCAGGCAAGTTGTGGAGAATGTAAAATGCAGACATTTGAAATAATCTCATTAGTTCCAGATCATACCGCAGAGATGGCGCTGCAACCTAACTTTGCCAAATGAAGCTTTAAAGAACAATGAACATTGTCACATTGAGAAACTTTGTTGAAGATGGCAACTCTCTAGCGCTTCATTTGGAAAAGTTAGACTGAAGCGCCATCTCTGCGGCAAAATCTGGAATTAATCTGATAATGAAAACAAGACGACAAACGACATACTAAGAAACTTTGCCCTAGACGGCAACTCTCTAGCGCTTCATGTGGGAAAAATATATTGCAGTGCCATCTCTGAGGCATGATTTTGAACTAATATGATGATGTCAAATGACGAAAAATAACATATTGAGAACCTTTGTCGAAGACGACAACTCTCTACAACTAGTCTGGAATGTTTTGTATGCAATTCTGCTCACACATCGAAATCAAAACCTCGATCCCTTTGTAGCAGATTCACGGTGGCCACTGTTTCTTAAATCAGGTTTTTCTACCACCAATGCATTTTTGAGACCATAACCTTTCAAATGGGGTGTAAACATTGTGTCTAGGTTGAAATTTCATAAATCTAGAAAGGGTTGAAACCCGGTTCTATATCTACCCTAATGTCTTATGGGTAAGTTTTTTTAATACCCGAGGAGGTTAATCAGTTGAAAAATAGAGTAGATGTTTGTTGATTTTCACGAAAGTACTTCTTAATTGGTAGAAAATATAACTTTAAGCCGTTTGCGCCACCTCTGAATCTTAAGATGTTTGGCACAATCTTTGAATAAATTCTGTTTAAGACGTTTGAATTAGGCAATTTTAGTTTTGAAAATTATTCGAAAAAAAAGTCACAGACTAGTGTACAGGTATAACATATTATTATTTGGGAATGTAGTCAAAAGCCAATACAAAGTTTTCAGTTACAATCATTTCCGTTTACGAACCTCCAGTTTTAAAAATTGAATTTGTTCGTAAAACAAACCTCGTTAAAAAGGTGTTCATTAATGTTAGGTTAGTTCAACAGACTTCCAAAATCTCACGTTAAATTAATACAGAATTAACGATGATGGTTCATTATACCGAATTCCACTAAGCCGGATGGCTTTTGGCCGATCGCTATTAGGCCGAACGCCTTTAGGCAAAACGCCAATCGGCGGCGAAGCTGACTACTAGAATCACTTTCTGTACGAATTTCAAATATGGAAGAAAAAAACTTCTATGCGAATTGTAAGCTGATTTGAAGTTTTGAAATTAAAGAGAATAAAATTAAGATTAAAAGAAGGCAAAATCTCTCGTGGCAATTCAGTAGTTTCTTCAGTTCTCAGTTATTAAGAGAAAAACCAAGTCCAATCTTCAAAAAACTTCAAATTTGTTAGCAAATTGAAAATTTTAAAATTCGAAAGAACTGTTCTTAATTCAAAGAAGAAAAAATCTCCCATGGAAGTTTGATTACCAAGTTACATTGCCAAAACTATACAGCTTTAATAAGTTTGATGAAGGTTTTATGAAAACCACTAGAAATCAATTTGGTTTTATTATGGCACCAAGAGGTGCAGATAGGGTTTATATTTTAGTCAGCTTTATGAGGACCTACCAAGCTTGTTTGCAACGATATTAAAACCTTGTTACTCCTATCAAAGGTTTTATTTCGACTTTATTAACTCGTAAAATGCTGTTTGGAAATGCCGTTTTAGGACTAATGCATATAATCTTATTATGGCCAGTTGAAAATGCATTTCAAATCCATTTTGCCTCCATTAAATGCATTAAACGGAAAATTGGCATTAAAGGAAGTCAGAAGATGCCAAATAGTTTTAAAGTAGCCATTGCGAAGATAAATCGGCTTTTTGGCAAAACTGTGACTTTTTCCAATCGCCATATTTAAATATTAGAAATAATTGAAATGTGGAACAATAAATTTCCCAAATTTTAAATGTAATGCAAAGTAACTATAGATCGGATACCAATTTTGGCATTCTTTTAGATAACCTTATTGAATTCCTCCATTTTCAAGAAATTCATGATTATTTTATCGAACATATTTGTTTTAATTTTGCTTTTGTTGTTGTAAACTCACATAATTTCCGAGGCGCATTAATTTTCGGCTCTTATCGTGCCAATATTCACCATAAAATTAAATGCGCTTATGATTTGGAGCATGATACGCTGTAAAAACTCAATTTGGTTTAGATGTTTTGCTTCAAACAACGCAAGAACTGTTTTCTTAGATATTATTTACTGCGAAATAAATCAGCCGAGCCAGTGAATCGATCAAAGCAAAACAGCAAAAACAACCACGATATCACAAAAGTTTGACAGTTGTGGCCATTTGGCTGTATGCTGGTTTTAATGGCAGCCAATAGGTTTTATGAAGGTTCTCAAGTGGTAAGAACATCTTTCACTAGAACATTATCAAAATCTTTATGGTCTTATAAAGGCTTTATTAACTTGTTTCCACAACCGTCTATAGAATCGGCCACTTTATACAAATTTTGGCAATAAAGAAGCATAGAGGAGGTGTTGGTCATGTCTCAAATATGTCTAGTTAAATTCTCATATTGCGAGATTGTAAATACATTGATCTACATTGAAAGTCGCAAAAATCACCCATAATACTTCATTGCTTGAAGTCCCATTTTTTTACAAAAATACTCTGTTTAGCTTTTAAATTGGAAAGAACATAATTTATAATTTAATGAAGAATAATTCTTCCATAAACGATCATTGGTTTCAGCCCTCACAATATTTCAAGAAAAACTAAATTCAATCAACTACTGGCAGATTGAAAAAAATTAAATTTAAAAGACCTTCTTGCATGATTGAAAGACGGAATGAAAGTTCGTTATTTTTTTTTTAATAATCGTTTATTTGCACAGGCTCAATCGAATCAACTTTACAGAGCCAAATTTTCATATTTATATACATCATTTATCTTAAAACTAAAGTTTTAAAGGTAAAGAGGATAGAGCCGATTACTCGCGGCCGTCTCGAGGTTAATAGGAATTACAAATTACGGATGGGAAGGAGGGTGGGAATTTAAAGTATGGATTACATAACACATTAAATTTAAATTCTAAATTATCTAAAAACTTATAACTATACAATTTATGGTTTACTTTTGACTTGAACATTTTTTGAAAAAGGAAAAAAAAACACACATACACACATACACCGATAAAAAAAAACTTATAGTAAACATACAGGTTAAACTAACTACAATCTAAGGCTAATGTTAGTCAAAAACACATAAATGAGTTTCATGTACTCCAAATCACGTACAGCCAAAATATCTCGAATTGGCACATTGGGTTGAGTTCGTTATTTTAATGACCCGAAGATTAAAAGAAATAATCGATTCAATTTTTCACATGAAATGTTATCAGATTGAAAGTACTGTAGGTTTCCCTCTCTCAAAGCTGAAACAAGTGTTAAGGTGAAAAGTACTTCATATCTTCAAGTGGAATCATCAGCCGTTTAGTATTTTATGGATACAATATGAATTCATAGAGATTCAAACATCAAAGCAGAAAGTATTGAAGCGGTTATACGAGAATTCCCGGAAATAAAAGTGTTTAAATCAACAAGCCAGATCATCAATATGTTGATAGTTTATGGATAGCTTTTTCCGATTATTCTTGGAGATCAGAAGATCTATATATCTCTATTTCAATAACACTTTTTTTGAACGATTTATCTCTTGCCTAAATCTGGAGAATACGGTGGACGCGGAGACGATTCGAAGTTAAATTCATGTAGTTCAGCCATTCTCTTGATGAAACAGGATTTTTTCATATGGAACCGTTTTCAGCGGTTTGGTCCTTCAAACTATATAACGGGATGCAACTGATATTTTGGAATTTTTTTCTCAAGCTGTCAGAAAAACATACTTGAAGCAGATTTGATTTATTGAAATAAAATATACATTGCCCATTGTTGAAAAAAAATGATCGAACATTTGAAAACAGTCCGTAATCGGCTGTTCGGTCAAGCTTCCGTTTGATGTCGAAAGAGGAATGTTGTACCGCCTTCATGTCAACATTGCGAATGAATCTCTTGAATACTAATCTATTGTTTGCAATTCGTTATTTTTGTCCACCAAGAAGTTCAAAATCCCGAAATAATCTTTGATTGGGCGACACTGAGGCAGATTTGTCGGGTTTTGGTTTTTGGGTACAAATGGGAACGAATGGGTATTTAGGAACGATTGTGTTTTTTTGGCGTAAAAAAATCCGTGCCCAGATCCGTGAACTACAGTCATGAATTCGAGAACAAGCAAAAATACACCGTGAACTGAATTACGTAATCATGAACTAAATAACGTTTAAAGGGAAAAATAATGAAAACGTGAACTAGTTCACTGCCCGTTTTCATTTTCAGGAACGCTTTTTTTCTGTGTAAAAAATGTTGTACCGTATACTGTTTTCCGAGCTTCTCTATTTTTTTCCATAACACTACTCATAAGCTTCTGCACAGTGCTTTCTCTTACCATTTTCACCACTTTTGGTCAATCTTTCTTAAATTTTGCAACATTATTCTCTGGTTTTATGCTTCTGCTTCGCCTTCGTCAAAACCCAGAAAGTTTCGATAGGGCGAATCTCTGGGCAGTTTGGTGAATTCGACTCCTTTGGTACAAATTCGACATTGTTCCTTTTGTACCACTCTAGTCATATTTAGAGTAACGGCAGAAAGCAAGATCAGGCCAAAAGATTGTAGGCTTGTTATGCTGTTTGATCAAGGGTAGCAACCTTTTTTGCAGACACTCCTTCACGTAGATTTGACCATTCAATGTGTCTGTCGTAATAAATGGACGAGATATTTTCCCACATCCGCATATGGCCTGCCACACCATTACCTTCTTGCCAAATTTTTCGGTGTTCACTGATTCGGTGTCCACTGATCTTTTCCCTTCGGCGAGGTATAAAATTGTGGTTCCGGCAGAGTTTTATAATCGAGTTTTATGTAAGTTGCATTGTCCATGATAACACAGCCCGATTATTTGGTCAGCAGTATGTCGTACAGCTTTCGAGCACTCGGTTTCACAGATTCAGCCTGTTTGGTACTTCGTTTTGGGTGCTTCTACTTTCGACAAGTCTGCAGGCCCATTATCTCCTTGGCACGCATAACATTAGTCGCCGAAGTACTTAGCTTTTTCACGACATCTCGAACTGATGCTGAAGGATGACGCTTGAAATAGTCCCTTACCTTTCTGTCGATTATAGGATCAGTGGAACCGGGTTTTCTACCCCGTTTCGGGGAATCAACGAAAGAGCACTGTTGTTGATACTACTACTGATGCGGTTTGGACTGCTCCAACGCTCATACCTTCTTCTTTAGCCAGTTTTCTGATCGAAAGACCACTGATGGTGCACCGATTGTGCACAATCCGTTTTCTTTGCTCGGGAGAAGGACCACGCATTTTCAAACATCCTTGCGAAAAATTGAAAGAAAAAGATTAACCTCATTGACGGTTAATCATTAGTGTATTAATAAGTATCGGAACAGTCTATAGCAGAATCAAGAAAGAGAAAGCTAACATAAGGCCTGTACTCGAAAAAAATGCACCAGACAAAAGTGTTAGCCAAAAATTTATTTTAAGTCTGATTTTCTTGAAACTTTTAGGGAATGAATTATGGATTATGTCTCGGCATAATTACTTTATTCAATTTCCTTTCCATCGCTGAAAGCCCGCAACTTTCCCTTAAGACCCCTCATAACATTTTGTGCAATGGTGGAGCCGACCTTTTTGGTCACTTTCATCCCTTCTTTCTTCAACTCCAGCTCGTTCTTGAACAACTTGGACGATTTCAGAAATTTGGCCTTCATTATGGCCCAAAATTTTTCCACCGGACGAATCTCTGGTGAATTTGGGGGGTTGGCGGTTTTTGGTACAAAAAAAACGTTATTGTCTCTGTACCAACCCTAATAAATATCGTATGGGTATATTTCTTAACGACCTATTTGGGGTATCATCCAAACCATTAAAGAAATGTGATATCGTTCGTTTAAGGTTATTTTTTATAAGGGAATCCAACGTCGCTCGCGCGTAATAGCATGATGCCAGCTCCGGCCAAAATAATGTCTCGCCTCCGTAGGACCACAGGAAGGGCAACAGACGCTTCTGGAGGCACTCGGTGCGGTAAATTTCGTTGTTGATGGTACCCGTTGTGATGTACGGTTTACTTAGTTTACCGCATTGGCATATAGCCTGCCAGAGCAAGTATTTTTTGGCGAATTTGTCCACTTTCTTCTTCCTTATGTCTTCCGGAACAGCAAACCGTGATTTGGCAACGTAGACTTCCAGCCCCGGTATCTGCTTTGCGTCTGCCTTGATGTAGGTTTCGTCATCCATAACCACACACATCGGTTTCGTTAACCACTCTCGATTTAAACGATTTTACGATCCTTTTCATGGTCGCAGTCGGATTTTCCATGACGGCGCGCAAAATTCTCCGGCGATTTTCTTCTTGTTTCGATGACATCTCAATAACCACTGAACCGATTGTTGTGAAATTTTGTACATGTAAACAATTCACTCCAAACTAGTTATACCCAGATTTTCATAAATTTACCCACGGACAAAAAAGTTACACACGGATAAAAATGGTTCCTTTTGTTCGAGTACAGGCCTCATACACACTCTTATTTCTCTCTGAGCTCGTTTGTTGCTAAGCATAGGGGCCTCGAAAAAAAAAACCAAAATTTTAGTTGCCACCTGTTAGTGAATATTATATTGGCATTTCCCTTATCAAGGTAGTTGATGAAAATTATACCATTCGCATCCCAAAATCCTGAGGCCATAACCTTTTCGTCTCATTGTAGTGCTATCGAGCGCTTTGGACGAAAGTTTCTGTCCACTGAGATGTTGATGAGTTTGAAATGATGGATCCATGTTTCATCCATTGTCACATATTGACGCAAAAAAACTCAGCATCAATAACACGTCGGCACCTACTCTGAATATACCATTCTCATGTATAAAAACTCATGCAATATAAAGTCAACATGTTCTTTTGATATCTTAACGATGTCAGCTTACTTCACTTCTCGATCATTCAAAACGATATTAAGGATTTTTTTTTAAAGTTTTCTTGTGTTACTGCCTTATTAACCATTTTAGCAAACCATTTTTGTTTCTGATGGATAGGAATCTTTATAACACTTTTCAAGCGATTGCTTCGATTGACCGATATTTTTTTCCACCAAGTAAAATTGTAAAATTAAAACACAAAATTGTTTTTGATCCATTGTTCTGAAAATAACAAAATTAGCGTCACTCTAAGCACAATAACTGACAATCTAATTAACAGAATATCATGCAATTTTGACAGCTGTCTTTTGAAGGTTGAGACTACCTGAAAATGAGATAAATTCTAAAACAATTCCCTTCTATATGTGAGGCACGAGACTTTCCATGAAATTGAACCCAATATTTAATTTTGCTTACATCTGTGAACGTATCGAGGAAATAAGGCAGGAAACCTGTTGCGTTGTTAATCATGCCTAGCAACTTCCGAAAGTAACATCATGGCTGACTATGTAGCAGCGAAGAATACGAATCTACCAGCATATCTCTGATTGCGAATCGTAGATCTTGAGACCTCAACTCCAAGGAGTTCTTGAATGCCTCGCTCTATATAAAAATCTAGTAGTAATTGTAATGTTCTTAACTTCCACCCCCACATCACGGATAAATCACTACCTCACACAAAGGCTTCACTCCATAATCCTGCTACCATGTAACGCTTCATTATAACAATCGTCATTCCCACAGACACACTCCAATGCAAACAAACCGGAAGCAAAACGATTTATTATATCCGAATGACTTTCATTTTGTCACGGTGACATCAACAAAAATATTTTTTTGCTGCTTGATATCAACGATTCCGGTATCAAGTGTCAAAGATCTCAACTCGCGCTCACCAGCGAGCCATTCATAAAGATACGAAATGGTCGTGTGCCTTAAAGCACGCGCCTCTACCATCGAGAGTGTCCTGCAAAAGCGCGGTCTTGTTTATACGCGTTGATATATTTTTCACCATTAATCCGGCCGCCAGTGGCAGGCACCCTCTACCGATGCCATCAGGATCGAGGGAGGCAAAAAAAAAGATAAATGGAACATCATAAACGAAGCGCGAAAAAACAACACATTCCAAGCTCCCTCGCAGTCATTTTCGCGAAAAACGGCTCGTGTAAATCGTGTGAAAAATTGTAATCTTTCCTATTGGATAAACATTGTCCTGTTTTTATAGACAGATCGTTTCCGGATCCGCTTCGGCGAAACGAACTGGGAGAGCAGTGTGGTTATGGACGCTGAAGAAATAATCCTGCGAATGGTGAAATTCGTACGTTAAAGGTAGAGTGAATTTCTTTTTCTTTTCTCTTTTTTTGGAACACAACTAAACGTTAATCTTCTCCGAGGAACGTCTTTTACTTATCCTTTTCTATTGACATTGACTTGATGGATGGAGTGAACTTCCAAAGCCTACAAGTGCAAAGAATCGCATACGATAAAAAGGCCACAATTGGTCTATAAAAAGCGGAATTTTAAACCCTTCTTTCGGATAAACCTGCTGAGAGGCTCGTCTTCACCACGATCATAGTTGATTTTCAAGAAATCTCTGAATTGCGTACCATACAGTGTATATAACCCTTATTGAAGCCGATTAAATTCCGCAATGAGTTGAAATTGCTACCTACTGTTCAAATAGCCATCCCGCAGCGATAACTGCTAGGATAGACCCAATTCGTGCCCATAGTGTTTGATATCCATTGCTCAATAACCAAAAGAAGCCAAAACCATCCATGAGGGGTGTAGCCCATCTAAACAGAATCCTGACTTTTTTCACTTCCACAGGAACGTCCGATTCCATCTAGTCTCGTTCACATTAGTCCCTTCTCGATCCTGTTGCGAAAAAAAAAACATTCGAGGTGTATTACCAAGAAGAAGGGTCGCTTTACATTATTATATGAACCCATCAACCCCTGTTTATTATGTTCGGCTATGTGTTTACGCTTTCCGCTCTGCAAAGATAGCCTCGCAGCATCAGGGAGAAAGAATGATTTCCCTTCCCTAGCAATATCCATCACAGCCTATTTTAAAATATATTTTTATTCCAATGTTATTTTATGTAACAGTTTAAAAATACATTCTCCCTCATCCTTCGTCCAAATGAGTGCTCAAACCTTGCGGCGATTGCCTTGAAGTCGTTTTCCTTCCCTCAGGAAAAGTGTGACACGCCGCATGGGTATTGTTAAAAATTTCCCCATCATTCATCAAATTAGCCAAATTGAAATATTCTAATAAAATTTCATGATTAACTATTTAATTTGATTGCGTTTTCGAGGGAAGCGTATAGCAGATAAGGAATAAAGTGATGCGGTCGATGATACGGTATAGCAACACGAAAGATATCGAACCCGTTTCGGAAACCAATTTCAATTTGCCAGCTTCATCTCTGTCCAACACACCCGGTGCCGCTGTCGAACGGAATACCATCCTTGCGCTGAACCAATCAGAGATTCCTCACCGGATTGTGACAGGTTGATGTCAGGATTGGAATGTGCTAACCGACCGACGGTTAGGTGCCCAAAAATGAATGAGTTTTAATTTGTTGCGGTTTGGTGAATACTGTCGGCATTCGTTATGGTGTTGTAGGAATTTGAAAGGGGAAAAGAACGTGGGTAATTTTGGAATCCTCTTACCAGGACGAGCAGGAGAAAGGGTTACGAAACAACGGACGACGGTTGGTGAAAGGGATGTAGGTTTTAATTGAAAATAATGTTGTGCAAATGGAGTGCTAATTGAAGGATACTTGTGCATTGCCGTGATTCAGCTATATCTAAAATGATTGTATGCATGATAGCAGTGTGAAATTATTTGCAGAATCTGCCCATGTGCGGCAAGCAATTATCTTTGATAAGGCATCAGTTCCTGAAAAATACTGTTGATAGCTGATCCTAAGGAACAAGACTCTTGATTTGGAATAAAAATTTGCGAACTTAAAAAAAAAATATTACAGTACTATAAACCGTTTGTAAGAAATTAGGTCATTAACTAATTTTCAAATGTAGAGTTGACGGCACTGGTGATGTAGTGGTAGGCGTGGCTGCCTCTCACCTCAATCGGTCTGGAATCAATTCCACGAATTCCAATGAGACGAAAAATCTCTGAGCACGTCGTACTTCATAAGGGACGTGAAGCCGTCGGTCCCGCCCCATGCGTTGATGGGTTCGATTTATAGGGCTCAAGTCGTCTCCAAACTGGCCTCAGGCAGAAAGTCGCGTTAATACGAGAAAATAAGGAAAAAAAGGAGTTGTTTTATTCAAATTTAAGGTATTATTATTACATTTAATTTGCTAAATCAGTGTATATGAATAGTTCAGGCACACTGATAAAAAAAAACTTTGAATTTTCTGCGTTATCTAATGCACATAAAGGGAATGCTAGATTTGACAGAAAATAATGGGATATTTCATGTAAATTTAAGCCAGATAACGCCTGAATCTAGCCTGTTTTATGAAAGATTGCAAACATTGTTGTATGGCGCATGGAAGATTGTAAACAATTTCGTTGTTTACGCCTCCTTTGGCTTAGAATTAAACGAATGAAAATTTTACGCGCATGTTAACATAAATTATATTTTTCCTGAAAATAAAATGATTGTTAAATCTTCGTGTAAATGATTTCTCCAGTCATTTGAAGCCTCCATTTTGCATGTTTGGATTTTTTTTATTAATTGAACCACAGACAGACGTTAAAGCAAGAACAAAATTAATCGATAACTTTGTGTAAATTTTCAAATCGCTAGCAAGCGCTAGCTTTAGCAATCGCTTCTTCACTAACGCCATATAGCTCACTTTGTCGAGATGCCCACTGATGTGACGAAGTTGCGACATCTGCTAGCATGTTAAAATATCACTCCGACGTTTGCCACACGCCACCCGATACTGACACGATGTTTTGATGTGCAACTAGATGCCACATAGCGGTAACAAAACTGACAGGTTTGCTTTTTGCTAGTTGCTTATTGTCATTTGGCGATTCCTTTTAAATTAACGGTTGCCGAATTTTACACAAGCGTGAATGGCTGTGATTGAACTGAACTAAACAACAAAACAACAAATTCTCTGCCCTATTTCTCATTCGGTCTATCTCTCTCTTTCTCTCTAACGTAAAAAATAAATTTGGATGTAATAATGAACGAGGTGGTCATTTATGCAAGTCATGTAAAATTCCATTGAGCAAGAATTATAGGCTTTGTTTATCAAGTCGTGTAAATTCGAAATCACATGTAGTTTTGAAGTAATTTGCATGCTCTTTTTATAGCATAGCATAGCATAGCATAGCATAGGACATTGAAACAAAGCCTGGGAGGAGTCACCGAGATAAGCCTATCCACTTCCACACAACATTTCACCAAAAATGTGAAATGTCTTAGACCCGCTTCTCTCTGCGCACCTGGCCACGTCCTTGTAACAAGGGTTGCGATATCACCCGGGTGCACATTTCTAACTCTCTTTGGTGAATCTCACTTAGTCCCTCGGAGATTTTTTTTTCCTGACACTACAGTAGAGATTGTTGGACACAGCACGGGAGAGCGACAGTTTGTTCTCTGAGCGTTCATACACTCACTGCAGTGAGAACCAAGAAGAGTGAAAGAGCAAAAGGACTCCACCGCACTGACGTGAGTGCAACCTTGATCTAAACATTAAGAAAAGATGGCTGGAAAATGGGATGAACACTACATAGGGGCCTCAGATAGCCTAGTCGGTAAAGGCACGGAACTACCAATCAGGAGGCGGCGGGTTCGATTCCCAGTCCAGTCGACTTAAAAAAAAAATCTCAACTTCCCTGGGCATAAGAGTATCATTGTGCTTGCCACATAATATACAAATTCATGCAATGGTGATTGGCTTTGAAAGCTCTCAATTTAATTAATAACTGTGGAAGTGCATCTAGAACACTAAGTTTGAGAGCCTGGCAATAATACGCAAAAAAAAAAGAAGAAAAACATTACGAAATCAGTAACATAGTAGAAATGTTCAAATTCAAGTGTTGCGGCATAAAACTAACAATGAAACTTTCACCAGGGTGACTCTCCCCGGTGAAATAATTCTGCTCTCTTCGGTGCTCCTCAGAGATCACTCACACGCTCCGGCCTGTTGTGATGTGAGAGTGCAAACGACAGACACTTTGGTGTCACTCAACTTGTGATACCTAGCAGAGAGTGGAAACAAAACAAAAATCTCTCGGGTTTTCACTAAGCACCCTGATTACACCGAGGAGAATTGCATCCTTGCTTACAACCAGGACTCTACATTCTCGAAGCATTAAAATGAAAGTGAATCACTTCTGTCCACTTCAATAAGCTCTCGTGCAGTGAATGAATCTTACTTTAACCGATTCACTCCCAATTCACTTCCTGTCAAACGTGAGTAAGCTTAAATTCATTTGCGATCTAGCCACCGTCAAAAGCATTTCAATTAAAATTCAGGGTTACTTCAAACGACGTGGTGAAAGACCGTGAATCAACTTCGTTGAAATTGTTTTCATTTCATCTCCCCACCCGAGCAGAGGATGGCGAACACATCATGCGTGCCAGTGTTGCTAGAAGTATTGTCATTTGACGATGCACGCATTGCTGTAACTTTGCTCGACATAAAGCTCCCCGAGCAGGCAAGCGCGTTTATGTTTGATGCTGCGGAGACATATTGAAATTGCATTTGCGCTGGAGCTGTGAACACAACAGGGATCACATGAAAGCAACATAAACATCAGCAATTTCATTTATCATTTCATAAAATGGTAGATTATTTGTTTTCGATGCTACAATTACTGATGGCACTGATTCTAGTCTTAAACATAGTGAATACGTCAGAAATGAAATTCATGCACATATTGCGTGAATTTCAATTGTCCTGCTTCATACTAGTTTGACACCGAAGGCTAAAATAAACACCGATGAATGAAAAGCCTAGTCGAACATGTTTGTTTGAAGATTGTTTTGCTGAAGCTGACTAAGAAGTGGCTATCAAAAGAAGATAATGTATTTCAATAGAAAGGGATGAATGTTAAGTTCATCGTTCCACGACGATTTTCAATTAAAATTGAAATTGTATGACCCTGCCGAAAGTGCTGGGAACCCAAACACGTTCAAATCATAAAAAGTTGTCGAGTTTCAAAATGGTATATGTATTGTATATAACAGTATAGTAATGAATAAATTTATATGATGAAATAATTAAAATAATAATGATGGGCATATGAAAATAGTAAGCAGCTTGGTGCCTTTTTACAGCTCAATCGTTAGCAGAGTAATGTAACTCTGGAATGTGAAGGTTATTTCACATTAAGGTGACACAAGGTAGCCTAAAACTTACAAAGATGCACAAATGCGAAGCTGGAAATTGTATAAAAAATATTGTGAAGGGATGTTATAATACATTATGTTAATAACAATTACTTTAATAATGTCCGATTGTCCGGAATGCAGATTATGGTCTTGCAGAAACCGTAGATCGACTTGCAGGACCATTATTATTATTATTGGTCATCTATTATGAACTTGAAATTTTAGACAATATAGCATAGCCATGAGGGAAAAAATATTTAAAATTATATACAAACTTGGGAAATCCAAAATGATATATTTATTAAACGAAAAAATTATTAATATAACCTCTCTCTCTCTCTCTCTCTCTCTCTCTCTCTCTCTCTGTCTCTCTCTCTGTGATTGGCCAGATCAGACAAGTAGCACCTGCTTAAAGCTAAGAAGAGAGAGACACCAACACAAACAGTGATTAACTTCGCCTTCATTCGCTTTGAAGTAGGTACAGGTGACTGTTATCATCGCCGTGCATCGCTCTACTTTGCGAATGAGTGTTCGCATGCAGAGAGTAGGTACAAATACCGTAGAAGATGACACCCCCCAACGGCGGCGATCCGAATGGGTCATTGGGCCCAAGACTTCCGCTTTTCATGGACCCGCAAAATGAGTTTGGCAGAGTGACATCTCTGCAAATGACAGGACTTGATGGTGCAGATTTGCCTGTGGACCCATACCTCATCGGGATTGGTAGTTGGGGAGTCCGCTGTTCAATCTGCATCGAGCGACCAAACAAAACGCAACACTGCACATGCGGACAAGCTACTCAACATTACCAAACTCATAGACGGTAGATCAATCTGTATCACGACTTACCCTACCCTCAATGTAAGCAAATGTGTAATTTTTTCGAACGATGCGATCCGCTATACAGAAGAAGAATTTCTGGAAAAGCTGCCTGCACAAAATGTGATCAAGATCTTAAAATTAGAATGGAAAATGGCAAGCGTGTTAACACCCCAACGGTAGTCTTAACTTTCAATCAAACGACCTGTCCAGAATACGTGAAAGTGGGATTGCTACGAATCGATACGCGTCCGTTCTCTCCCAATCCGATTCTGTGCTACAGTTGCTTTAATTACGGCCACCCGAAAATTCGATGCTTTTCAGCAACATTTTCGAGTGTTTGTGGTTTATTTTACGAAAAAATGGCCAAACGGAATGTCTCACTATTACCATGCACTATAACCATGCTTTCATATCAATATATGCAGTGAAGTGCTGCGATATAAGAATATATAGAAAGAGAGGTTTGAAAATCAGTGGCCGAGAATAGTCAACATTGCCGAAGCCAACATATCCCCTATATGTTCAATGTTTTTTTCTTCGACCACTCGGAGTTGTGCTTTACTCTGGCCGAAGTTGTGCTTTACTCTGGAAAAAGTAACAAGGAACAAATAACTGTGAACAAACAGAAACGTCAGCTGTGTGCACGATGCTGAGGAAAATAGTAGAATCTGGCTAAATTGCAGAGAAAAATTGAATTGTCCTTCATTTCGGATTGCCTAAAAGTTCACCAGCTGGAGCTGGAATCCAACCCAAACTGTTCGGAAATCAAAATTTGATTACCGCCACCAACCGAATGACCATGAAGTCCACATTATTCGCGGGCATTTAAAGCTTAAAGGATGTCTACGGTATAATTACATAACTTATGTATGCATCGCTCACCAAGCATAAGTCCCTGAACCGACTGTCATGAAACTTCCAGGGAATGAAAAACAATAGTTAACCTTAGTTTACGCATTTCAATTCACTTTTACCTTTTATCATTATCAAATACAAATGCCCGAACTTTATTCTCATTTCTCCCTCGCCATCCCCCCTAAGATTATGTACTGACGTATTCCTCTGCTTTCAAAATGTCCTGTGACGTAGAAACAGCCTTAAAATTCTTAGGTAGATCGTGCTTCTTTATAGCCCAGTATCTTTCAATAGCCCAGTAACAACTCCGGTATATTTGCGGGATTTTTTTTCCTCTGTTCGGGACATAAACCAATGCGACCAGTAATTTGATCTATTGTAGTATATCCTGTATCCTTTGTTTAGTGCATGTCGAGTTACTTCATCACTATTGAGAAATGATGAAGTATTCGGTGTTTTTTACAGTTGTCTTTGTTTGTTTCGTTGGCTGTGAATCGAGTTTTTTTTATGTTTCCGCTATTTAAACCCTTTGTAAGTGACAGCACTCTTCAAAGGCGCGCCCTTTTATCAGCCAAAACCGGATTCATTGCAAACAAAACATACAATGACTCCGATACTGACCATGCATCAGAACCCTAGTCATAACTAATTCAAACTATAGAACATCAAATAGAAAATGAGAATTCACATAAATGAAGACTAACCCTGTTTCCTTATTCCAAGCTCATCCTCAGTGGCTCAATCCAAGTATTGTCACTATTCACAAGACATAAAATGTAATAAGGACTAATATACGTTCCTTTGACTACAAAAACAAATATGTTCCCTTGTTTGAATTAATTCGGACTATGGTTCGGTGGTAGATCTGATACCCCGTAACGCACCACGAAAACTATTTGCGGGATTGAAGTCATTCCGCATGACATTGACTCCATTTGTCTACACCACTCCAAAACGTCCTTGCAGTAGTGACAAGACACTAGATCCAGTCAAAATATCGTAGGAACGTTGTGTGATTTAAGGAATGGAAGGTGTCGTTTCTGCAGGCATTCTTTCATGCAAACTTGGACATTTACGGTTGTAGTAGTAACGAAAGGTACGTTCCGTTTTCCACTTGAACAAATCACCTGCCAAGTCAGGAATGTTTTTAGCATCTTGACACCTACTGCTTCATGAGGGTCTCTGAAAGATCGAACTTGTCTTTTGCAGTCACATTCTGGTTTCCCGGAATTTGCTTCAAGTTTGCTCGTCGTCCATGAAGTGTGCTTTTTCAACATTTGTGAGTACAGCTCTCTTATCGCGTTATAGCTGACCTATTCGGTCGTTCATTGCGTTTAAGTGCTCCCCGAAACTTAATGAACGTAGTCCTGCTCGTTCATTGGCTCTTTGCACGAAGCAATTGCAGATTTATGGGTATATCTTTGAAGAAATAGTTGGGGTTACGTTTGCACGTAGAAACCATTCGCTTAACACTGTGCGAAACACTTTTTCTTCCACTTACTTGCAGTCAATGGTAAACGTTCTCTGAAACTATTTCTACGAGTTCTACAAGTCTATTTCTACGAAACTGTTTGTTCTGGTGTACGAGATTTTCAACACCTTTGGCACAAATTTGGCAGTCAATTTTGAACCGACTATGATCATGGTCAATATGACCATTAAAAATAATTAATTCATTATTTACTATAATGTTGACATAGTCTTTGTTACCATGCTCATAATAAAATAGACAATGAACATGTGAATTCGACCATTTTCATGGGTATTGTAAACAGTACATGCAATAGTCATCTTGACCACGATTTAATTATCGGTAGAACGATGGAATTATTCTCAGTGTACTTCATAAGTTCATAATGAAACTCACGTAGTGAGAACAATACACTTCAAGACCGCTTCACCGAAACATTCATTAAAATCAACTCAATGGGTAAAATGTTACAGCTTTTTGAAACTACCGTGGTAGTTTGAATTATACCGTGGACATCTCTAATTGCTTTTCGCAATTTCCTTTTAATGTTAAGATGCAAATTATTGTTTGATATGCCTTCCACAGTCAATCATTGGGATGGCAGTGCTCACTTGGCAATGGTATGAATATGAGGCATGATAAGTATATTCATACTCAAACCCAGGTAATTAATCTATCTCTGTTCTTGCCTATTGCTGGATAATATCGTTATTTTATTGGAAAAATAGATCAGTAAACCTGTACCCTTTCCTAGTAAGCCAACAGTAATTTAGTGAATTTGAAGTAATGACTTTCACCTCACCAATGTATTTTTACCTGGAATTCGCGTTACGCCTATGATCATTGTATTAAATTTGAACCTTAATCAATTTGTTGAAACTCTACACCGTTTGGATGGGACGGTAAGATCCTACTCTTGTAGTCGTCCAATGTAGACCTATCCGTATCCATCACTTGACGAACAGGGCGCAATTATAAAGCGAAACCCCGAGTATTTGAGTACTTCCGTTCAAGTGTCTCATTAAACGATTTTCAAGTGGCCTCGCAAAATCCAGTGTCGTGTGGTTGATGTACCCACCGTTTCGCTTCCATCGGCGATGACAATCCAACCCGAAAGCATCAACGCACCCACCTTCCAAAAAGCAACCAACCACCGACCGTTGTGATTTCCACGACGGTGGTTTCATTCATTCAATGGGATTTCATTTGTTTTGTCTTTCAAGAGGCCTTTCAAGTACAGTACCTAGGTCCGTTTGAAGTGGATATTTGTGGGCGTGGATTTAATTTATTATTTTTATGATGAAATTGAATCATTATAATCATAGAGCACTGATAGGCAAGGTATATTTGTAGGTAATGAAAATCTGATATTGAAGTTGTTGTTTCTCTAGAAACGTTTTTGTTTTCTGAAATAAAATCAGCAGTCCAACGTTCAACGTTGCAATACACTTTCAATCGCGAAAAACAATGAATCCACGAAGTAACATCCTCTTTAAGGATTATTAGATCCCTTTTCAATTAAATATTCAAATTAAGCATTGATTTATAAAGCGGAAGACAACGAAGCCTAGAAAATTTCCATAAGTCGCCAAAGCGCCCACGTTAAACACCTTTCTTTCGTTCTACAGCTGCGGATTTCGCGTTGAAAGAAACAGGCAGAAGATCCCTACACAAAGAAAACACGGGACACACAAATTCGGAACAAATTTATTTCATTTCAACAACCGTCCGTTGTGATTTCTGAAGGCCGCCGCCAGACTACGTCAATCTGCAACCGCGGGATCATCTTGCTAGCTGAGAGTCAAACACTGGGGACACAAATCCGAATCGGGGAAAAAAAGATAGCAGAAAAAAAACAGCTTGACTAAAAGAAAGGAATTGCCGTACACAAATTATGCAAATTTGGCTTTTACTCCCCGGTAGACTTTTTTTCTATTTTCTTCTCTTTACGGTTTTCCACAACGGATGAGAAGTCCTTTCTACATTTAATCGTGAACAGAACATTCTGCGATTGTTTTCTTTCTAAACAAAATTTAAGCTGTTTCCGGTGAAATAGTAATCCATCCGTATGCTCTTACAAGAAAAAGTATTTCAGATGGTTAATCTTGAACAGCTTTCAGAGTGGTTTGTCAACATTGGAAGTTTATTTAAGGGTTTGTACATATTTTTAGGCAACTTCTTTAAAGGGCGTATCATTTTATAAACATTCGTAGCATTTCGAATTTCTTGATCTGTTGGCACTCGCACGCAAACGAACATCACCATCAGAAAGCATATTGATTCGTGTAGCGAAACATTAAGATGAGTGGTGAGAGTTATGAAAATTAGGCAGAGTATTTGTCTTCAAAAGCATGTAGGATCATCTAAAATTGTTTGTTGGAGAATTCAGCCCTCGAGATCCTATTTCTCTCTTAGCTCGGTGGGTCAGACCAACACTATGCAGGAGGTCACTGGGTTGAATTACCGGTCTGATCTAGAATGTTTTGTTGGGGATTATTGTTTATTGTTAAGAAATAGTCGCAAGACAATTTTTTGTAGCAGACTCTATCGTACAGCTCAAACTGCAATTATATTCATTAGAAGGAAACAATTTGAAATTAGATTATCAGTATAACAATGCTCTGATTGTTGCACGCCGGAAAATTTCTACAATTTTCCTAACGTAGCAAACGTACTTTTCCATCTAAACTTGTCACGATTCCTTCCACTTTTCCACGAATCTAATTGGCGTCACAAATTTCGATCAATTGAAGTTTGAAATGAACTAATTCTTGAGCAACGCCGCCAGTGTGTCTCGAATGTGACATATAGGCAGCCGCATTATATCATGGAACACTTGATCAAATGCTTGCAGCTCAACTATTTGCGTTTCTGATGAAAAGACGAAATCTCGAGTACTTTTTCAATCAGACGCATATGATTTTGTAAACAAAGAGGAGAAGTAAGATTCAAACGTTTCTTGAGCAACAATAGAGCCATCGTTCCCGTTACGGATCTTGTGTGGATCCAGTTTACTAAAGACTGTACTCGAAAAATGGTCGCCAAAAATTCATTTTAGTCGGATTTTCATCAAACTCTAGGGAATAACCTACTACATTATTGTTATGTTTCAATTTCATTGGTTTATTGAATCTCGTCTCCATGACCGAATGCCCGCACGTTGCCCTTGACACCACTCATAAGGTATTGAGCAATAGTGGGGTCGACAACTTTTGAAACTTTTACACACTATTTCTGCAAAGCCAGCACGTTCCCCAATTCCTTAGGTGTTTTAAGAAGTGTTTTGGGTCAGCCTTTATGTTGGCCCAAAACTTCTTAATGGGATGAAGTTCCAACGAGTTCGATGGAGGGAGGTAGCTCATCAAATTTTTCGGTCCGCCACTAAGCACCTTACTATGAGTTAGCAGGTGGGTCAACAAATTTGGAAGCCGTCTGCGTTGAGTTATATCAAATTATAATTATCCGTCCATTTCATCACAAAACATTGCGATTGGTTGAGCGGATTAGAGATGATGAAGCTATTGGGTATTGCACAAAGTCTCCCTCGGTTGGTGCTAAACCGATAAGCTTGGACATCAATACAAACATAAAGTTGACAGAAGGTACGAAATGCATCTACAAATTTTAATTTTTACCAAGTCCCTCAAATAGTTAGATTAGCGATGATTGTTTTTTAGAAAGTGTTACTTGATTGATGCGGATATTAGTTGCAGGAATGAAGTGGTTTGTGGAGTGCGGTTGTAAAAATTGAAAGTTTACGAAAAAAGAGTTTGCTTCAAGCATCGGCTGTGAACGGTTGTGTCGATGTTTTGTATTGTTTCGGTTATATACTGTTCGGCGGCGCGAGTTTACTAACGGTAAGGAATCATAAATATGATTACATCACTTATCAATAGGAATCCTGATCCATCGAGCCCAGAGGTAAACACGGTCTCTAAACAGCAAAGGTTACACTAACATTTCTTTCCTACTCCTACCTGATTGCAAGGACGTGGCCAGCGCCGTCATTGATTATTAAAGAAGTTGAGTCACAGAAACGTGTACAGTGAGAATGGTCGGTTACTCCCAGCCTCATTCAGATGATTGATGCAGTGCAGCCAAAGCTAAAGCTAAGCAAAGATTGAAGTCTTTTGGTATAAAATAACTTTGTTATCTCTGTAGGTGACGAACTAGTCCAGGAGGCTTAAAGTCACTTTAATAAAGACACACACAAAAATTTGTTATCTCTGTACCAGTCTAAGACCAGCCTCGCGTAGTGGCAGGATGCCATATTCCGCCTAAGTTGTGTCTTACCTCCATGAGGCCACAGAAAATTTAGCAGGTGCTTTCGGTAAATTTGCCCGTTCGTGGTACCCTTCGTGATGTATGGCTGGCTCATCTCCCCCCACCCAACTTCCAATTTGTTCACTTTCTTCTTGTTTACTCCTCAGGAACGGCCAACCGTGATGTGGCTCCATTCCCGTCAATTGCTTTGTGTCTGCCTTGAGGTGGTAAGTCTCGCCCATAACGACGCACCTCGGTTTCGTCAGGTCTATCTAGGTACAGCTTCCTGACCGGCACGTTTTATCGTTTTCTCGACAAACCAGATGGAAACCTCCACCTTCTTCGCCACATCGCGGATCAAAAGGTTCGATCGACGCTTTAACATATGCATCATCTTCTTGCCATCACCGGGGATCAGCTGTCTTCGGTTTTCTGACGTTGAGTCGTGTGGGTCACCTTGAATGACTTCATCATCTGGGACATCGTAGAATGATGGTTGGACAGTTTCTTAATTGGGTTGTAATGTTTATGTATTTCTGCAATTGTATTTAGTTTTAACTTTCTGTAGGTGTCGGGGTCAATATGATCCGGATTGGATTGTAAAAATGCTATAACTTTCTAAAATAAGCATGGCCAATATGGTTATTAGTCCAATTCAAGGCAAGAAGTGCACTAAAGGGTGTCCACAGTTAAATTGCATCAATTTAAACTCGTCCTCAAAAACAAGTCCCTCAACCGATTGTCATGAAATATTCAGGGAATAAAATACTATATATAATCTTGGTTTAGGTATTTTTATTTCACTGTACTTCTTTACCAAATCGGGTAGCCAAATTTGGGCTTTTGAACTTTCTTCTTAATACCACGCATAAGATTTTGTACAACGCTTGAACCGACATTTTTCCGCTTTCAAGCATGACTTCAACATTTCCTGTTCTGTAGTGACAACTTTAGGATGCTTACGAAGTTCGTGCTTCATTATAGTCCAATATTGTTCAATTGGCCGCAACTCTGAAGAGTTTGGGGGACTAAGATCCTTCGGCACGTAATTGACACCATTCGTCTTGTACCACTCCAGAAAATCCTTGGAGTAGTGACAAGTTGCTAGGTCCGGCCAGAAAATTGTAGGAACGTTGTGTGTTTTAAGAAACGGAAGCAGTCGTTTTTTCAGGCATTCATTCATGTATACTTGACCATTTACAGTTGAAGTTGTCACGAAAGGCTTGCTCCGTTTACCACACTAACAAATCCCATGCCAAATCATGAATTTCCTGGAGAACTCTGACACTTGCTGTTTCCTGAGAGAATCCGGAACATCGAACTTGTCTTTCGCAATCACATACTGGTTGCTGGGAATTTGTTTAAAGTCCGCTTTTACCTGTGTTTCATCGTCCATGATGCAGCAGTGTGGTTTCGTCAACATTTGTGTGTACAGCTTACGCGCACGTGTTTTAGCTGTCCTATTCTGTTTTTTATTGCGGTTTGGAGCTTTCTGAACTTTGAATGAACGGAGCCCAGCTCGTTTCTTGGCTTTCTGCACGAAACTTTTGGTCAAGTGCAGCTTTTTCGGGCATCCCGAACGGACCAGTTGGTTTTGCGGTTAAAGGCAGCAATCACTCACCTTCTTCCGATCGACAGTTAAACGTTCCCCGAAACGTTTGATGGCACGAGGCACTGTAGACTGGTGAATTTTCAACATCTTTTCGATGGCTCCGTGCGAAAGAAGTGGGTTGTCGAGGGGTGGGTGTTGGCCAAATTGGGATTTTTCAGATATAATCCTAAATAGGTTATAGAGTATTTTTCATACATCTAGTAACCTAACGTCCGTGCTCCATCACAATATTTTCTATTGTGATGTGTCCTACTCAATGGGTAAATTGAACTGAAGGTGAGTTTGAAAGAAGGGGAACTTGGAGTAGAGCACACGTACCCACTGGTTGACACTAAATATTGGCCAACGTGCTTTTGCACATTTGTTTGAGGATTTGTTAAGCGACACAGGTTTCCAAATCCAAAGTTCGGATACCGTGCTGCATCGGTGCCCGGACTTTTTGTTCATGAATCTGGACATTTTTCAATTCACAAACTAGCATGCAGTTATGAGCTTGTAAATTTATCATAATAGTATATTAGCGATAAATCTGAGAGGGCTGATTCATCGATTTCTTTTACAATTTTTCCAAGTTGTAACATTCCGCTCACTTGCATGTTAGGCGGTGGGAATGTCTTTCGTAAGTAGAACAGCCGACTGAGTTCATCAGATATAGCTCGACTGGGCTTCAGCTTAATAAACAACTTAGTATTATAGTCATTTATTCAATGAAATGTTCTTACTATTCTCATTCAATGCTCATTTCAGCCAATAGTGTTCAACACATAGTTATCACCAACCATCGACAGCCCGCAACAATAACTCTTTGTATCTTTTCATAGAAATTGCTAAGCTCTTCAAACATCCGGGGGACTACAAGGATTCTACTTATATCTTTGTTGTTAATTTTGTTTCTTTTCAGGCAACAAATAATTTATTTCTACCAAATTTTGAAGACAATATCTAATATTTCTCTATTTCTCAAAACTTTTAAAGTTAGGCATAAAGATGAATGAATGTACCGGAAACTAGACGGACACATGCGGAGTTGAGTACAGGCGACTCGTGAGGTAGTAAGTGCTTTCAAGAACGTGGAGCAAGACAGGTAATTGTTACCCATTGTATCTATATTAATAAAATTTATTTTTAATAGGTTTGCGTCGACCATCGGTTGAATCGGTTGAATCGGTTGTGTCGATACTTTGTTCCGCAATATTTTGTTATCGGGCGTAGCGTTTTGTCTATTGTTTCGGTTGCCTATTGTTCGTTGCGCGAGTGATCGAGTGAGCATCAGAAGTCGTGGTTCGCCGGGTAAGATCGGTCGGTGGTGAGGTACATAATTAATTGTGATTCAAATTATTCGTTCGCCATACTCGTCGGGCCACCCTATCACAAATAAACCACTGTCCCATTTTGTAAGGGATTCCAGCGGCATCCGGACTGTTGGTGTAGATCGGTCCAAGTTGGTACTCAAGCGTTGAGATGAATTACCTTGTTTTCCTAATGAAATACCACTATCACACTCTGTGAGTGGCCGCAATAGCATCCTTACTGTTGGTTTAAATCGGTCCAAATCGGCTTTCCAGCATTATAAAACATCTCCTAGTTTCCCAATGAAAAACCACTATCACATTTTGTGAGTGACCCCAATAGCATCCTTACTGTACTGTACCGGTCAAAATCGGCTTTTCAGCATTATTAAATATCACTTTGTTTTCCCAATGAAAAACCACAATCACACTTTGTGAGTGGCCCCAATAGCATCCTTACTGTTGGTTTAAACCGGTCAAAATCGGCTTTTCAGCATTATTTAAAATCACTTTGTTTTCCCAATGAAAAACCACAATCACACTTTGTGAGTGGTCCCAATAGCATCCTTACTGTTGGTTTAAATCGGTTCAAATCGGAAATCGGTACTAATTACACTTGACAGCTTATCGTTTACCAAAACGAACCCTGCTGCCACCCAATCCTGCTATCCAAAATCCCAGTGATTTCTCGTGGAAGTGCAGAGGTGTTCTCGGCTTCTAATAAAGCGAGTATCACGTCAACATATTCCTACCCATTCCCTACTTGACCTGCATTCGGGCGAGGCCGGCGCCGGTATTGCCTTAGATTGGGATCACCAGTTTTTACACATTGAAGATGTATGTTAGTCCCAAGCATGATCTGTTGGTTCTCTGTGTAATAACAGCTGATCTGGCAACAACGGAGTAGCAACCTCGGGCGGTCAATCATGCTCATGCTCACCTAATCACATTGGTTTTTCTTTTTTATTCCCTAAATTTCTCTTTTTCTTTTTTTGACAAGTTCATTTATTTGTACGGGCTCAATCGAATTAATTTGACAGAGCCAAGACTTTGCTACGCTTCTGTTAAAATTTATATGTTTTTCTGCACAACCATTTTTTCACGCTTAATCCAGACACTGCATACTCCGTCACAAACAAAACCATGCCCTTAAAAAAGAGTTTCTTGCAATTTTTGAATCGCTGCCCAACCACTGTTAAACCAATTTAAAAAAAAAACTCAACCACCATTCGATCGTCTACAATTTGATTCAACGCAGGAAAAAAATAGTGATATGCAAACGCAACAATAAGAAAATAATAAACTTGTCGGTAACATCATTGTCAGCTTTAACTGTTCCGGAAATGCTTCGTCTCATGCGGGAAACCTTGCGCATTGTCCTCTCGAAAAACATCCCAGTCCCAGCGTAAAAGTCAGATTTTTCGATCGAAGGGTGAGAAACGACTGATTGTAATAATATTCAAAACAGGATGTCAGCTTACGTCGCCAGACAGTTGAGCTATGTCACATCGTTAGATTATGATTGAATAGCAGTGAACTGTGAAAAATCTCTGCAGAGCTCTATGGTCTGTTTGAGTACATATGCGTCACGGCGGGAACGGTGTCGATTGAGCATTGAGAAGTTTTACCACACAAAAATAGCCGAGTAATTTTACAGTAGTGAAACTGTTTCACTGTAATGTCCGCTTCTTGGTGCTTATCCCTCAATGTGGCCACCGATAAAGGTGGATTGAACCTACCACTGTTAGAACTCAAAGAGACAGAAAGATAGATAGAAGACTTGGTGGTTGGCCATAATTAATGTCACCAGCATTTTCCATCTAGTTTGAAACCAAGAATAGAAAAAAGAGTTGACGTCACACCCATCTCATTAGCAGCCTCGTTGTACTCAAGACGGAAATGGATATGGCTTAAGTTAGGAGGCGAAAAACCCTTTGCGACAATCACTCACAGACGAAGGAATATCGCGTTCGTAGAACTATATGGCCGTAAGTAGTCGTTTAATTTTATGCATGCTTTTTCCATACCTCTTCCTCTTGAACTTTCTAGAAATAACTATTTTTCAATAAACCACTACAACAGTTCATTGTGAGTACATAACTACCGAGCAATGTATTCGTATTAATTCAAAATGGCTGAGAAATAATCCTGCAAATTTTAAGAGACTTTCCGCAGCAGTTCTTCGATAAGATTATAAATTGTTTCATCTTTTACATCAACGACAGCCTACTGCAGTTGTCACTGTATTTAAAAAGGTGCTGCACTACTTACAGACCATAGCAATCCTTAGCTACGACATTCAGCAAAAACAGAAATTTGACGCTAAATGTGTTTAAGTGCAACACGAACGATACCTATGGGCATGGGACACAAAACATACATCTGAATAAATTAACTTTTTGCCCGCTTTCATCCTTGCCGGTAAACTACAAGTACTGCAGAAGGTGGTGTACATACTACAATGAGGGCGGTGTTATATTTGGATTAAGTGCAAAAAAACTGCTCTCTAGTAGAGGAAATATCGCATTCGGTGTGAGAAAAGAACGGAAGCATACTCGCGCCTAAATGGTCTTATGCTAATGAAATGAGGATAGCGCCGGGGTGAACTGCGGTGGGTGCATCATTAGGAAATGATAAAGCAGGGATGAGCTTTCATGTTGAAGTGGAAAACATGCGCTTCCCGGTAGAAAGAATACCGCTCATAAATCTTCACTCCGTCGCTTGTCCTGAGTGTAGACAAGTGCCTCAATCGGCAAAGCACAGTTCGGATGGTTCTCCTAGGAACTGTTGTTGACACAAACGAACCTCTTCACTGTCTTATTATTGCGAGAGAGGGAAAAATACGTAACCGCTACACACCAATCGTATCCCGTGTCGGGCGCAGTTCAATAATATGCAAATCGTAGCAAAATATTTGCAATGTATGCGACGAGCAAACAAGGTTTTTAAAATGCAATTTTTCTCATAGGTTTCCAATTTTCTTTTCGCTTGCTGCGGAACGAACATCTTTCATATGGAGATCATTTTCTTCTCGCGAACCAATACGTTGCGTAGGAGGGCGGTTCATCAGAACCTTCATTATATCGGTTAGCAAACATTAAACGTATGCGGATTGAGGGCTTTTATGTTGATATAACTGTTTCTCGTACCATCAATGATCTGATGTGAAGTTAAATCTTGGAAAAGGTTTTTTACTGTCAGTAATCCTCGCTTCAGGAATTCAAGCTCCTAGTGCTCAAGCCCACCTTTTCGAGGGGTTTATACCACGAAAATCGAACTGTTATGCTATCAGTTACTGTGTATTGTTTTGATCTGCATAAAAATAAGATGAATTACAATTCAAGAAGTGAATCTTTTTTTTACTTTTAGCTGGCTTGACGCTCTTTTCAACGAGCTCTATGCCAGCTCTCAACTATGGGTTGTACAGGGAAAACAACATGAAATTCAACAAAACCAAAACTTTTTATTGCAAATTCACACTAATTCACTTGACACAGCGTCCCGTTTGAAAAATCATCGATTAAATTCAAGATGACCACCTTTGAGAGAAATTACCTGCTTCAAACGATCAACGCGTTGTGTGCCGTCCGCAAGTGTTCTTCTGGTATTAGATCCCATTCAGCAACTGATTGTCTCTTCAGTTATTCCAAACTTTCATGTTTTCTAGAGCAAACCCTAACATACTCCAAAAAATTGGATTCAAGTTATGGGAATATACTGGCCACTCCGTGCTAGAAATGAATGAAAAATTGTGTTGACCCAAAATCACCACGGCTCAACAACATTCTGTAGAACCAATTGCCGATAGGTTTGTCGATTGATTTTCACCCCTTCAGGAACAAAAACCGGATGAGTTCGACCGCTATGGGTAATTCGGGCCCAAACCATTGCTGAAGCTGGTTTTTACCGTCAAGTGGCCGACATAACGTCGGAACTTCTTCGGGATTTTTCTGGAAACCAAACCCTATCATTTCGTTTTTTTACGAATTGCTGAATAGTGTAGAGCTTTTCGTCCGTAAATAGGATGCTTCCCAACTTTGCTTCTGCTTCTTTTGCTTGGTGAAAAAATTGTACATTTGGTATGTTGTAACGCTTGGCTTTAAACCTCTTTTTTAGGACTTGTCGGATACTGCGATATATATACCTTGTGATCAAAAAGTTCCGGTAATTTGAAAAAAAAAAACGCATTTATTTCAATTTTTAATTGATATCTTTATTATCGCCTTTAAAGTACTCGCCATTAGAGGCAACACACATATGCCAGCGCTTTATCCAATCATCCATACATTTTTTATAGGCCGATGAATGTATGGCTTTCAGTTCTTCCAGCGAATTCTTTTTTATCGCATCAATCGATTCAAAACGCCTACCTCTGAGCGGAATTTTCAGTTTTGGGAAGAGAAAGAAGTCGCACGGGGCAAGGTCTGGTGAATATGGTGCTTGTTTGATGGTATTGGTGGAGTTCTTGGCCAAAAATTCACAAATAGTGAGCGCGGTGTGTGATGGAGGGTTATCGTGGTGTAAAATCCACGAATTATTGCGCCACAATTCTGGCCTCTTCTTTCGAATTGCCTCACGCAAACGTCTCATAACTTGTAAATAATACTCTTTGTTAACCGTTCGACCTTCTGGAAGGAATTCAGAATGGACGACACCGCGAAAATCAAAGAAAACGGTCAGTAAAACTTTAATTTTGGAGCGACTTTGTCGTGATTTTTTTGGTTTCGGCTCATCTTCGGCGCGCCATTCGGACGATTGTTGACTTGTGAGCATATCAAATTCATATACCCACGTTTCATCACCAGTTATGATGCGTTCCATGAATGTGGGATCGCTATCTGCGTTCGCAATCATCTGTTTAGCGACCTCAACTCGATGCTGTTTTTGCAAAAAATTCAGCTCTTTTGGAACAAGTCGTGCTTCAATGCGTTTCATGCCCAGAATTTCCGTCAAAATGTGTTCGGTCGATCCAAATGAGATATCAAGGAGTGCAGCTATCTCCCGAATGCTAATTGAGCGGTTTTCCATAACTAAATTCTTCACGGAAGCGATGTTTTCATCGGTAGTTGAGGTCGATGGTCGTCCAGAACGCGGCATGTCACTCACGCTTTCACGGCCTTCTTTAAAGTCTTTGTGCCAAACAAATGTACGATTTTGTGACATAGAGTCCTCACCAAAGGCTTTTTGCAACATTCTGAGCGTTTCCGCTGCAGAAAATCCGTTTGCAACACAAAATTTCACACAAACGCGTTGTTCCAATTTTTTATCCATGGTAAAAATCGCCGAGCGTCTATTTTTCGACTAACAAAAGCAGTTGTCAAAACAAAACTAATGGATAATTTGCTCTCACACTTTGACAGAATATCAGAACTAGTGTTGCCATCTTACACTAAAAAGATTTTACCGAAAAAATAAAGGCGGCCTTTTTAAATTGAAAATTACCGGAACTTTTTGATCACAAGGTACAACCGAAGCAATCTGCGATTAGGGCGAACATGGAGAATGTAAACAAAAGGGGAATGATGACTCTAATATGGCAAGTATAACTTCAAACCATAATTATACAATCTAGCATACAGACAAAGAACAAAGCTAGCTTTTGATTCCTATATAATACTGATGGAAATTCAGTCGTTTTTCATTGAAATTTGCTCATTTTTAATATTCACCTGTCAATGCTAGTATGTTTGATTGCGCCATTTTCAATGTTAGCCGCACAAGTACTGAAAAAAAGTATCGTCACAATTCTATCCGTCTATTTTTTACATTTTTATAAATGTTGACTTCCACTTTTCACCGTTGTTTTCACTATTTTGTCAATATCGTGGACAATTTTCTTTCAGTGTAGATTTTGATTTATTTCACTGATCGCTGGAACGTTTCACTTTTATGACAGCTGAAACTCTCCATTTTATTCCGTGGTACAACATGTTAATATTCTTGTTACATCCATTAAAATGGCATCGAATCAAGTGGAAGTGCGCAAACGCATTTTGTACGAACGGCAGCAAAATCCGAACTAAAACTACCGAAAAGTACCGAGTTTTGTGTTAGAAAATCATTTGACCAGCGCTTAACCGTGGATCGGAAGGTTAGAAGTGGAGCAAATCGAAAAGCATGCTCCCAAAAATGGGACAAGAAGGTGGTAGGTTTTATTGACAAAAATCCCAATCTTTCTGTGCGAAATGTGGCTCACAAAGTTGGGCTGTCAAAATCATCCGTACAAAAAATGAAGCAGAGGCAAAGACTGAAGGCGTATAAATTGAAAAAGGTGCCCAACCGTGATGACAAGCAAAATTTCACTGTAAAAAGTCGTGCTAAGGAGCCTTACTCGAATTTTTGGCAAACATTTGCTTGTATCATGACGAAACATACGTACGTGAAGACTTTAAACAGCTTACGGGTCTGGCTTTTCATACCGCAATGCAAAGAAATGCCGTTGCCGAGCTTTTGCTGCTATTATTTTGCTGTCCGAATTTTCGTGGACAGGCTTTACTCTACGCCAAATTTACTATCGTGTTTGACGTACGCCAAGCCAAGTTTATGTTTTGATTTAAATTACGCCTTTCACTTTGTCAACAATAAATATGGCGTAAATAACACAGTAAATTGTTTTGATGATAAAATAACATTACGACCTTTGCGAAAACAATATTTAATAAATTAAATTAAAGCACAATCAGGACAAAACTCATTATTCAAATGCGCATTACATTGAAAAAACATTTTGTTAAGATTTAACATGTTCGCCCTAATTGCAAATTGCTCCGGATATAAAGATCTTTCGCCAGTTGAATCACAGAGAACAGACGTTCATCTTCGGTCTGCTACTTGTGTAAAACTTTAAACCGACTTTTCAAATGTATGTTGTTATGCTCCTGGTAGGCGGCGCTGCGGTTGTGCAATAACTGTCATGTAAATGTATATCAATAGAAAGCCTAGCACATAACCTGAAAAGTTTTGTTTGTTTTTCTCTGAACTTGCTTCTTATACCGACTGCCCATATTAACTTTTACTCACGTTTTTCAAGAAAAGGTATATGGACATCAATGTCTGTTCTATGTGGTTGAATGGCGCTCCAACGCGGATCTCTTTGTATACACAGATAAAAAAAACATTGAATTTTCTGCGTTATCTAATGCACATAAAGGGAATGCTAGATTTGTCAGAAAATAATGGGATATTTCTTGTAAAGTTAAGCCAGATAACGCCTGAATCTAGCCTGATGTATGAAAGATTGCGAACATTGTTGTATGGCGCATGAAAGATTGCAAAAAATTTCGTTGATTACGCCTCCTTTGGCTTAGAATTAAACGAGGGGAAATTTTACGCGCTTGTTAAAATTCATTATTTTTTTCTGTGTACGCTTCTTCACCTTTTTTTTACCATGGCCGGCGTTGTTGCTGTGGCTTGACGTTCACCTGGACGTCCACCACCATACCGTTTTTTCTTAGAGTCGGTAAGAACTGACTGTACAGTTTACAAAACTTGTGCATACGCTCAAACTGGCTAGACCCCGAACAATATACTTATTCCTGCTTTGAACAAAGCAATAACTGCACTACGGTTTTCTTCTAGATCTATATTTCAGGTTCAAATACGATTATGAAAACAAGTTGCACGCCAGCTCACAGCTAACATCGATTTGAGTTACCGGTCTGAATTCACAGTAACGCTGTATGAAGGACCAAAAACGGAGGGCCGGACCCGTAAGCAGATAAACTTACGTGAACCCGCGAAAACATAAGAATCTCCTTCCCAATTCGCAATACTTATTAAGTTTTCTGCAGGATGGCTTTTATAGGAAGGGCACGTCACTCTCACTGAAACTGTTGGAGTACACAGAAAAAATAATGAATTTTAACAGGCATGTAAAATTTTGCCTCGTTCAAATCCAAGCCAAAGGAGGCGTAAACAACTAAATTGATTGCAATCTTTCATGTGCCATACAGCAATGTTTGCAATCTTTCATACAACAGGCTAGATTCATGCGTTATTTGGCTTAAATTTACATGAAATATCCAATTATTATCTGCCAAATCTAGCATTCCCTTTATGTGCATTAGATAACGCAGAACATTAAATGTTTCTCTTTATCTATGTAGAATTCACAGATAGAAATTTGAGTCGAATGAGAACGTCATCGTTGCTACAGAAGCCTACTTTGCAGACCTCAAGAAAACGTATTTTTCACACGGGTCTCTGCGTCAAGTGTATCGAGATAAATGGAGACTATGTTGAAAAATAAATCGTCCCTTTGCCAAAAAAATTGTGAATAATGATGAGACGAATGATCGAAGTTGGAAACCTCCAACAGTCACGGTAGTATATGCCTCCATGTTGTTGGGGGCATACCATTGCAATTTTCGGCTCTAATCGTGCCAATATTTACCATGAAAACAATTGCGCATATAATTTAAAACATAATACGCTGTAGGCAGCAGGGTAAATGCATTCTTCTTTTTGGAGAAACTTTGGAAAAATACTCCCTAGTTGCGTTTGCCCGGTATAATGCAATCGGAGGTATTTACCTTCTGGTTAGTGCTTGCCGGTTGTTTTGACGGGTCTTAAGTTTCTTCAAGATTGTATAGCGGAGCTTCGCTCCGCAATTTTTGAGGTAGTTTTGACGGGTTTAAATTTCATTTTGACGAGTCTTAATTTCATTTTGAAGAGTCTTAATTTCGTTTTGACGGGTCTTAAATTCAGAAACTTAAAACCCGTCAAAACTATACAATCTTGAAGAAACTGAAGACCCGTCAAAACACCCGGCAAGCGCTGACCAGAAGGTTAATACCTCCGATTGCATTATACCGGGCAAACGCATCTAAGGAGCATTTTTCCAAAGTTTAAGGAGCATTTCCCCAAAAAGAAGGGTGCATTTACCCTTTGCCTTTTATTACTGCTAAATGAATGGGCAGAGAATCAAACAAAGCAGAACAACAAAGACCAACCTCGATATCACATCAAAGTATGCCAGCTGTGGCCATTTGGCCACATGCTGGTTTTAATGGCAGCCAATAGGTTTTATGAAGATTCTCAAGTGGTCATAACACCCTTGCGCTGAACTGGCCGGCTTGACGTGCCGCAAGGGCTCAGTAGGGATCAAGACCCGAAGCTAAGAATCAGTTCCTTTGTGGTTATATCACATTTATTAGCAGAGCAGCACATCGAAATTTTAGGTTCATTATATGCTTTATATCCCATGATTCCTTATAAACTATACAATTTCAGATCATCCATGGATATCCTAAGTTTTGTAAAATAATTTTAAATCATTTTTTTCTCTCGTGGCTATGATACATTGTCTTAGCTTTCAGGTTCATGGTACAATTGCAGCAGGACCACAATCTGCAGACATTTAAATAAAAATGAAATTATTATCATTTTATATTATAACATCCATGCATTACATTTTGTATGCTTTTTTATAAGTCATTTTCAGCTTCGCATATATGCATCCTTGTCAGTTATAGCTCATCTAACCTACGTTATGTATTTGAAAAGATAGAAAGGTTTTTGATGTTTTTTTTTTTATTTTTTAGAAAAAATCATATTCGAAAAATTCTACTTAAAAAAAGCTCTTTCCTTCTTCATCAAAAATATATATTAATTTAAAACCTAGCAGTTTACAATCATTCATTTCCTATTTCACAGACATAAAGTATCATTTATGGGTCCAGATAAACAAGAGCTATCGAAAAATTCAATTTTTTATCTTTTTGTATGTTTGTTTTATTAAGATTCAGTTTTTGGATTCATACTCATGTGAAATTTATTTCGCCTTATTATTAGCTGTTTTCAGTTGTTTTTCTAATATTATTATGATATTAATACACATCTAATTTTAATTTTCAGTAACATACCAGTAGATGTCAGATACATCTTGTACCTACGTTTATTATGTTCTCTGACTATTATTGTGAAAACAAATTCTAATCTTAGTAGATCTTAATCCAATAGAAACTGCAGCAGTGGAAGTCTTTCGATGAGTGGATGTTCAGCTTAGTTACGGATATATGTATTCTACTATAGTTTACTGGCCTGCTGGTATTATTATTTTATATTATAACGTCAGTTTATTATTTTATTTATATTAAATGATGTACATAATGCATTTAAATCATTTCATAAAATCACTATTTCCGATGAGACTCACTACATAAATTATTGCAAGGAAACGGAACAGCACATCGAAATTTTAGGTTTACTATTCTATTACTATATAATTTCAGATCATTCATAGGTATCTCAAGTTTTATGAGATAATTTAATATCATTTTTTTTTTCTCGCAGCTACATTGTCTAACTTTCAGATCCACAAATGGAAGTGTTATTATCATTCTTATATTCATTCACTATATTATTTGTCATTATAATATTCATTCACTATATTTTTATAATTATAATATTAATTCACAAGATTTTAAATATTACTATATGACATTGAATATATATTGGGAAAGGAGGGAGCATCAGGGTATCACTCAAGCTGGAATTGGACAATTGAGTGGTATGACAACCGGCGTCTAGGAGAGAACAAACAGTATCATTTTCTTTATCCTACCGATTCGATTGTGATGCTGTGAATTCTACTCCAACAGTTTCAGTGAGAGTGACGCGCCCTTCTCAACAAGCCATCCCGAAGAAAGCTTAATAAGTATTGCGAATTGGGTTATTCGATTTGTTGGATCGCATCGTTGGAAGGAGAATCTCATGTTCCCGCGGGTTTCGCGTAAGTGTCTCTGCTTACGGGTCCGCCCCACCGTTTTTGGCCCTTCATACAGCGTTACTGTGAATACAACCCGGCAACTAAATTTGATCTTGCTATTAAGTGGAGCTGCATACATGACAAGGTCTTAGAAGGGATGGTGGCTACCTTACATACATACATACATACATACATTCTCAAGTGGTCATAACATCTTTCACTAGAATATTTTCAAAATCTGTATGGTCTTCTAAAGGTGTTATTAACTTGTTTTCACAACCGTCTATAGAGTGAGCCACTTTGTACGAATTTCAGCAACAAAGAAGCATAGAGAAGGTGTTGGTAGAAAAAAACAGTTGTGAATGTAGTTTTATCAACAAAGCCGGGAGGAGTGCTATACGGCTGGAATAAAACTAAAATTGTTACTTGGGGTATAGTGTGTTAAATTGTGCGCGTGTGTGTTAAAGAGGTAGAGAGAGGGGGAGAAGGGAAAGAAAGAGAGAGAGAGAGAGAGAGAGAGAGAGAGAGAGGGAAAGAGGGGGAGAGATAGACAGAGGGGGGGGAGATAGAGAGCTTCAACATTTTGGATCACCCGTAGCACTTGTCGGGTGTGTCCCGCGGGTGGTCCTCTTCCTGCCTATCCACAGCATACTTACTGTTGGTTTGAATCGGTCCTCAAATTCGATATTTCAACGTATTCGTGTATTCCATTGAAATAAACCAGCCACATTTGTTAGTGGCCGCAACAGAATCTTTACTGTTGGTTTAAATCGGTGTCAAATTGGAATAACTTTAATGTACATCTCTGTACACAGAATAAACCGGGAACATAGGTCAGTTGAATTCAGCACACCGTTTACCGAAACAGATCCCGCTGCAAACCCAACCATTTTATCCAACATCCCGGTGATTTCTCGTGTATTTGTAGTGTACTCCGCGGCTTCCTTCAAAGCGAGTATCACGTCAACACATTTCTATCCTTTCCTTATTTGACCTGCATTCGGGTGAGGCCGGCGCCGGTATTGCCTTACTTATGGATCACCAGTTTTTACACATTGAGGATGTATGCTAGTCCCAAGCATCATCTGTTGGTTCTCTGTATAATATCAGCTGATCTGGCAATAACGGAGTAGCAACCTCGGGCGGTCAATCATGCTCAGGCTCATTCTCAGTCGATGGCTCAGTTGCACACATAAAACTGGGACGTATTCAGTATCGGTGTTTGCGTATCGCGTTAGATTGCATGCACTCGACTCATACCATGAGTCTTGAAGAGCAGGCTGGCATGTTGCCACTCTATATAAACTAATACTAGGTGAAAAGCAAATTAAAAACATGCATTTAACTAATACCTAAGCGAAAATTGATTAAATAATATTTGGAAGTGTGAAAATTCAAGTTTTACTGCCTGATACGACATTGGAGTCTGCTACGCAATAAAATGCACCAGAAAATCCAGTTCTAGTGTGATGCACATTTTATATACTTTTATGTCAATTTGATAACAAAATATACGTCACATAGTATTTCACGTAAACATGTTTGAAATAAATCCTAGATTCCTAGATTATCGAGATTTTCAGTCCTGGGCTGGTTCATCTCCCGTCGTAGTCACTCAAATACCAATTGGGTATTTTCGTCCGGGAGTGAGATTTGAACTCATGACTTTGGCGTGAGATGTATGGATGTAAACACTACGCATGGGTCACCCCCAAACCACTTTTTTGTGGTCAAAATAAACCCTTTTTACGTTTGGATTTGGCTCCCATATTTTTTTTTCTGCGTGATAATAGTGTAATTTAAAAGCCATATAATCCTTGGCAGCAAAAAACTTCTTGGAATGCTTGCAATTTTAAGCCATCACTCCTTTTTTCATCCATCTTCATTGATGTTTTTTTTTCCTGCTTTCAAAACACTTGAACTGGAATCGATGCAAGCAGACGTGCTATAAAAAACAACTTTGTACTTTCTTCCATCTACATTATCATCATCACCATCAAAAAGTCCTTCCGGATAAGCATCAATGAACTGAATGATGCTCCGGCACAAACTGACACCGGAAGCAAGCGACGGCAAGATGAGATGAGATCAGTAGATAATGACGCACCAAACGGAAACTTTCTGTTCCTGATGGTCCTATCGATGAGCGTCGAAAAAAAAACCCTTAAAACAACTTTGTGGCAGTTAGCACTGCTGTGCTGCCACAGAGCGAGAGGGTAGATGTACTTCGATGTGCTCCAATAACCATTTCGTTCCTCCCCGTTTCCCGGGATGAAACGTGAAACATCAATTTCGCACAAACAATTTATTTCGAATCTCTGCCACTTCGCTCCGAAAGGACACGCTTAATCTCGGGATAATGTCGGCTCAACGTTCCCGGGGTTCGTTGGGTCGGTTCGAACTGACCGACGATGATGGCAAAGATGAAAGTTTTTTTTTTCGAGGAGAGGGTGAAAATGAGTTTTGATTTATTTTCCATTGACCGATACATTAATGTCATAAAAAAGTACAATCTATTGACAGAGTTTAGGTGCCTTTTTTTCTACAGGAGAGTGAAGGGCTGATTAGGGTGGGTTGGCCTTTTTGGTATTTGAAAACAAATGTATATTTACTTAATAAAATGGATTTGAATTTTTTTTTTCGAGTTCAACTTAACTTCAAAGTAGTAGGTGCCTCACGTCACGTCAGTCAGTTTCTTTTACTTAAAGCAGTTGAGGCAGTAGTTAGTCGTGTTTGTGTGTCAAAAAAATGAAATAAAAGTGTTAGTGTTAATTTAACATAAATACAATGATTTTTTTTACATAAAAATAATAAAACAATCATTGCTACACCGAAAAAAATAATTAATTTTAACAAGCGCGTAAGATCTCCCCTCGTTTAATTCTAAGCCAAAAGAGACATACCCAACGAAATTGTTTGCAATGTTTCATGCGCCATACAACAATGCTTGCAATCTTTCATACAACAAACTAGATTGAGGCGTTATCTGGCTAAAATTTACATGAAATTTCTCATTATTTTCTGCCAAATCTAGCATTTCCCTTGTGTGCATGAGATGACGCAGAAAGTTCAATGTTTCTTTTTATCTGTGTAGTTTTGGATACCATTCTCAAAAATGTTTCCTTATTCCATATTTTGATGCATTCGTAAAAAAAAAGCTTATCTAGTGAGATGACTAGGCGTTTCCGAATCTTGCAACAGTTTTGAAGTTCTTAAAGTTTCTTGAAAGATGGTGAATATTTACCTGGAAAAGCCATACAACTAGCTGAAGCTAGTTAATTTCTTAATTTTGTTTATAAAACTGTTCTAAACAAAGATGGTATGGGATTGTAGCAAGATTATCGTCCACCAAAGTCGCCTCCATATATTGGTGCCGGACAAAAGTAAGATCTAACAAAATGAGACGGAAGCCAAAATAGGTTTTAAATATTAATGATTGCCCAACGAATCAAGTACACATAGACCGAATAAGCAAGATAATCCTATTCCGGCTATTTTACGAAGGCAAATACCAGGTTAAGCAGTGTTTCATGGGTTTTAAAAATAAATGACCAGAAAACTGAAACAAGATATCTTAACAAATATTTTTCGAAAATTGCAAAACGGTTGATTTACTCGGCAACGGTCCTCAATAACGCAGTACACGAATGTTCTTTGAGTGAATCCTACACAGATAAAAAGAAACAATGAATTTTCTGCGGTATCTAATGCACATAAGTAAAAAAGAATGATTTGGCAGAAAATAATGGGATATTTCTTATAAGTTTAAGCCAGCTAAAGCCTGAAACTAGCCTGATGTTTAAAAGATCGCAAACATTGTTATATGGCGCATGAAAGATTGCAAACAATTTCGTTGTTTACTCATAAACCGGGGGCATTCCGTTTTTTCTCCAACACCACTATACATTCCCCCCCCACCCCCCCAAACATTCGGCGTTCCAAACCCCCCCCCTTATCTTCCCCCGCCCCCAAAGCCCCAACCCGGCCAATGGATCTGTGTAGCTGGGGACTTTTAAGAGTAACGTCCAACATACCAACGCAAGAATCCATCTAAAAACCTTCAAGAAGCAAAAGTTTTTTTTTAAAACGGAGTGAAAAGCAGGCTACAACCGTTAAACCGCAGGCTCGGAAGCCGCATGATGGTCTACTGTGTGGAAAATCAGCGTGTATTGTCATGGATGGTGAAACATATGTAAAATTGACTACACAGATAAAATGAAACATTGAATTTTTATGCGTTATCTAATGCACATAAAAGGAATGCTAGATTTGGCAGAAAATAATGGGATATTTCATATAAATTTAAGCCAGATAACGCCTGAATCTAGCCTGTTGTATGGCGCATGAAAGATTGCAAACAATTTCGTTGCTTATGCCTCATTATGCTTGGGATTAAACGGGAGGAAGTTTTAAACGCCTGTTAAAATTCATTATTTTTTTCTGTGTACTAAACGCTTCCAATGGGTTCGCGGATGACGTGTCAATAACGGTGATGGGCGAGACGCTAGAAGGAAATGGAGATGTCAGTGACTTAGACCATAGACGCAATCGAGAACTGGATGAACGGAGTCAAGCTTCAGATAACCGACCGCAAAACGGTTGTGCTGTGAGTTAGTAACCCCTAGGCGGTCCAACGGATGGAGATTGACGTTGGATTTATTCATCAGCTCATCGGACTTATTGTCTACATGACACAAACTTAAAATTAAAAATCCTAGCATAACAAATACGAGCCAAAAAAAGAGCAGAAAATTCGCCTCATTCAAACACTTCTTCGACAGTCGTAAACTCTCGCATTATAGCTGTTAGTGGTTTGTTGTTACCAAACGCTGTTCTATAGAATCGTACCACTCCATAATACTCCCCAAGTAACACGAAATATTTAACTGTATGCATTTCTGCTTTAATGTGACATATAATAATGTTGCCATTCCGGTGATTGGAAACTTTTTAGGATACTATTATAGGATTAAAATAGCGCAGAAGGTGGAGCCTATGAAACATAATTTAAGTTTGATAATGGTCATAAACAAAAAAGTCTTAAGCTTAGGTAAAACAAATTATTGTCAGTTTTCAAAAAGGTATCCATGGACTAGGTTTGAACCACGAACTACAATACATTTAACTAATTATGTTGTTGTGTTGTTGCATGAAGCGTAATCAATCATAATGTTTTTGGAAAATTGGAAATATCCTTCTTATCAACATGTAACCCTAGGAGTGGACTGCAATTTCTGCTAGAACCAAAGATGTGAAGAGAAAGTAAGAGCACGGTAGGTTGTGAAATTGAGCGGAAAAAAAAGGCGGTATCCGATCAAGCAGACAATCTTTTGCATTACTACCACAATGAACTCCAAGCTTACTGGATCGGCCTTCTTACCACTCGACCATTTTGACATGTAAGAAATTGAGCAATTAGAATCCCCTTAAACCGTACCATCATTATTTATACTAGCCAATGTGATAAGATAATTCAGACATAAGAAAGTTAGCGTTTAAATTAAATGGATTTGCTATACTTTGATGATCGGTCGATTACACTTTAGTGTTTGTTAATACGTCATCATACTAGCAATTGTACCCGTGCAAATAAAGTTTGATCATACAAGGAATGGGCTACAGCAATATTATGTTGTTCATTATACGGGCATCATTGAATTAGGTTCTTGAATGTTTCAGCGGTAAACATAAACGTGATATAAATAGATATTTGTTAGTTTTTAGTGTTAGTTAAAAGTACAGAAACGGCTTTCGATGTCCAATACGACATGAATAAAACATACCTGACTAGTTGTGTTGGCATTTGACATTCCAAAAATATGCTTGTGTCTTAATATATGGAAGACTTGTGTTGCTACATTTATACAACATAATATGCAAACAAGCAATATGTCACATGTAAACAAACATGTTCTTACTTAAAAATCTCAAACACATATATGACAAATCAATTAGTCATAAGTGAGTCTAGATTCAAATTGCACGAATCGTACATCTAAATGACTAAACTAGTCAAATTTCACTTTTATAGATCTACAGCATGACACATGGAAAATATAACTTTTATATTTATGTTTTTGGTGCTACTTGGGTCTCCAAGGCACTCGGATGTTCAGTTGAGAGAGAAGCCTCGAGCAGTCGACCTCTCCATTCAAAAGTTTGGTAACAAAAACCGCTTGTTGATTGTTCCGTTGGCGTTTCAAAGTATACAATTGCAGTAGATCATAGCGATAGAAATACGGCGAGTGATTTCGGGGATCACAGCGCTGTTTACTTTCGACCCTCAAGCTCCAAGTCAATTGATAAGGAAGCCAGACCAAGGAGGCATTTTTAAGGATGGGTCGTACCAGTAGAGAGCTTTCAGGTAGTACGGGTCAGTGAAGTCACTTAAGAAACGTTAATTGTGATCCAGAACACCTAAATCGTTTCTATGAAGAACGACTCCATTGATGCGGTAATACGACATAACCGTCCGGTCCGAGAAGGTCATCGATACTGCGGTATGGGGTTTCTGCTTGCAGTACGGCGTTGAAAACCATGCGAAACCGTGAAAAGCTTAACAGAGCGTTCCAACTGATGGCCGTGCAAGTCGCGAGCGCGTACAGAGCGGAAAATGGAAGATGGACTCGCCGACTCATCCCAAACCTGTCGACGTGGGTGTTTCTATTCACAAGGAGAAATAAACTTCAGGAAGTATCTTCATAGATTTATACACGAAGAGTTCCCACACTGTCCATATTGCCTGAACAGCGAGGAGACACCGCAACATGTAGTGTTTGAATAACCCATATTCGCAACAGCACGTGGCGAAATGCTAGAAAGCTGCGATTTAAACCCCGGCAATATCGTGCAGAAAATGTGCCAACGCAGTGAACAGAACGATAACGCTAATGCACTCCTCCACACTTTTGACCGACCTCGTTATAGGTTTCGGGAGATATTCTTTCATCGGGTAACTCTTCCCCAGAGTAGGCTCCATGTCGGGGACTATGCCAACACCGCCGGGGACTATGCCGAGTAGTATTGGCCATGATGAACCGCCAGATTTCGGTGGCGCCTGCTAACCGTCATTATCAAAACGGAATCGCAGGACTGACCTCGACATCTAACCGTTTCGTCCGAAAAGCAAGACCGCAGAGCTAAACAGTACAGAAATGGCGTAGAGGCGCTGACAAGACCCAATAATTCCAAGTTTCGAATATTCAACGCTCTGTAAATCAATGTACAATTAGTTGTGATGTGATAGGAAGCTATCACCAGTGTAGCACTTGCCACACACTTAGATTTTTTTACAGTATACTGTAATTTTTTAGCAAATATGAAACAGCTGAATATTCGGTAATTGATTCGGTAACTTCGCTACTGAGCTGTCAAAATATACCGAAACGTTCTGTAAATTTTGCTGAACGATTGGTAACGCGCGCTGTCATATTTTCACCGAAAATAATGTAAAAAATTTACAGTTGCTCAGCTGAATTTACAGGTTTGAAGGGGTTTTTATTGAATTTCATTCTTTATTTTTACATTTAGGATAATTAATATGATAAATTAAAATATTTTTCGCATTCATTCGAGGTCCACTGGTATTTATGCAAATCATTTCTTGTATGTATAAATTTCGTTCGTATGTCTGTTTAAAAAGCAAATGCTTTTGTTACTAATGAAATAAGCTGCCAATTTTAATGAATAAAAGCTAATCGGTGGGCTTTTATAAATGAGAATTCCGCTTTACAGAAATGTTGTCATTGAAAATTTACCAGCGTTAACGGTATTATTCAATGAAAAAAGTTTTTCCGTTTTGAAGTCGAGCATCACAGCTCGGATTTTGTGGCGTATTATTGCCAACGTTCTCAAGAAATCTGTAATATATGTGTGAATAAGAAACAAGGGTAATCAGACATACTGTTGGACAAACTATCGCTTGGGTTACCTTTTTGAATGCAATGGGAGAGCTCGTGATACCGGGTGAGAATTTTTTTCCTACCTCCATTTCTGGCACTTACTTTTGGTCGCACCGTGAAGCTCAACAGTAGTGGCCAACAAGCAACTTTAAAATGTCAAGTTTGACTGCTTAAAATAAATAAACATTTTGTTTGTTTTTTTTTTATTTTATTTTCCAAAAAATAAAAAAAAAAAAATATACTTCATTTTTTTTTAGCTCTTTATTTGTTCCAAATTTATTCATATTTACATTTCATGTTAATCTAGGTGCTCCAGCTACTACCGTAACGTATCAACCTTAATTGTTAAAATATGTATCTAATTTTGTTTACATTGTTCATGCCTTAGCAGTTCAGTATTTTAAACAGGTTTTTATTCCTGCGTGTCAGTATAACAATAATAATCTTAAAACTAAAAACAAACTAAAATTAATCTTAACTAAGCATAAAGGGAATTAATCATTGCAATAGAAGATTGCAACGATTTTTGTCTGAAATTATTAATTATTTTGTTGGACATTTGTTCTAAAGTCTCAACATTCGAAATTCTATGTACTTCGTTAGTACTGTACCAAGAAGGCAGCTTCAAAATCATCTTCAGAACTTGTTCTGAATCCTTTGAAGTATTTTTTTCCTGGTAGCACAACAACTAGACCATATTGGAACAGCATAGAGCATGGCCGGTCTAAAAATTTGTTTAAATATTAGTAGTTTGTTCTTCAGACATAGTTTGGATTTTCTGTTTATAAGAGGATATATACATTTTATATATTTATTACATTTGGCTTGAATGCCTTCAATGTGATTTTTAAAATTTAATTTTTGATCAAGTAATAGACCAAGGTATTTCACTTCGCTTGACCAGGAAATTGGAACACCGCTCATAGTAACGATGTGACTACTACGAGGTTTCAAAAAAGAAGCTCTAGGTTTATGTGGGAATATTATTAGTTGAGTTTTGGAAGCGTTGGGAGAAATCTTCCATTTCTGTAAATAAGAAGAGAAAATGTCCAAACTTTTCTGCAGTCTCCTGCAAATGACACGAAGACTTCTTCCTTTAGCGGAGATGCCTGTGTCATCAGCAAACAAGGATTTCTGACAACCCCGAGGCAAATCAGGGAGGTCGGAAGTAAAAATGTTATATAATATCGGCCCAAGAATGCTACCCTGAGGAACTCCAGCTCTTACAGGTAGTTGATCAGATTTGGAATTCTGATAATTTACCTGCAGAGTTCTGTCAGTTAAATAATTTTGAATTAATTTTATAATAAAGAGCGGAAAATTAAAGTTTTTCAATTTAGCAGTCAAACCTTCATTCCAAACACTGTCGAATGCTTTTTCTATGTCTAGAAGAGCAACTCCAGTTGAGCAGCCTTCAGATTTGTTTGAACGAATTAAATTAGTAACTCTCAAAAGTTGATGAGTAGTTGAATGGCCATGGCGAAATCCAAATTGCTCATCTGCAAAAATTGAGTTTGTATAGATGTGAAGCATCATTCTATTCAAAATGAGCTTTTCAAAAAGTTTACTGATTGAAGGAAGTAAACTTATTGGTCTGTAGCTAGAAGCTTCAGCTGGATCTTTCTCGGGCTTAAAAATTGGAACAACTTTGGCATTTTTCCATTTGCCAGGAAAGTATGACAAATGAAAACATTTATTAAATAATTTTACCATGAAAGACAAGGTACTCACTGGGAGTTTTTTGATGAGTATATAGAAAATTCCATCATCACCTGGGGCCTTCATATTTTTTAACTTTTTAGTTATAGTTTTTACTTCATCCAAATCAGTACCCCAGGATTCATCAAAAATATTTTCCCTTGAGGAAATATTCAGATAATCAAGAAAAACCTGATTCTCAATAGGACTAGTAAGACCCAAACTGAAATTATGGGAACTCTCAAACTGCTCAGCAAGTCATTTGTTTTACAGTATTGCGGAACTGCAGCGTTTTACAGTTTCGATCGCTTGTTTTCTTTTACAATGTTCGGTAATTTTCTGTAAATTACAGAAATTCAGTATGTTTGATTGCTGGAATGTCATATTTTACAAAATGTCCGGTGAAATTTTGGTTTTACATACCGAATTCAGCAAAAAAAGTACCGAACAAAATCATGGTGTCTTCTACAATTCCCCCCTCCCTCCTCCCTCTTCCTTTTCCAAACTTTTCCCTTTCTCAATTCTACTTCTCAAATTTTTTTTCTAAAAATATCTTTTTTTCTTTTCCCTTATTTTTCCCCCCAATTCTTTTTTATCTACCATCTATATAATCCCTCTCCTCCCCTCTCTTATACCTTTTTCTAACCCCCTTACTTTTAAACACTTTTTCCTACCCAACTTCTCTACCTTTTTATTACTATTTTTTTTCCTACTACTACTCCTACTCCTCCCCCCCCCTACTATTCTTTTCCCCCCCTCCCATTTCACCTCCCCTCTTTTCTCACCTTCCCTCTCCCCCTTTCCCCCCCCCTCTCCCCCTCTCCCTCCCTTCTCCTCCCCCCCCCCCCCCCTTCCCCCCTCCTTTTTTTCTCTCTTCTCCGCCAACCTTCACTACGTCTCTGGTTCTAAATACAACAGTTTGTCTATGCAATTTGCAGAAAATTTCTTGAAATTTTGAGATTTTTTTCAAAAAAAATATAAAAAAAATACTCATTTATTCTGGATTTGCAAGACCTTTGATGAATGTGCATAAGTGAAATATAATTTCATAAAATATGTTTTTATAATTATTCATACTATATTATGTTAAACCCAATCATACATTATGCAAAGGAAGCTGAGATGATTGTCTGTCCGAAAAATTCCTAGACAAGGCCGGGAATCAAAACCAGCCATCTCCATCGACGAATAAGTTAAATAAAGACCCTAGAAATTCCTTAAACTAATCGATTCATGTATTTACAATACATTTCATTGCACCTCTATGGTGAATTTATGGGAACCTCCATACACAATTTCACCCCAATATCCCTCTGCTGATCCGATCAAGATATAGTTTGCCTCTGATGAGGCATTTGCGCTTCGTTTATGACAACGACAGCTCATCTCAATGATAAAGATCAGGCAGTGCACTGAGCGAGCAGTCTTCAGCTACGACTCACAGGCCAACGGACTTCGGGGGAGGAAAAAAATCTCATAAAAAACACCCGCCTGGAAGAGTCCATTGAAAGTTGCCTTTCGAGATTTCTCGGGCCACAGGGAGACGGAAAATGTCTCTTGACGCCGTGGAAAAATGAAACGTTAAGAAGTGTCATCTTGTTTTATTGACATCATATATAATCGGTCTTGTCTCGTGAGTGTCCCGAATGACAGTGGGTGGTAGCTTAGTTGGCACACAAAGTCGGCTTGTGAAGTTGCGTGGTTTTTCTCGGATTCTACTATCCATTATAATGATTTAAGAGCGTAAAGGATTTTGAACTTACACACGTAATCCACATGGATGAGCAGGTTTAAGCATTAGCTATAGCAACACTATATAAATGTTCGGAAATTCATCTCTTCAGTGCAACTCTGTTTGTAAACATAACAATCAAAATGTGTGTACCAACATGTTTCGCCCCAAAAATTCATATTTTCCCGAACGATGGCAAAATATTATTTCTCTCAATGATACGCTTGGATGGCGGGTGTTTGTGCCAATTTGATCGAAAGCGTACAGCGGTATCATCTCCGGTGATCTTTCATGGGATGGAATGATTTTCCGTAAAATGTGCGAATGATGATGAATCATTTACGCACGGTTTCAACTTCATGTAGCTATTCAAAACATTCCAAATATGCCCTGTGGGCCTTGTTCTCCGCTTTGGCGGTCCGTCGAGTGCTGGATGAATATTTTTCACATCATCAGTCATTTATCGGAGTTACATCTAGCCAATGCCGTATGTTTACATTGTATTATCAATTCATCGCGGAAAATGGGAATCACAACATATTGCACACACAAGCAGCGTGGCAAATAAAATATTTGCCAGAAAAGTCACCTTTTTACACGTTCAAGTAACATGGGAAGCTACACGTGTTGGTGGTTTTCGGTTGATTGCATTGTATCAAGAATGGTGCACAAGGCAGTGGCACCATTTCGCTGCCAATAGAAGCATAATCAAATATTCATACAAAAAGTTTAAACACCACTGGCAAGATCAAACAAGTATCAAGCTCATTTCCCAAACGAATGCAAAACGATAGAAAAAGAACAAAAGTTCCTTCGAGTTTTCCATTTCCTCATACCTTGTATACTGAACTTCTACACTCATATGCTATGCGGACGACGATTCGACTGATTTTAATGAAAAGAAAATTGATCCTGCCAGATATGGGATGAAAGTCTTATTCAAACCAATCAATCTCTACACAACTAACGTTGAGCGAGATGGATTTGTGGGTTTTCTCCAGCAGTCAGGTACGGATCATCTTCTCATTCCGGGAAATGGATTGATATAAATTGGATTTCGTCGTTGGTTCGATCGAATTTTCCTCGAGCTGTAGCAATGTAGTGTAGAATATGCTGGGAAGATGATTGGATGGATTATTTTTGATTAGAATATATAAGAACGTTCAATTTCGTTTGCAATGTGAGCTCTTGAATTTTATTATATTGTTACACTTTTTGGTCCTATCTAAGCAAGACATGTTAAATTTGGTAGTGGTCCAATATTCTTGACCACTTTTCTAAAAAAAATCCAAAGCTTTACTGAAACTCATAGCAAGATTTACGATTTTGTTCACAGATAAAAAGAAACATTGAATTTTCTGCGTAATCTAATGCAAATAAAGGGAATGCTAGATTTAGCAGAAAATAATGAGATATTTCATGTAAATTTAAGCCAGATAACGCCTGAATCTAGCTTGTTGTATGAAAGATTACAAACATTGTTGTATGGCACATGAAAGATTGCAAACAATTTCGCTGTTTACGCCTCCTTTGGCAATTAAACGAGGGTAAATTCTAAGCGCTTGTTAAAATTAATTATTTTTTTCTGTGTTGAAACTGATTTTTTACTGTAAATGGCAACCTATGATCTACACTTTTATAAAATTGAATCAACTCGAAAAGTTGGTACAGAAAAAAAAAATGTAAATTTCAAAATTGATTGTCCACTCACGTAAGAAGCAATGGTATAGAGCAAACTTTTATCGTGATTTACTCCTTACATTTTGCGATGATAAATGTCTTGCTAAGAGCGGAAAATTAGAATCAATGTTTATGTTATGCACCCTACATATTTTTCATAAAAAAGTGTTTCCAGACTTCTTACGATGCTATTAAGCGATTTTTAGCCTGCTCTCTTCTGTCAATAAGATGGATTTTTTGTCGCATAATGATTGAGGCTTTTGGATAACCCCTGTAGCTCAGTCGGTTACTCAGCAACCATAAGGCAAGACCATGCTTGAGGTATCTGGGTTTGATTCCCGGTGCTGGTCTAGTAATTTTTCGGGCCTGAAAGTTCCCGAGTTCCTTGGGCATAGACTTTAATTGTGCTTGACACTCAACTATAGTTTTGCGTTACTGGTACTGGGTATTGAAACCCAACACAGAAGCTGTGGAAGTTTATCTAGAACACTAAAGGTACGAATAGGCTAGATAGCTGCTTTGTTGCACTTGATCTGTTACAGGTTCAGTAATTTTGACTGTTATAACAAAGTAATTGTAGGATCCCTTTTTTTTGGCAATATGATAGCACTTTAGGGAACGTCACATTTAAATTTCACTACCGACAAATAAAATCCACCGATTTTTCAATCAGGTCTCTCTGTCTGTGCAGTTTTTCTGTACAGTGTACGGAAAAATAAACCTCGTTGCGTTGTTTTGTAGTAACCTTACTACGAATGGAATGAGTACTATGAATCACTCCTCTTCAGAGATATCAGGGTCTGGATGGTCAAGAAGAAATTTTATAGATTTTTTTTTGGCTAAGGAAGTACCAGCGCGTCGGTCCCAAACTTGGTCCCAAGCTGAACGAAGCACCCCTCAAAATATAACTCTCAACGAATGACCTCTAAAATATTCAGCCGAAATACCAAAAACAAAGATTCTAGTACCGAAAAGCGAAAAAATGCCGTTTTCGGTGGTGTACCTAGGGTTTTAAAAGCAGTGAGCCAATTTTAAGTAAATAGTTTCCTAAAAATTGTTGGAAGTATTGTGTGCGGAGTAAAATTTATTATTTTGCCAACACTGTATCCTGTAATGTGTGCATTAAAAAAAACGACTATTTTCGGATGGATGGTAAAAACCCGAATTAATCCATCGATGGTGAGACTGAACCCTTCTTACACTTCACCAGAATTACGAACGCAAATGTGGCCAATATTGTACTGGATACATATTTTCATCAGAAATTCCAGGAAGATCCAGGAATATTCGATGTGTCATACATTCAGTTTATAAAATGAACTATTTATCAATAGAACGTATTGTTCATCGATGTGATTAAAATAATGCCATCAATAGTCTCTAACGACCTGTTTATGTTAGTTATATAAAAGGGGAAATTACATAAATATTCGAAATTTCATACAATCAGTCCATAGAATGAATTATTAGACAATCCTTAGCGTCAATTTTGATTATTGATATGGATTCAAGATGCTTAATTAGTACATCTTCGTTGAAAATTGTGTAGTTATAGTAAATGGAGACTTTGTGTAATTTTCGAATAAACTCGTTGCAGTTCAAACCCAGACCACTCGAGCCAATTGATTCTGTTCTAATTCTTAACAGTCGCATGGTGTGGCTAGTCCGCTGTATGTGCTATACAATGCACCAGATGCGGAACAATAGAATGCAAGCGGCATCGATTGGGGTGAGTGGTCTTGTTCAGTTTTGAACTGCAACGAGTGTATTTTTATCTCACAATTATGTGATCTCAGGTATTGTTTTGGTCATATCTCCATGAAGAATTATCCAATCATAAAAAAAAAAAAAAAAAAAAAAGAAAAAAACACCCACAACCACCCCACCACTCTAACCAAAAAGGGCACGACCAAAAAAAACGCAAAAAAAAAACAAAGAAAAAAAATTAAGAAAAAAAAAAAAAAAAAAAAAACAAACCCAACAAATGAAATTTTGACCAGTTATATGAAGATTTTATAGCTTCGAAAACTTAAATCGGTACACAAATAGCTCAGTATGTAATCGGAGACTAAACTGTTTGATTACTATTTTAATATGCCGTCAAGTACTGTTTCGTTCATATGTTCGTAACGAAATGTCCGAATAAAAAAATCAATAGCGTTCTATGGGAATGTTGTAGCTTTCATTTGCCGTCAACAGAACTGAAATCGGTTCACAAATGGCTGAGAAATCGATGTGACATTATTTGTAACGCACACACACACACACACACCCCCACCCCACCCCCACACACACACACACACACACACACACACACACACACACACACACACACACACACACACACACACACACACACACACACACACACACACACACACACACACACACACACACACACACACACACACACATACATACAGACACACAGACATGTGCTCAGTTCGTCGTGCTGAGTAGAATGGTATATGACACTCGGCCATCTGGGCCTCGGGTAAAAAGTCGAGTTTTCAAGCGATCTTAATACCCTTCTTTTGGTGTAAGAAGGGTAAAAAGGAACAAGATATTTTAACAAACCAAATTGCATTTTATTCAAGTAATGGGCTGACGCTGGATGGTACTTTTAAATGAGGGCGGCAACTACTGGGAGGTACTAATCGCATGAAAAATCGGAACATTTAGTCGCTTTTTGTTAATGGGCACTTTATAGGGAAGATGTACTTATATTAATCTCCTCACTTTGCAATTCATCCTACTTGAAATAAAACGATATACACGTGACAGGATTAGCTAGTAATGTTTGTTGTTAGAATTTATTAGAACATTATTAGAAAACGAAACCGATCCTTCAACTGCCCAATTGTTTGATTCATCGTAGGATGAATAAAGGAACAATGAGATTAATATGGGGGCAGTTACCCTAATTAGTAAAGTTTCTGTTTTCCATAAGTTTTCCTGGACATTTTCTCGAATGGTTCCTGTTTCTTCTGTGGTGCTCTGCTGTCCTGCTTGTCCATCCGGTTATGGGCCTAGATGCCGGAGGAGGAATAAGAGTGTTGGTTTATGAGAAAATCACCGTTCCAGGAGGTATCTGAAAAAAATTGCTTCTGAGAAAACATGTCGATTCGTTGTTATTAATTTTACCCAATGGATCAAAAGTTAGAGCAATTTGAGTGTGTGCGGATTTGATACGGTACACCCTTTAAATGTTTTGCAGTTTCTATATGCATCGTTCAGAAGTAAGTGTGTCCGTTTTTCAACTATTCTTTGGATGGGATTCAAGGCCTCAACTTGACAAGGGCCGTTTTCTGTTGTGTTAGTTGAGAAGATGAGAATTTTACCTCCGAAACCATATTGCGTGCGCTCTGTTGCACTAAGGGGCTATTCATAAACCACGTAGACTTCTGGGGGGATGGGGGGGGGGGGTCTGACCAAAGTCTACGCTCCATACAAATTTTCAAAAAATTGTATGGAAAAAAGTCTACGAGAGGGGAGGGTGGGTCTAAGATTTTCAAAAATGAGTCTACATGGTTTATGAACAGGCCCTAATAAAAATTAATGATTCAAATTACACGCTGGTGTCTGGTTCAACAACTTAGATCCGTCCCCTTATTCATACACAAAGTTGATGAATACACATGCATAATCATTTTAAATTGCTTCGATTTTGTTTGCATGTGTCACCTTTTCATAGAATGGACAAAATACAGTTTTTAAAATTTTGAGTATTTACTCCAAAAATTATGATTTTTTCGAAAAACTGCCATATGATTACTTTTTGCCCAAAACGAAAAATGTGATTCTAATTAAGTCGATCAGTTGTTCCGTTCTGGAGTAATCGCCGAAAACAGACCGCGTAAAAAAAAGCGTGTAAAAAGAAAGACCTTAGTGTAATAAGTTTCAATAAGACAAATTGCCTTCGTTGATACGCCCTTCTTTTCATGCAATGGTACTCGAAGCCATTATATAAAATGGGTCCAGCATAGCGAGCAGCTATCAGTGATACATATCAGCTCTAAGCTGCCGCACACTCTACTACCTAGCAACATGTCTGGCCGTGACAAAGGAGGACCCCCGTGCCGGTGGCCGGTGCCCCGTCTACCATCACTACGGTGATGGAATACCTGGCCGCTGAAGTCCTCGAGTTGGCAGGAAACGCCAACCGTGACAATAAGAAGACCAGAATCATCCCACGTCACCTGCAGCTGGCTATCCGCAACGACGAAGAGCTGAACAAACTTCTCTCCGGTGTGAGTTCAATCGCGAACCATGTTCTTTCCGTCAAAAACTTAAACCCGTCCTTTTCAGGACGAACAAATCAATTTGCCCAACTGAAGAGTTTGTTTCATTGAAGTTTCTCTTAAGCTCATAGAAACTTCCATTACCACGCACCGGCGCAACATGGCATTGCTTTGAACGTCGTGTCCTGGAATAAACGGCCAAGCACGTTGGACAACCAACAAACGAAATAATATCAACAGGTAATTTAGCCGAACTGCAACACGGGTCCTCCCTTAGCTCAGTCGGAAAAGGCGCAGCTACGAAGCAACACCACGCTGGAGGTGGCTGGGTTCGATTCCCGGTCTGGTCTAGGAATTTTTCGTTTAGGAAAATTTCTCGACTCCCTGGGCATAGCGTATAATTGTACTTGCCACACAATCACACTAATGCAAAAATGGTACTTGCCATCGAAAGCTCTCAATTAATAACTGTGGAAGTGCATTTAGAACACTTAGTTGAGAGCAAGCAATAAGCTAATTGTGAAAGCAATAAGCTTGAAAAGAAGAAAAAAGAAGCAACACGACTGATCGACCATGTGTACACATACATATCTCGTGTAGGGGGTAGGTTAGGTTCGTTGTAGTTCCTAGTTGTACATAGTGGATTAGGATAGTTGCTGGCACTGGCAAGCGGAAGGTGCATTGGCGAGCAGTCGTTGGCCAGATGGGTTAGTTGGCTGTTGCTAGAAAGCGACTGGTTTTGCTGTCGGTTGACCCAGCCAGTGTAGAATGCTCAGTTATCCAGTTTGGTTTTATCTTTGAGATTTTTCTATGGACTTTTGCTTGGTCTGCACTTCATATTTTTCAGTAGTTAGATTTTCACCTATTGCGTAAATAATGGTGATTTTTGTTTATTATCAAATGTGAGAATAATCAAATTATTCTGACTATAATTCTTACAATAATTGTTTTGCAATTTCTAGATGCAACGTTCAGAAGAAAGTGTGTCGAATCTCAAATCTTTTTGGATGGGGTTTTGGGCTTTTTGGGGCCATTTCAAGTGTTATTAAGAGTTGTCTTCCACAATTTTCATGGAGAATAAATACAGGGTTTCTCACAATAGGTGAACGGTTCCGCTCTATTGCCTTCGATAGCTCCGTGAGCGGCTTACCGTACATCGACGAGGATTGTGTTGAAAAGGGTGATACGGGCATGCATTTATTATGCTATCATTCGTTGTCACTTCGAAGCGCTCTTTAATTCGTCCAAGTACATAAACACACATGAACACTAGAAAACACTTTTTTTCGCGGGCAAACTACATTTATATTTTCGCGGAAAACCTTTATTTAACTAAGGCTACGTTTATTTTTACTTTGCTATTATTTTTACTCAAAGCTAACACATTAAAATACGGACGAGCGTAGGGGCTCGCAAACCGAACCGGACCGTGACCTTTTGGTTTCTGCCTTTCTTCTCCCAACTTGGATGTAAGGAGACCTTCTGCTGCGATGATCGGGTGGTTTTCTCCTTCGTGCAACTCCGACAGTAGCCTCTCGCAGCTCTCCTTATCACGACACTGATAACGGCAGGCGATTGATTGTGACGACGATCGATGATGTGGTCAATCTCTCCTTGCTCGCACTGATGAGGTTGGTGATAGTGTTGTATGGTGGATGGTTTTCGGATCTTACCAGGGTTGTAGCCCAGTGGGGATCGCTCACGCGATCAATAGGTATCACTAAAACAAAATGGGATTACAGCAAAACAAATCAACCAAATCATAGCATTTATTTTTCATTGGAAAGATACATGTTATAGAGATAAATTCAATTGAGAATTGAGATATTAATTCAATTCGAATCTCTCACTTTTTTCCTTGACAATTTTGCGCAAACGCTTTGAAAACCCATCGCAGCTGGCACGCACGATTTCCTGAGGAATTCGGTCCCAAATATCAACCAAATGTTTCTTGAATCGATCTAAAGTATTCATTGAGCTCATATATTAAAGCATATAACCCCAAACAAAGCAGTCAATTGGGTTGAGATCCGGTGAAGATGCAGGCCATTCTTCGCTTGTGATGAAATCGAACAAATTTTCCACGCACCACGCTTGTGTCTTCTTTGCCTTGTGAGCTGGAGCTGAGTCCTGTTGGAAACAATATGGTGTATTCCCATACAGCGTTGAAGTATGAGGAAGCAGATGGTTCTTCAAAACCTGCTCGATGTAATATTCAATGTTGATTTTTACGTTAGGTGCTATGAAAAGAAGAGGCAGTTTTCCTTTTCGTGAAACGGCGCTCCATAGCATGATTGTCGATACATTCTGATAGCGTTCTACAGCTAGTTTATCTCTTGGAATATTGGCAAGACTTTTGCCATACACACGATATTTTGTTGATTATGACTGTCCTGAAAGACGAAGAGCTTTTCATCCGAAAATAAAATCTCGCAGTCACCTTGCCGAACCAAAAGATTTCTGTTTCTTTGGACCCTGGCTTGCTTTTGACGCTCCGTCAACCCGTGAACCCGTTGTTTCTTGTACGACTTGCATTCCAGATCATGTCTGAGGAGCCTGTTCATTGAAGCAGGGGACATTTGAAATTGTTTGCTCAATTTACGGCCAGATACGGCCGGATTACGTCTTATTCGCTCCTTCGCACATTTGATCTTTTTCTTCATTCTGGCAATTCGTCTGGCACCTCCTTTGTGTTGAATATGAACATTTCCAGTTTCCTTGAACCGTTCAAGGTACGAAAAACAAAACGCTTACTCACTCCGAAATGCTTAAGGCTATTGAATATCTGACACGGTCTAAGCTTTTGCAAATGTAATTTCAAAACTTGCTCCCGTATGACCCAAGTAGCACAAAGCCGGCATAATTGGTTTCAGCAACTTTATTGTGACTTAATTGAGTCATATTTAAGCTGTTTCAACCGATTTACAACAAGTGTGCTGCTAGGGGACTTCCATGGTAGCTGATAAATATAAACAAACGGAATCGCTTATTTATCTTCAGCGATAAGCTGTCAAAAGATTACACTCAAAACGGATATAATCAATTCCGCTGTTAAAATTATCCAGCTGGAATAAGCCAAGACTGAAAAAAGGTGACACCTTTTGTGAGATACATTGTAGTAAGGACACACACACTAATAGCATAGGGTTTCATGAACTAATAAAATATTCCTCCAAGGAGTCCTTTTTTTAGTACTGAATAACCTTTTTTTTCCCCCCTTTTTTTTTTTCTATTCCGTTGGGCGGTGCATAGCAAATTGACGTCGTTATGATTGTTTCCTCTGTCAGCCCACACAGGGCCACACGAATACCCAGGAAAGTCTCCGGATTGAAATAACATTCTGGAATTTCATGCTGATTCGGTGAGATCGTTTCTACTTGTATTTATTTTTATCCTTGTACAATATTATTCGAACATATAAAAAAAAACATTCATCCTTTGTGTCCAAAATATGTTCATAGAAATTGAAACTACAATTATTTCTTGATTGCATTCAGATTTTATTATTGATTAAATTGATTGAAAGGCAAACTCACACAAATACATTACAGCTTGTGTTTCGGAATAACTTCCCACGTAACGCTTGTGACCAGTTTCATCCGTTTATTAAACTCGTCAAAGGCAGCATGCACAATTTCTATTGGCATCTTGTCCCATAATTGCTGGATTTCGGACTTAAATTATGCCAAAGATTAAGGCTTGTGCTCGTTTACCTTCGACAGTATGTATGACCGCACAAAATAGTCCAGTATGTTTACCCAAAAAGTCTGCCAAATTCTCTCTGCACTAGCTATCGACCAGATTCGCAGTGTCCGGTCGTGCCCATCTTGCTGAGACATGTTATGTGTTCCAAACATTATCGACATTGCCCAACTTTCTCCAAAGATGGTTCAAACTAAAGGCGATAACATGAACACCTTCTCAAACCAATGAGCGGTAATTTTCAGATCTCTGTAAATTGCACCCAAAACCATGACCGACGCCGAACTTTAGAATCGTTCACGAATGCTCCTATCGCTATAAAAAGACACTGAATAAAAACAAGCATATTTGGCACGTAGCACCTTGATCAAAAAGTTACCGGAATGTCGTGTGACTGCTCGCAAACCCAATATTTTTTTTTTTTTGGTTTTCACATCTGTCATTGACACGCCGTATTGAATACATCTGTGATTGTGTGTGTACTCGATGAAACGGAATGGAACTGAACAAGTTTGCATTAAATTTTACGTTAAGTATGGTTTCAATGATGCGAGACATTGTAAATGTTAGAAAAGGTTTTCGACTAAGATACTCTGAAGAAAACAGTCGTTTATCAGCGGCACGAACGCTTCAGAAGTGGCCGTTCTAGTACAAAAAATTTAATTCCACAAAATAATCCTTTTTAATAACGTTTGCATTAAAAAAAATGGACTTTTTTCGGATGGTGATAAAAAAAAACGCTAAGACAGATAATTGCTTTTGATAAATTTCCCATGGAAGGTAATTATTTAAGCTTACTTGCAAAAAAATTCTACGCCCTTGCGAGCGGCCTTCCGGCAGTTAACCGGAACATTCGCGATGGCGGACAAAACCATGCGTGTAGGCATGTTTTTGAGTTCTTTCTTCGTTTTATTTATCAATTCCTCCTCAGTTTTCGCGACAAAATTATTGGAGTAGCTTTTACGCTTCAGGTTGGCCCAAAAGTTCTCGATGGAACGCAGCAGGAGGACGTTGGGCGGGTTCGCCGACTTGGGTACCACATCGATATTCAGCCGCTCCATCTCCTCCAACGATCGCTTCGAGAAGTGGGCCGACGCCAGATCCGGCCAGAACACCACGTCTTCGCCCTTATGGTATTTCTTGATGAACGACGCAACTTCCGGCAGGCATTTCGTACTATAAATTTCCCCGTTCACGGCCAGTCCGGAGCGAAAGATGAGCGGCTTTGACATCTCCTTCCCGCTGATTGTCAGCCACAGCAGTACCTTCTTGGGGAACTTGGTGTGTGAAATGAACTTCACCTCGGAGCTCACTTCCTTCGTGGGGGAAGTAAAATAGGAAGTGCCCTGCCAGTCGTTGCCATTCAGGGTGAGATAGGTCTCGTCGTCCATCACCACCGTCACGTCGCGATTCGCCGGGAAAATCAAGTTGACCATCTTATACAGCCGCTGCCACTGCGTCATTGCCTGCAGCTCCGAAACCAGTGGACGCGACTTCCGCTTCCTGACATGTATGTTCATGTTTGCCAGGTACTTTTTCACTGTTTGGCCGGTTGACCCGACCTCCCGGCTAAGCGCACGCAGCAATGTAGCCACTTTTCCCTCGGTCTTCCTCTTCAGCATCCTTTGGAGCTTCTTGTCGCCCAGGGTTGTCGGTCGTCCGGAGCCGGGCTTTCTTTCGATGCTCTTATTGTTGTCTAATAGTGCCAAAATGTTGAAGATGCCGGAACGGGCGGTATCGGAACTACGCAGTTTTCTGGGCTTAGCTTCGTATCTGCGTCCCAACATTTAAAAAAAAAAAACTACGCTTACTTGACAAGGTCTCTGTGAAAAGTCGCAGCAAAGAACAGTTGGGCTTGGGGTTTCACCCAGAAGGCAGCATTTAACGCTGTCATGGAAGCTATTGCTGAGTACACTTGGATACTTCAACGAAACCGACAAAACGTTTTTTATAATAACGCGTCACCGAATGCGTTAGGCGTGGTCCTGGTACAGTTGATCTTGTCTTTCACACACGTCGACATGTCTTATAGAAGTCTATGCATAATAATTTCAGATCGATACCAACGGTACACATCAGATCAACAGTTTCGCTTCCAAAGCCCTAACCAAAACGGAGAGGTGGTACGCTCAAAACCAACGGGGAGCATTGGGCATCGTTTGGGGTGTAGAGCACTTCGCGAATTTACTATTGGGAAGGCACTCCACACTACGAGTCAATTCGAAGGGAATGTCGTTCATCCTCAATCGATCTCGTAAAGACTCAAAAAGGGTACTCACAAGAGCCAATGGATGGGCGTTACGACTCAGCCCTTACAGTTACGAGGTTGTGTATACCAAGGTATCCACACCCAGCGGAGTATCCTACAGTAACAAACAAGCATCCACGCTAAAACAATTTTACTAAACTGCGTCGAAATTGAGTCATTGTTTTAGTTATTTGACTCTTTTTTTGTGAGAAGAGGAAAGATGTGAGATATAAGTGGTGTCACGATAATTAAGTCTTGTTTACACACACAGTATGCAGTCAGATTCGCTATAGGAAAATAATACAAGTCGTCAATGTTGGTATCACTATGAGTATATCGATCACAGTAGGCACAATATACCAGGCCGTAATCGTGCACGGTTCATTCGGTGACGTGATAAGTTGTGCAAATTGCGTTGATGATGATTCCTATTTCCCGCACGGAGATTTGAGATTACACATTTTATGTATAAAAATCACTCACCTTCGGCAGCTATATGAAGCTGTCAAAGAGATGGTTGATTTAAAAAAAATACAATGTGAGTTAAAAGAACCCCCCTTGAAACAGCATCATGTAGTTCAAGAGGTGGGTGTTCACCATTATATGGGTGAAAATTTACTTCTTAAAATTTTTAAATCCTCCAGAGTTTTTCAGAAGAACAAATAATTTTATTTTATTTTCAGCTCTGAATTCGGGATAACAATTTCAAGCATGGATGTGCTAAGGGATAAACTAAATCCAGAATATTTCCGAAAGCTAGAAGAAAAGTGATTTTACAAATTAAAAACACATTTTTATAAACGCGTAGAACATAAATGTTTAATTTTTACTCGATGCATTATTGTTTATTTAGAATATCATTAAATACAATGTGCTAATTTCTATCTTAATTTCTTAAGATTTTCCTGAAAATGTTTTGAAAATAGTATTTAATCGGAATTGATTAGATGGGTACATTAAAACCATCCAAACAATATTCTGGCTTCAAGAAGATGGGTGAAAAGTAAACATCTATTTTGATGTACAGACGTTGTTCCCACTTATGGGTAAAACGCTTTTACCCAACTTGTGGGTTAGTCCACTTATTTCCAAGGTGGGTGAAAAATCACCCATTTCTGAGTACTTTGATTCCTCCGTGATTGCCTTCCCAGCCGTCCAACTCCTTGTCATCTATGAGGGCATCGAAATGCAAAGCAATAGAAGTTGTCATGTTTATCTACTCCTAAAACCAACCGCACCAATACGGTAATATCGGTAAATTGTTACCCTGTTTGACAACTCGACACCGCACCGGTGGTTGGTAACCGGGTTGGGAAATGACAATTTGCTCGCTCGGTGAGCAGCCGGTTCGTAAATTTGACAACCCAACCCAACCGAGCCGAGCGTTGCTATTTGAAGAAAAATAAGCAAAACAAGTTGAAACGTTAAAACAACATCTTCATCTGGAAGACTTTCATTTCAATTTGAGTGTTTCTGATTTGTTTTTAAAGTGTTATTTGCTAATTTCACGTTTATTGTGATATGTTGTGTAAAAATGAGTGCATCAAAAACCCCTGGGAAGAATTGGACGCAACAAGACAACGAAGTGATTTGCAGGGCTTGGCTAGATGTTTCCCAAGATCCAATCTTTGGGACAAACCAGAACGCCGAAAACCTGTACGGAACAGTATTTAAACTATACACTCCACGAAATATTTAGCGAAACGAAACCAGTGCGAGATGAAATTTGAGTCTTATTGTGTTACCTTTTATGAACGACCGGTGCGAAAGTGGGTGGCGAAATCAAAATAGGAACGCTCTCTGTCATTAAAATATTACCCAGATACGAACCCACCGGTGGGGATGGTCTAACTCTGATGGGACAACTGTTCATTTCCAAATAGCTTTCCATAGGCAAGTGGAATAAGAGTGATAAAGTTAGTCGCATGACAGCATGACAGTAGGCAATCTACGAATTACTTCATTACTAGAGCAATACAACACATCGCAACGCAACACTTCATAAAGAACATAATCAGGATAGCCAATTTTTTTCAGATCATCCTAAAAAATACATACTTAGGTATGTTGACGCTCAATCAAATCGCAGCTAGTCACAGTAAAGTTGCTGGTTGTTACTCGGAAAAAATTAACGTAGCTTTCATTTCCGAATGTCAATTTTGGGTTAACAACTGGAAGGACAAGAGCGATAAGTTAGTACATACAGTACAAAGAACATTTGATTCAGTAAACCCCAAGTACTCTGTGACTAATGTTTGTTCAGAATCTGATTTTGAATCAATTGAGAAGAAGGTAAAGTAACGTCCAAATCGAGTCTCGAGTGTGGTTATCATGTGTACACAGAGCGTTCTTTTTCCTAAAAGATTCAATGCTAATAGTTTGTTCTTACCAGAAGATTTATGCTTCGCAGAGTTGTTACAGCCCCCTTTTTATGTGACTCTGTAAGGGCTCTCTCAAGTCCTGAAAAACTTTTTATTTTGCTCCTAAATGCCGAGAAGATTTATCGCTCTTTTCCATTTTCGGACAGCCACTTTCTCCTAGCACAAACCAATGTGAGAATAAAAATAAACAACAAGTTGGATGACATAAAAAAATAGGTGGAGAAATGAAATGTAATGAAATTAGAAAATTGTAAATAACTATGTTAGCGAACATAAATATTTTCCGTTTCTGACTGCAAAAAGAATGCATGTCCCCACAAGGCAGTCGTTCGAGGGCAACCATGTCAGCCAGTAGCGATAAAGCTGCCAAGTCGGGAAACAAATCCGCACCACTTTATCACCACGTGTGAGTGTACCGTCAAGGAAATACCGCTGAACCGAGAATGGCTTTTCTATGCTGATTTGACTTCGTCCAGTGTACAGTTAATTTGAAAATGGTTTATCCAATTTGCTCCTTTGTCGGTTACTGCCAGTTTCAGCAGAAAAGGATCGCCTTCTTGTGGAGGCAAGTCTTAACTACCCTCACTTCCTCGCATACCGTTTAAACTGTTGCAAATGTTAGCATTTCAAATTAGCTTTCCTTTTCCGTAGTTATCCCAAAGGTTCTTTTTTCCTCAACTAATGTGAGGTTTCCCTTTTTCAATTTTCGCCTTAAATCGACTGCTTCTGGAAATTGGTCTTCTGGAGCCTGGTTCAAAGTGAAAATGTGCTATATTTGGAGGGCAATCAATCGACCGGCCAAGTGATGGCTATCAATTGCTCTATTAGCATAAGAGTGGTTCGTTCTGGTCACCAAAACTTGACCAGAGGAAGTTAGAAACTAGGATTCATTGGACTGCAATGGAGATTGTCTATCTTGATGGATGGAATTTGCATTTGTTGCCCCGACTTCGTTTGATTTCGGTATGATTTCTCTAAAGGGGTGAAGAAGTTGATGGATTGAGCATTGGTAACCAAACAGGAACAAGTGTTTCCTCAATTTACGAACTCGAAATGTGATGTTAGTTATTTAAAGAGATATTTATTAAACGATGTATAAGCCGACCCAGCGCCAAGCACGAATGTAGATTGATTGCCATTGTGAGATGTTTGTATCACTCGTCAGCTGCACTTGAATTCTTTTTTGCCCGACTCTACAATCAGCAACCACGGCTCATGCCAACCCAAGAAATACTTAAAGTATGTTCCTAAATCGTATTGGATCTGCATAAAATTTGAATACACTTAGCAAAAAATGAAAGTTTTTCCACGTGGACTGCTGGTGCTTCTTCCCATCGTCAGCACATCGAAGAAAATCCGACTTCAGACTTTCCCGACAAGGTAGGCACCGACTTTTCGAAGGATGAGAAGAAAATGTCCTGTTGTCTGATTTGACGCACTGATGCCTTTTGCTTACACCTTGCCTGGGAGGGATTTTTGAATGCTGTGTGATTCTAAATTTATCTGGCTGCTGATTTCTGGCTTGGCACCGTGCAAAATCTAGTTTTGGACTGGTAGTTGTAGTGTTAGGTCAGGTTTAGGAGGGGTTTTTTTTTCAGTACAGGCAATCATTGTATTAATATGAAAACTTCCATCATTCCTCAGTATCGTCAACCATTATCTGCCGTTTGTATTTACGATTAGAACTATTTATTATTCATTTATTAGCGGCTCCCAGCCAAACATAAAAGAATTATGCAAATTTAATTACTCAATTTCAGGTTCTACTCAAGTTTTACTCCTCAGGGGGGCAGGTATAGGCAGGTGACGAATAGGAAATTATAAGCCCCAGGATCATTCATTGGCCCACAATGCCAAGCAAGGGTGTATGATTACCTTTATATTTGGTTAGTTCTCCTCGGATTGGGATTTTCTCTTCCACTTCCTGTGCGTGTAAATAGTCCTATATTTCGACAACATGAGGCCTTGTGGATTTTTCCTATACGAAACCACTGTACGATCGGTGACCACTTCCTTGGCGTTTAAGTGAGCGAACTAATTAAGCTATTCAACCATGTGGGGGTAGAAGTGCCGAAATGAAGAAAGTTTGTTTTCTTATTATAGACTTGAATAGCAGCCTGACTGAAGCAGGAATTAGATTTATTCCACTGGAACAGGGTTTTGAAACCAATAATCAACGGTGACATTTGTGGTACACATAAACCTTCTATTATATGTGAAAGGTTCACTTAATGCCCTCGGAAATATTTTGCGTGTCAACTCACAATCGTTAACTTGTTTCTAATCGCTTAGCTGAGAATCAAGCTTTTTCACAAAATGGCATTGTTGGTTTAAATAGTATCTAATGAATAATTTAATATTCCCTCGATGTGGGGAATATTAAAAAACCATATCACTATTTTACTGGTTTATGCAACAGTTCTAGGCACGCCAAATTATTTGTTAAATTTTCGATGAATCTCAACGAGCAAATGTCAAAAAATAAGCCCGAACGATGCAGAAGCAGAACCACAAAGAGATTATTTGTCTCGACGCCAATCTAACAAATAATCAGCTATTTTCACATGCTGTTCGATAACAGAAATGTATATCTTTGATTTTCAAGTTAAAGGTGGCATTTTTATATTTCACGAATACCAATAGCCTGTTGCACCTCAAAACTTATACCGAACATTTTTCAACCAACACAAATTTCGCGTTTAGTATCAAAATAACGCAACTCGGTTTCTCTTCATCGTTTTTCTCTTCCTTTAATATCATAGCCGCCGGAAGAATACCTTGCAAAACTTTCAATCATCATTCAGTGCACTGCACCGAAAAATGGTCCGTGAACTGAATTAGTAGTTTCTACCGACCGATGTTGCTACGCCAGTGGTTGCTAAACCAGAATTTTATTATGGAGTTTATCAGAAAATCATCAAATCGTTTTCAAATATTGCTCATTTCGCCAAAAAAAAGCTTCTACGTTCCTAGTGGTGATACGAATTTTATGTTAAAATTATATGTCTGGCCCTGATATTTTCAACTTAGAAGGAACACCCCGGATAAAACTACAATTACTATTCAATAATATACAATAACAACACAGTCTTTTGCTAACCATGAATCTTATTGTTTATGGAAATAAGCATACACTCAGCGAAATAAACTTTCAATGATGAAGTTTGTCAGAAGCAGATAGTTCCTCATCTCCGTGCGAAGCGCTAGGAGTGGACGGTAATTTATTGCTAGAAGGAATAGACATGAAGAGAAAGTGTATTGATAGTTCCGTATAGGGCAACGGCAGGCTTTGAAAATTGAAAGAAACAAGATTGAAAACGAGCGGAGGGAATTAATGAAAGGTAAAAATTTACAATTTATAAAATATTGCATTAAGATTTATTTGTCAAAAAAAAACAGAAACATAAATGATGTTGAAAAAATAAAAATATGGAGCAACCTAGATTCGAACCATGAATATTGAGGTTAACAACTGTAAAAATAGAGAAAATCAAAAAGAGAATCAAAAAATAAAATAATAATATATGAACTGCAAAATACAATAATCGAGTTTCGTTAATCATATAATATGTACATCGAAAAAAAAAAATAGATCGCCCAATGTTGTGAATCGCCTCTTGCTACACCATTCGAACGATCGTTCAAAGCGGATCAAAAATAAGAAAAACAAAATGAAACAATGTGGCCTATAAAAAGGCTAGAGCAACGTAGAATCGACACATAATTACACCAGAAGTCGGAGCGAGCAGTCGCAAGCCAGCCTCAACCAGGAACAGCAGCCAGGAAAAACCACCAGGAACAACCGCCCGGAACAGCAGCCAGGAACAACCGCCAGGAACAACCGCCAGGAACAGCAGCCAGGAACAGCAGCCAGAGACAGCAGCCAGCAACAGCAGCCAGCAACAGCAGCCAGGATCAGCAGCCGGGCCGAGGCTCCACAGTCGAGCGGGCATTCATCAGAATCTACCGCAGTGAGGTTTTGAGAGTTCCCTCACTGCAGTAGAAGCACTAGCAGCAATCAGCAACAACAGCGCCCAATTAATATGACGTCGCTAGAGCACGGTCGCGACAATGGCGTAGCTACGACTCCCACGAAGACGCCTTCAAAGAAAAGAATTATGAAGCAATTAAAGGAGGCCTTGGACAAGAACAATTTGCTTCGTGAGCAAATGGCCACTTTGACATCAGACCTAGCATCAGAAACGACCTTCGGTAATGACCTAAGGCAAGCTACCACTTATCGTGAAGACTCAATGCTCTCCACAATGAATAATTGGACACTTGGTTCGCTGAACATACCGATATGCACACCATCAGAAGGAGAAAATGACATCGATAAGAGAGCATTTGAATACTGGAAAGACATACTCGTTTCTTCGCTACAGCTCATCAATGCTGTTGATGAGCAAACGAAATTCGGGGTGTTCAAGATAAAGTCAGGACCAAAACTCAGAGAAATTTTCCAAACAACGACGTCTTTGCCAGGAATGCCCGATGAGAAATCCGCTCCATTTTCGAATGCATTAGCTCGACTCGATGAATATTATGGCTCCAGGGCATACACACAGTCGCAGCGAGGAAAATTAATGATGTTGAGTCAAGATGCTACAGAAGGCAGTATTGGATTTGTTCGACGTATTGTTTCAGCAGCTAAACTGATGAGGAAATGGAGGCTGTTGTGCGAGTGGTTACAAAAGGTGCAAGCGATGGAAGAGTAAGAGTCTTAGCCCATAGGAACTGGGTAAAACAAGGCACCATGAAGGACCTGATAGATATGGTATGTGATCGAGAAATCGAGAAAAATAACGAAGAAGAGTTCCAACGGATGCATGGTCATAAAGAAACGTCAATCGTAGCTGCAGTTTCTCAAAGCAGTCAAGAGTACCACGATCATCACGCACTATTCAATACTTACGGGAGAGGAAGAGGGTTCCAACGATCATTTCGTGGTAATGGAAGAGGAGGAAGAGGATTCACCAGAGGTAACCATCGTCAGCAAACCAGTTTCAATTGTTGGAGGTGTGGAAGCATTTACCACCGTGCGTCTGAGTGTTTTGCGATTAAGAAAGACTGTCGAGTTTGTAAACAGCTGGGTCATATTGCCCGTGTCTGTCCGTCAAATCAGCCACACAATTCACAGATAGAGAGAAGACAATTGAAACGTCATGGCGAGCAAGAAGAGGTTGGTGAAAGGAAAATTGCGGCTATCGAACGCCCGGATACTGACGCTGAAATAGATACAAAGGTACGAATAAATAAAGAAGACATTGAGTAATTTGTATTTTATATGGCAACTTTTAATGTTGAAATAAAAAAAAAAAAAAATAAAAAATAAAAAAAATAAATAAAAATAAGACAAGATAAAGAAATAAAATTAATATCTTATAGAAAACCTTGAAATAGTTAAAAGTTATACTAATTTTGATTATTGCGTGTTGTATTGCAGAAAACCATCCAACAATCACATTCATTGAAATCAAACAATCAAGGAATAAATCATATCCAAACATCGCAAATCCATGTAATTACAGAGAAACACACATTGATTAGAGCCAAGGTGGCTGGAATTGGGATAGAATTTTTGATAGATTCTGGTGCTCAAGTTAATACCATAACTAAAGCGTCATTTGATAAGATTATGGCTGACAAGAATGCCGCATCTCGAATCCTCGGCTTGCAGTTCATCTCTGACAAGCCATTAAAAGCCTATGCAACAATGGACAACATAAGAGTCATTGCTAATTTTTCGGCTGAACTGTTCATCTCGCCGGATAGACCAGTCATGGTAGACAAATTCTACGTTGTAGATGCACTTGAAGCGCTTTTGGGTTTCAATACTGCGATAAGGTACTATGTTCTCGATGTTGGGTTAGATGTACCATTACACCAGAAGAATCATCAGTCATTCCGGGGCGATACATATTATGCTCAAGCAGTTTCAATCATGGATGAATTTCCAAAATTCAACATTCCTCCCGTATTGCTTAAGTATAACGCAAACATGCATCCAGTACGTAATGTATATACACACGTTCCAGCAGCGTATAAGGAACTTACACAGCAAAAACTGCACTACTTATTGACAAGCGGTATAATCGAAGAAGTCACCAAGGATATGGATAGGTCTTTCTGTTCCTCACTATTGGTGGTACCAAAAGGAAAAGGCGATATCCGGCTTGTCATCGATTTACGAGGACCTAATCGTTGGATTTACCGAACGCCTTTCAAAATGCCCACACTAGATTCGATACTCATGGAGCTTCATGGTGCGAAGTGGTTCTCTACCGTTGATATAACGAATGCGTTTTTTCATATCGAATTAGATGAAAGGTCACGCCATCTAACGAACTTTTTTGCGGGGGATGGACTCTACCGTTATCGACGACTCCCTTTTTGGGCTAACAAATGCCCCTGATATATTTCAGGAGGTTTTGCAAACAATTGTTCTTGCCGGATGCAAAGGACAAGTTAATTATTTAGATGATATATTGGTTTTTGGTAGAACGAAACATGAGCACGATGAAAACTTAGCGCAGTTGATGAAAAACTTACAGAATCACAACGTCAAAATTAATAAGGCAAAGAGCACTTTCGAAAGGGAAGCTGTTGATTTTCTTGGATTCATAGTATCAGCTGATGGTTGGAGAATCGAAGAGGAGAAGATTTCAGCCTTGAAAAACTTTAGGCATCCTGAAACATTGGCTGAAGTCAAAAGCTTTCTTGGGTTGGTTAATTTTATCGAGAAATTTATTCCCAATAGAGCAGATAAAACAATTCAATTACGGTTATTGGCCAAATCTGAAAGATTCTACTGGAATCAAGAAATAAATGATCAATTCGAATACCTCACAACATCGGCATGGAAAACAATCGCTACGCTTGGTTATTTCAATAGAGAAGACCAAACCGAGCTATTCGTAGACGCTTCTCCTTTCGGCTTGGGAGCGGTTCTAGTACAATTTGATAGAGAATCAAAGCCTAGAGTGATTGCTTGTGCTTCCAAAGCTCTATCGGTTACGGAACAGAAGTATCCGCAGACTCAAAAGGAAGCCTTAGCTATGGTCTGGGCAGTCGAGAGGTTTGCTGTTTTTCTAATGGGCATACCCTTCACCATAAGAACCGATGCTGAATCCAACGAGTTCATATTTGGTGGTTTACATAGAATCGGAAAAAGAGCGGTAACCAGAGCAGAATCGTGGGCTTTGCGTCTACAACCATACAATTTCAGTGTAAAAAGGATTCCAGGAGAAATGAATGTCGCTGATGCACTATCAAGATTGGTAAAACAGATCCAACCAGAGAAATCATTTGATGATGAAGTTGATGACAATCATTTGCTCTATCTTATTGATGCGGGTGCAATGGAGATTTCGTGGAGTGAGATTGAAAAGCATTCAGAACGAGACACCGAGTTATCAAAAGTAAGAACCGCAATCGTGACAGGTTACTGGGAGGATGGTCTCCGTAGATTTGAATCACAAGCAAAGGAATTGAATGTTCTTGGAAGTTCAATCTTCAAAAACGACAAGATTGTTCTTCCTGATGCTTTAAGAAGAAAAGCCATCGAATCAGCTCATCAAGGCCATATGGGGATTGGTTCCACTAAAAGAATTCTTCGTGAACATTTTTGGTGGCCAGGAATGAGCTCAGCAGTAGAATCGTTTATTAAGCACTGTGAAACGTGCCTTCTTTTGTCAAAAAAGAACCCACCTATTCCATTAACCAACAGAGAACTTCCTCACGGTCCTTGGGAGATTTTACAAATCGATTTTTTTACCGACAAAGAATTTGGATTTGGTGAATTCCTCGTAATTGTAGATACTTACTCACGTTATCTGCACATAGTAGAGATGAAGCACATGGATGCAGAGTCAACAAATGGAGCTCTTCACAAGATCTTCGATGAATGGGGATATCCATTAGCAATTCAAACCGACAATGGTCCCCCATTCCAAAGCGACAAGTTTGTAAGTACCTGGCAGAACAAGGGCATAAAAATTCGTAAATCCATTCCCCTAAGCCCACAATCAAATGGTGCCGTTGAAAGGCAAAATGAAGGGATAAAGCGAGCTCTGTCAGCCTCTAAATTAGATGGTACTAATTGAAAATTGGCACTTAACAAATACGTGCACATGCATAACAAAGTTCGACCACTTAGTCGACTGGGTGTAACACCGTTCGAATTACTAGTCGGATGGAAGTTCAGAGGAACTTTTCCGGCGCTCTGGACTACGAATCATCCGGAGGAACTCGATCGAGAGGATATCAGAGAAAGGGATGCATTTTCAAAACTGGAAAGTAAGGTAAACGCAGATTTCCGGAGGAAGGCCAGAGACTGTGATCTTACAATTGGCGATAAGGTTGTCTTATCTCATAATAAGAAGTATAAGTCGGATTCAACATTCAGCTCTGAGAAGTTCACAATAGTAGCAAGAGAAGGAGCCAAAATTGTCGTCAGAAGCAGCCGGGGTGTTCTATACACAAGAAACGTAGGAGATGCAAAACGGGCAGTTGATGACAATAAGGATGAAAAATTATCTGCTAGTTGTGATGATACAAGTCGATGTTTGGAAACAGGTGAGAAATTAAAAATGCAGTGTTTTTTTAAACCTCAATGTTTTTTGTTTTTTTAATACGCAGAATGTGGTGAAACATCTGAGATGGATAATTAAAATCAAGAGGTCTGTAACAAACCTTTTCAACATAAATCATTCAACGCCAAAGAAGATAAGTGCGAAATGGATAACAAAACATCTACTGAACCACGTCCGCAACGAGATAAGAAGTTACCAAATAAGCTAAAGAACATGGTTCTGTATAATATTTATGATTAGGAATGCATTTGTAAAATACCGAGCTATTCCTTAAAAAAAATATTATGCATTAAAATTCGAGTTACAGAAATTACATCATATATTGATTAAAAAAAAAAAAAATTGTATATTGAAAAAAATGACATACTTTTTTCTCAGATTGATTTTAAGATGAAAGAGTAGGGGTGAGATGGATTGTAGTAATAGAGAATAGGAACCAAAAAATAAAATAATAATATATGAACTGCAAAATAAAATAATCGAGTTTCGTTAATCATATATATGTTCATCGACAAAAAATAAATAGATCGCCCAATGTTGTGAATTTTTTTTTTTAATTCTTTATTATAGTGGCTTTCAGCCTCCTGGGCTGGTTCGCCACAATGTTGTGGATCGCCTCTTGCTACACCATTCGAACGACCGTTCAAAGCGGATCAAAAATAAGAAAAACAAAATGAAACAATGTGGCCTATAAAAAGGCTAGAGCAACGTAGAATCGACACATAATTACGGCAGAAGTCGCAGCGAGCAGTCGCAAGCCAGCCTCAACCAGGAACAGCAGCAAGGAAAAGCCACCAGGAACAACCGCCCGGAACAGCAGCCAGGAACAACCGCCAGAGAACAGCAGCCAGGAACAGCAGCCAGGATCAGCAGCCGGGCCGAGGCTCCACAATGCACAGTGGTCCAGAATGCGAATTTAGCTGGAAAAATACGTTTTCAGCCTAAGTTTGAAGTTGGAGCAAAATTGTCTTCTATACACCACATTTTTTATACTGCATTCAGTAAATGTTTTACTGACTTTCAGATAGCTGAGTGTTCAGCAAAAGTATTTTTACTGAACGCTCGTCAAACTTGTGATGAACTCTCAACTGTAAATAATTACTGAACAACTCAGTAAGCAGTACCGAAGTTCAGTAAAAGCTCTCCAATGCAGAAAAAAACTGTGAAAATAGAAGCCTTGTTAGGCTACCAAAAAGTACTGAACACATCATCAATTAATACCGAAGTTCAGTAAAATTTATAGAAACAAACGTTAAATTGGGAACGTTGCAGAATTTTACAGTTGTTTCGGTAATTTCATTTTCTCTTCCTATCATGCAGATGGACAATGCAAAGGGAAACTTCCGTTTCTATATGAAATAAAAGCTGTTCAGTATCAGAATGCATGATAAAAAAATGAAGCGCAGAATAATTTTCCGTATATTGCCTTTATTATATGAAACTCGAAACATTAAGTTTCATAATCCTTTCAAATGGATTCTTTAACAAATTCAGGAACCGTACAAAAAAAATGCAAATTATGTAATTGATACCCATTTTGTTGGAGTGCTAAAAATGAGAACATTTTGAAAACATTTGAACTGTACTTACCGAAAAGCTCCTGTACTTCAACATCCGTAACCTCTAGTTTAAAAAAATTCAAAATCTTATCTCAAACGGCTTTCACAGCTTTAGAACGCAAAATGGGAGAGGCTTGACAGGTGTGATATGTACTGAAACGTTCAGTAAAAAACTCATGTGATTTTTACATTTGGCGTCAGTATTTATTATGGTTTTACTGATAATTGGTAAAACATTTATTGAACAGCGAATGATCAATGACAGTTCATTTGTTTACAAAGTACTTGTGTAAAATAAATACAAACGTTCAGTGATATTTTCATACGAATTACCGAAAACTTGTAGTTTTTTGACAGATATCTATAAATTGAAGAAATTTAGCAGATCATTTAGTAGAAATTTGATTTTACCGATCAAAGCCGTAAAATTTTTTATTGAAAACCAAAACTAGAATTTTGTGGTGTACAAAGTTGTTTCTAATCATAAGGCCCTTGTTTTGGTATGATTTGAAACTAGGGTGGTCCTTGTTTTCAGATAAATCGAAAATCTAACTTTATATTTGCAGAAATAAAGGCATATATTCTTCGGAACAGTTGTAGACGAAAACATTTTAAGCAACTTTGGTTGGACAAACCAAAGAGATACACATTTGACAAAGTCCTATTTTTTTACAAAAACCATAGTAACTTTTGTTTGACATACGATAGCGACGGTTTCAGTACATCACAAGTAGTATTTTTTTAGTCTGAAATCAATGGCAACACAGCTTTGCTGAAATAAATTGAAATAAAAAGATTAGAGCAAAATAACTGATTTTTATAGGGACACCCTTAGCTACGTAGGAAAAATTGCTCTAATTCTGTAATTTCAAAAGCTACAGAAAAATTTGTTCAACCAAAGTTGCTCAAAATTTTCTCATCTACAACTGTTCCGGAGAATATATGCCTTTATTTCTGCAAATAATAAAGTTAGATTTTCGATTTCTCTGAAAACAAGGACCACCATTCCATTCATATCAAGAGAAGGGTCTTATTATTAGAAGACAACTTTGCTCCAAAACTTCAAACTTAGGCTGAAAACGTATCTACACCCCCAAACATTTTGAGAACCACCACCACCAGCATTACGTGCATTCTTCGAATATCACTTGAAACGCGTGGTTTTATTGTTATTGATCAGCCCCCACCCTGGCAGGCAACTACCCACCGATCTGCACCTAAGCTGAGTGAGAACCTACATAGCCTAAGCGTTCGTGCATACTAATCCGTATAGCATGCCGCCACTTTCACTAACGGGCCCCGTTGTCCCATTAGCTTCCGTGCATTGGTTAGGGATAGGAGGAGATTGATAGGGAAAGGGATTTAGAGAGAAGGAGTTGTGACTGAAAAGAGACAAGCATAACGAAAAACAAAACAAAACAAAAACAGGATATTAGATATTATCTTCAAAATTTGGTAGAAATAAATTATTTGTTGCCTGAAAAGAAACAAAATTAAGAACAAAGATATAAGTGAAATCCTTGTAGTCCCCCGGATGTTTGAAGAGCTTAGCCATTTCTCTGAAAATATACTAAGAGTGATTGTCTTAGCTGTCTAGTAAAATATAAAACACTCACAAAGTGTGATTTATATTAACGCTTGACAGCGAATTTGGATCAATTCATATCAACAGTAAGGAAACTATTGCAGCCAATCACACAATAGGATAGTGGTTCACCTGTTCCAAGATATGGCGGCCCGGCGAGTATGGCAAAGGAATACTATAGATCACAACTAATTATAATCCCCACCACTGGCCCACCACACCCGGCGAACCACCAGATCTCACCGGGAAGCAGCTTTATTGTTTTTTCTGTGCTCACATGATCACTTGCACTGCCGAACAATAGATAACCGAAATTAAAAATAATGCGCTATAACCGATAACAAAGCAGTTCGCAACAAAGCATCGACACCATGGTGACACGGCAAATATGGCGAACTAATAGTATGGATGTTTTAATTATTTACCGTTATATCTCACCTAGCAGCAGTTTTGTTGATCCCTTTCTGTACTGACTCGATCACTCGCGCCGCCGAAAAAAAAAATAACCGAAATAGATAAGGGGCTATTCATAAACCACGTAGACTTTTGTGGGGGAAGGGGGTGGGGTTGACCAAAATCTACGCTCCATACAAAATTTCAAAAAGATGTATGGAGAAAAGTCTACGATTGGGAGGGGGGGGGGGGGGGGTGTCTGAGATTTTCAAAAATGAGTCTACGTGGTTTATGAACAGGCCCAAACGCGCTATGCCCTATAACAAAATAGTGAATAAGAAAGAATCAACGCAACCGTTCACATCAGATGCTCGAAGCACTCTTTTTCCGTAAACTTTAAATATGTACAACTACATTCTACAAACAATCCTACTACTGGAACTCACATCTGCAACAAGCAAGTTGAGCAAGATTTTGTGAAATTAGCGTCCCTGGAAGCATTTCGTGCCTTCTGGCAACTTTACGCTTCTACTGATTTCTAAGCTCATCTTTTCGCACCAACCGGGGAGACTTGGTCCTATACCCAATGATTTCATTATCTCCAATCCGCTCAACCAATCGCAATGTTTTGTGATATAGTGGACGGATTATTATAATTTGAGATAACTCAATGCAGACGTCTTCCAAAATTGGCAGATCGACAGGCAATCGGTGGAGACCCACCTGGTACCTCACAACAAGATGCTTAGAGGCGGACCGGAAGATTTGATGAGCTACCTCCCCACTTCGCGCCATAATACTAACCCACCATAAAACACCACTACCTCCCCCTCATTTACACCTCCCACTCCTTAACCCCCCCCCGCCCATTTGCCTCCCCTGATGATCCTTTACCGGAAGGCCGCCCTCTTAACCCCTCACACCCACTCCCACAACTATTAAAACCAACCACCGACACTTACCACTCATCTTCCCTCTCCCCTAAAAACTTAACACATATTATATTATCTTTTTATTACCTTTTTTCTTCTTTCTTCACAAACCACTCAACACATCCTCCTACTATTATCTCTACTCTTTATTCCAAATTTTATTTTTTCGCCTTTTGCGATAAACGCCTCATCCGTGCGTTGCATGCCTTGGCATCGCACTGCATTAATCTGTATTATTTTATGTTTTCCGTTCTTCCCGCAACTAACCGCCAAACTGTAGCAATGAGGGAATTTACTTTCTTTTTTTTTTTATCTTGGAACAGTGCAGTAACCTCCTCTTTTTTTTTAAAGATAATAAGTTTTTTCCAATTATATTAGGCTAAAGTACTACTTCATTGAACGTATATTCTCCGTGTATTAAAAAATGTATGATAAGGAAAGTTACGTAAAATCGAAGAATTGCAGCAATTTAGGTACGACAGAAAAAAAAACTAGAGGGCGAATTGTTGGTTGAATCAATAAATATAAATAAGTAAGGATTTCTCTACAGCCTACGTCGGTTCATTCTATGTTTTTCAAAGGTGTACTGTTTTTCATATAAAGATAACTTTCCTTACGATAAATATTCGTGTTTTATGAAATATTAGAATTCTTGAATCAGAATATATGTATCGTATTCAGTATAACCGATGGCCCCTTCCGCGCGTTTGAATTGCGTTTCATGCTTCCGATCGAAGCCAGAAGAAATGGGGGAGAGCTAGAGAGTAAATGGGTCTATTGATTCGACTTGTTTGTATGTGTATGTGTGCTTCTGTTCTGCTTGCTAACAATGGGGGAATGGGCGCGTTGCGGATGGACATTCTCGCTCATTTGATATTCTACGAATTGAATATTGCTGATGCAACTGTCTAACTATAGAGATCATCATCCCCATTGTCTGCGGGATTACTCGTTGGTTGGCTTGATCCCTGTCCCTGTGAGCTGGAGCCTCCCTGGCCGCCTGGGAATCTGTTCAGCGAATGAATGACAGCATTAGAATTTATTTGCGATCGATCGATATTGAAAGTCATACCTGAAGTTGTTTCCAAAACCACGGGATTGCTGTAGTGTTTGGGCAAACATCTCATACTTGCGGATATCGTTATCAGACACGGAGCGTCGAGCAAACTTCATCGCCTCCTCGAAGTGAGCACGAGTAATTTCCGGAACTGGATCTTCCTCATCCATCTAAGATACAAACACATAATCATTTAGCTGCAACAATAAAATACCCAACGGATATGGCACTTACATCCATCGCTGAGCTCTGCTTTTCCGTGCGTTCTCGTTCCCGGCGAATTTCGGCTTCGATACACTGACGAATGGCCAATTTGCAGGCACGCTGGCAAATTTCTGTCAAATCAGCACCAGAGAAACCCTGGGTAACCTTGGCAACATATGTCAAATCGACATCGGCAGCCACGGGACTCTTCCGCAAGTTAGCCTTTAGAATAGCTTCACGAGACTTATCGTCCGGTAGCGGAATGTAGATCAGCTGATCAAGACGACCAGGACGCAAGATAGCTGGATCAATAATATCCGGTCGATTGGTGGCACCAATGATGAATACGTTCTTCTTTGCGCCCATACCATCCATTTCTGTTAAAATTTGATTGATGACACGATCAGCTGCGCCACCGGCATCACCCACGTTTCCACCACGTGACTTGGCAATGCTGTCCAACTCATCGAAGAACAGGACGCAAGGCGATGCGGAACGAGCCTTATCGAAGATATCACGAACGTTGGCTTCGGATTCACCGAACCACATAGTCAACAGTTCCGGACCCTTGACGGAAATGAAGTTTGCTTGGCACTCGTTGGCAATAGCCTTGGCCAGCAGAGTCTTACCACAACCAGGTGGTCCATAGAACAAAACACCACGCGATGGTTGCATACCGAACTTCAAAAACTTGTCCGGATGCTCAACTGGGTACTGCACCAATTCTTGCAGTTCACGCTTGACATTCTCCAAACCTCCGATGTCATGCCAGGTCGTGTTGGGAACCTCAACAACCGTTTCACGGAGGGCTGATGGGCTGGATTTAGTCATGGCATAACGGAAGTTCTCCATAGATACTGCCAACGAGTTCAACACTTCGGCGTCAATCTGATCATCTTCCAGATCGATCAAGTCCATCTTCTCACGAATTTGCTGGAGTGCAGCTTCCGAACATAAAGATGCCAAATCAGCACCGACATGACCGTGGGATTCAGCGGCAATCTGTTCAAGATCAACATCATCGGCTAGTTTCATGTTTTTGGTGTGGATTCGCAGCACTTCTAGACGTCCGGTGGCATCCGGAATACCAATATCAATTTCACGATCAAAACGTCCAAAGCGACGCAGCGCTGGGTCAATCGAGTTTGGCCGATTGGTGGCAGCCATCACAATCACATGGGCACTCTTCTTCATGCCGTCCATCAGCGTCAGCAACTGGGACACAATACGACGTTCGACCTCACCGTGAGTCTTCTCTCGTTTCGGAGCGATAGCATCGATTTCGTCGATGAAGATGATAGCAGGAGAGTTCTTCTCTGCCTCCTCAAAAGCCTTGCGCAAATTAGATTCCGACTCACCGGCTAACTTGGACATAATTTCTGGACCGTTGATCAGGAAAAAGAAGGCCCCAGTTTCGTTGGCTACAGCCCGAGCGATCAGAGTCTTACCCGTTCCGGGTGGACCATACATAAGAATACCCCTTGGGGGTTTCACACCAATCGCCTTGAACAGCGATGGATGTCTCAAAGGAAGCTCCACCATTTCTTTGATTTGAGCCAACTGCTTGCGGCAACCACCAATATCGTCATAACCGACGGCATTCAGCGCTTCCTCTTCTTCTTCGCGCTTGATTGGATCTCCTTCGCAGTGGATAACCGTTTCCGGGGCCACAATACAGTACGGCGACGGATCGGCACCGACTACCTTAAACTCTACAGCCCGCATGCCACCACGCACGATGAAAGTGTCATCCTTGTGGATGGGCCGGTATGCTTCCAGGAAGTACGGTCTGAGGTAGACGTCGAACAGGTTGCCAGTCAAACCTTCCACGGTGTCGTCAATGGGCAAAATGTGCACCCGCTTGCCGTACTTGACATCCGGGCAGGACTGGATGGAAACCACATCGCCCAGACGCACCCGTAGGTTATTTCTAACCACGCGGTTCATGCGGATCTTCTCGTCTGGGCAGTTCTCGTCCGACAGCACGATGCATACCGTTTCCTTGCGGCGCTTGCCCTTCAGCAGGACCGTATCGCCTCGGAAGAGCTGCAACTCATCCATTTTCGCCTGCAAAATGGGGGAAAGGAAATTGGATTTAGATGGTGACTTTTCAGGCGGCTTAATGCGCTATAACACTGGATTGTGCATTTATTAATCTGCCTTGAACCGCATATTTGTCACATGTTTGCTATGATTTCCTATGCAAATGGTCCAATTTTTTTTATTTAATATGCGATTCAGGGTAGTAATGTCTAACTAAATTTTTGTTTTTCTATCAAGTTTGTTATTTGAAGTTTATTTTTCAGGTATAGAGTTTAATTGAGGAATTGCATGTTAATGAAAAACAATTGGTCAAGGTAACAATGGATCTAGTGATGGGCGCCGTTCGAGTTTCTGTGACACTCTGGAATGTTTTCGAATCTCGAGGAGTTTTCGTGTGGTAATTTTTTTCTATCAAAATCAGCGAAAATTTTTTTTTATTAGCAAGTGGGAATGCCGGGAATAGATCCTGCAATGGATTCACTGAAAGACAGAAGAGCTCGAGGGCAAATTATTCTGTTTGATCCGGTCAATGAGGGTTAATCCGAGATCGACTGGGTGAAGTGAGAAAAGTCATATGCGATATGAAGAAAAGTCATATGCCATATTACCAAGTGACGTAAGGGACGAATGACCCGAAGGGTTAAAGTCCCTCTCAAAAATAAAGGTGGAAGAAGAAGACCAAGTGACAAAAGGCACTTCGACCCTCGGAATAACCCTCAATAACATCAAAGTGCGTGAAGCGAAAACTACTCTCCTTGGAATCGTACGTGAATATGATCATCCCAACCTCGCATCAGTTACGTGACATCGTCTTCAGATTGTGCTGTGTTTTCAAGTAACAAGCATCAGAGGCGAAAGCGAAGCAGAGTGAATCAAGGTATCAAAGTAAAAGTCTCAAATGTCTAATAAATGTCCTCAGAAGGAGTCCAAGAAAGGAAAGGCATGGTGCGCGTTGATTTCAACGATTGCCAAGGATGATACCAACTGGTACTTTGATTCCGGTGCGTCAAAAGATTTTTCGATGAGGGCCCGTTCAGAACGATTATTGAACGACGGTTCCGTGGACCAGATGCTATCAGCTTTTTATGGATCGCTCTATGATGTTATCAATCACCATGTGCCTCGAAAAAAACCTGCTTCGATCTCCTTTTTAAACCAACTGTGGTGGACTGCCGATTCATTACGAAAAAGAAGTACGACAGAGCTAGACTTCGCGAGCTTGAATCGGAGTATAAAGCCCTCGGCAACGCATGAAAGCTGTTTGATCAGGATTCAGACAACCATCAAGCAAAACCCCCCCTTGTTTCTGGGATTACATCAAGCAGCGGAAAGCTAGTCACGGCGTTCCTGGCTCTGTCAACTTCAATGGAACTACTTCTCAATCTAGCTCAGAAGCAGCCAATCTCTTTGCCACATTCTTCGAAAGCGTGTTTAGTAAAGCTTCTCCCGTTCAACGTCGGAACCCATTTGAACAGATAACGTCCTATGACATTAGTTTGACATGCATACAGTTTTCTACGAATGATGTTCAGAATGCTCTTGAAGACCTCGGCTCAACGAAAGAACCCGGAACAGATAGCCTACCTCCTGTATTTTTGAAGAATTGCGCCACTACTCTTGCAATGCCCATCGCTGCAGTTTTCAACCGCTCACTCCAGGACAGAACATTCCCATTTGCATGGAAAACGGCGTCCATAGTACCGATCCATCAGTCCGGTAGTTACACTTGTGTCGATAATTATCGTGGAGTATCCATACATTGCACTCTTAGTAAGGTTTTCGAAAAGCTAATCTACTCAATATTATATAGAGCTGTTGCACCGATCATCTTCGTTGCCCAACATGGCTTTGTGAAGCACCGTTCTACAACATCGAACCTAATGTGCTACGTTTCAGCGATATAACGTGAACTGGAGTCAAAGCGACAAGTGGATTCGGTTTATATCGACTTTGCGAAAGCGTTTGAGGCAGTACCGCACAATCTCATCGTTGGAAAAATGAGCCACCTTGGATTTCCAACATGATTCACTGAATGGCTCTACTCGTACCTGTCTAATCGCAATGCTTTCGTAGCTGTGAATTCAGTGCGTTCCACCACATTCAAGATACCATCTGGAGTACCCCAGGGCAGTGTTCTCGGCCCTCTTATGTTTATTATTTATGTGAATGACTTGTGTGAACTGCTTTCATCGTCAAAACTTTCATTCGCCGATGATCTGAATTCTTTCCGCGTGATTATCTCTCCCGCCGATTGTGTCGAAGTTCAGGAGGATATAATCCGTTTGCTAGTCTGGTGTGGTGACAACGGCATGCGCGCAAACACCAAAAAGTGCAAAGTAATAACTTACATCCGCTGCAACAACGTTATTCTGCACCAGTATTATATGGTATCGGATTCTCTGGAACGTGTAAGTTCTATCTGTGATCTGGATGTTACGATTGATTCGAAGCTGAGGTTCAATGAGCACATGAGCATCGTTATTGCTAAAGCATACACTGCCCTTTGTTTTTTTTCGTCGTCATGCTTCAGGCTTCACTGACGTTTATTGCCTTAAGACGCTTTTTTGCTCGCTAGTTCGCAGTATCTTAGAATACGCCTCACCGGTGTGGTCTCCATCTTACGTCACGCATACTCTTGCAATTGAGCGGGTTCAGAAAAGTTTCATGAGGTTTGCCTTCCGTCGGCTCCCATGGAATGATCCACTCAACTTTCCGGCTTATCACGACCGATGCAAGTTGATTGATTTGGAAACCCTCTCAGCCAGGCGTATTAAACTGCAACTGCTGTTTATCTTCGACCTTATAATGGGCCATGTGGATTGTCCCGAACTCCTAGAATTAATTCCACTCCTCCTCGTCGGTTCCGAAATTCCCCATTACTGGCAATTCCGTTTCACAGAACGAACTTCGGCTTCAATCATTGTTTTAACTTGTGTTTGCGATCCTTTAATGATGTATGAAAAGAATTGGATTTTATTTTGAGGAAAAATGTGTTTAGTGCTAGAATTAGAGGTTTAGATTAAGTTATTCTAAGTAATCAGTCTGCACGACATAGTCGAAGATGGTGTACAAAAAATAAATAAATAACTAAATAAACCTCGTAGACAACTTTTTGAAAATTTCAGAGCCACCCCCCTCCCCCTCGTAGATTTTTCACCATACAATTGTTTGAAATTTTGTATGGAGCGTAGACTTTGGTCAGATCCCCCCTCCCCCCAGAAACAGAGCTTCTCAAATACAGAAATTTGCGAAGGGAAACATGAGGCTGAAGCCTAAGTGCTCAAAGTACACGTAGATTCCAGACTTATCTACAAACAGTAACGTACAACATAAAGGTGCCACGGCTGGATCAAGTTCCGTTTACGCGAGCGTGGACATCTCGAGTAAAGTTTAACATCATAAAGATAGCAATTCAAAAACTAATTTGGATGTCAACATCAAATGGAAATCAATATTTTTTCGCCAAATTTGATATCAAATTTAGTTTTATTCTTGCTGTAACTTTGGGTTCACTTTTCTAAGTTTTACATCAACATAACAAAATGAATGGCAAATCGACTTTTCACTAATAGCAGGGTCACTTTAAAATTTGATGTCAAAGGAATAAATTATTGCTTTCAATTTTGATCTCTTAACCATTAAAACGATCAAAACGACAGCAACCCGAGTAATCATTATGATTAACATCATAATTAGTTTTCAATTTAGTTTCAGACTCTACTCGGGATGTTATTTGACCGCAACCATCGATCTGTGGCACATGCGGATGGGCCATTTCAATTTCAACAGCGTTTGAAAAGCGGTTTGGTCTCGGGCATTGATTTCTGCGGTCAATGTTGGCTCAAGAGCAACGGAACTGTTGGAACTAGTACACTACGAAATCTGCGGGATAATAGAGACGGAATCTTTGGATGGAAGCCGTTACTTCCTTTCATTGATGATAAATTGCGCAGAATCAGTGCATACTTCCTTGCGGAAAAGTCTTCAAGGCTTTCGAGGATTTCCGTCGTACAGCTGAAAGACAGACTGGCATGTTATTGAAAGTTTTTCGGACCGACAACGGAAAGGAGTTTACAAACCGTTATCAGACTTTGGTGGGTGGTCTACACGCCAGAACAGAACGGATTGGCAGAACGTGTGAATCGAGCCCTTGTGAGGCGTGTAAGCTGCAAGCTATTCGATGTGAAAAGTTCTTGGGCAGAAGCAACAGCAGTGAACCTGGTTACTTGGGGATCGTTCTCCGACGAGGGGCCTTGCTAAAAATCCGGAACAAGCATGGAGTGGAAAGAAGCCTAGTCTAGCTTACATCAGTGTTTTTGACTCGTTGGTGATATCACACATGCCGATGCAGAAATGCAAGATGTGGAACACTTAGACATTAGAATGAACTGATTCGATGGATACTCCAGAACTACAGTGCAACATAAGGTCGATCGGTTGAATGTAGGTGAACTACAGTGGGATCCGATATCCGGTGAAACATTGTAAGCGAATATGATGAAATCTTGCTCCTGACGACTTCCGTCGCATACATCTTCATATCCGCCCGAATACTGGCGTAGAGGCGAGACGGCAGGGAGCGCCTCCTTACAGACAACTTGAAAGATAGTATCGGTGAGAAACTATCAGAACTAGATCCAACGTATAAAGACAACTAGAGCCGTATTAAGTTAGTAAAGAAGCGCTCGAAACATATTGACATAATAATATTCTTATATAAGAAAATTATGGCTGAAACGTACAACAGACTGAAGACCGTACCTAGCAGGATTAGACTTTTCATGACGCGAAAACAAGACGAAATTTTTAGACTAGCATGCCGATCATTAAGAATGGAAACCCGTTACTATTTTAGAAGCCAAAGGAAACTACGATCGACGAATGTGAATGATAAACATATATAAATATACTACAAATCATTTAAGGGCAAAAATGCAGTGATTAATTCGAGGAATCATCGAATAGGTTCAAAAATCAAATATCATATTTTGTGAGTGGCTCCAACAGTATCGTGGTTCAAGCGTTACTATAAATTACAGTGTCGGACAAAAGTTAAGCAACTGCATATCATCCCATAGTATTTGTGGTATATGCTTGGAAAACAGCTACTAATAAATTAATGATTGCTTTTTATTATTGGCCAACCAACTTTTTTATTTTTAGTTAAGTTTGTGTTAACATAGATGCGCTAAATTATATTGATCGGCAACAGTGGTTGAAAACGTTCAACAATCCCTCGACGACAAACGACAAAAGTTAAGCAACTGTCACACATTATACAAAAACTGGCAACAATGCAATGTCAAACGAACAATATTCTTGTATTCTATGTTTATGTATGTTCAACTTAACGTAGTGAGTTATTTTGCACAGTCACAAAGGATAACGGTAGTGAAAACTAGTTTTCTAGCATTGAGTAATTTGTTGGAAGAAAATGTCGCGTAAAGTATACGGTGTTGAGCTAAAACAAATAATTGTCAATGTGTACCTAAGTGGACAGGAAAAGGATCAAAAGAATAGAAGCATTTCGTTAAACATCTATAAGTCGGTAATTTCGCGCATAATCAAGCGCTATAATTAAAGAGGCACAGTTACTACCGCTTCAAGATCTGGACGCCCACGGAAAACAATCCGAAATAAAAAAACATTTTGAAAGTAAATATCAGCACTCGAACTGTTCAGCGACGATTGGTGGATGCATCACTATTGAGCGTTAGACCGGCGAAGAAACCGCTCATAAACAACAAACATAGAAAGGCTCGGTTGGAGTTTGGTAAGACACATTTGGACTGGGATGTAGCGAAATGGAGAACCTTGCATTTCAGTGATGAATCCAAGTTCAATTTGGTTGACTCCGACGGTATGAAAAAAGTACGAAGACCAATAGGCACGTGACTGGATCCTAAGTACTACAGAAAAACTTTGAAGCATGGAGGAGGTAGTCTAATGGTTTGGGGTTGCTTCTCGGCATAAGGTATGGGACCACTTCATCGTATTAGTGGAATAATGAATGGGATGATATACCGTGACAATATGCAAAATGTTATGTTACCGTACACACTAAGGAAATTCTACAGTATTCGGTAATTTTTTACCGAACTTTCAACAGCTGAGCGTTTGGTAATCCGATTTACCGGATTTCGGTGAAATTTTACAGTATTCTGGTAAAAAATTACCGGAACTTGTCAAATTTTACCGAAATCCGTTAAATCCGAAAAAAATACTGTAAAATGTTCTAAGTGTGTATACAGAAGAAGAGATGACCTTAATGTGGTGGTTTCAACAGGAAAATGATCCGAAACACACCAAAGCTTGGAATGAACTTCCGCAAGACACTATCAACCATTTAATTGACTCCATTCCTCGACGCTGTGCAGCCGTTTCAAAGAATCCTAGTTTTTTCAGTAGTTGCTTAGCTTTTGTCGTGATCAAAATAGACTTTTAACTGTTATTTCTTGAATCATCACATAATCCAAACATATTGAAGAACAGAATTATGAGCCTTACACTATACTATCGTTTTCATTGAATTTGGAGGAGATATATTATGTAGGGAAACTGCCCCCATATTAATCTCATTGTTCCTATATTCATCCTACGATGAATCAAAAAAATGGGCAGTTGAAGGATCGGTTTCGTTTTCTAATAATGTTTGCTTACGTTAAATAACTACAACAAACATTACTGACTAATCCTTCAACTACCCAATTGTTTGATTCATCGTAGGATGAATATAGGGACAATGAGATTAATATGGGGGCAGTTCCCCTATAATGAATAAAAGAGTAGCAAAAAATGAACAATATTTTGGTCACTCCATAAGTTGCTTAACTTTTGTCCGACACTGTATCTTGTTTCCCAATGAAACACCACCGGGGCTACTCCATATGGCCCATAAGATCGTTTGGCATAAACTGTGGGAAAATCAATGGTCATTTGGCATTACTGACGTTTGGCATAATGACCATTTTGCATAAAACAAAGAAAAAATTAAAAACATTACGGTCATTTGACATAAAGACCATTTGGCGTAAATATCGGAAAATGAAAGCTGCTTCAGGTTCAGTTGGCATAATTATAATTTGGCATAACCCGGTCAGGGGACATAGGGTCCTCTGATAGGGACTTTATGCTAAATAGCTTCTTGCCAAATGACCTCATCAATGACATGCACTGAAAAAATATTTCACTTAGCTACTACTGGAAACACATGTAGATATTTTCTAATACTAAAATAAGTGACTTTTACATGAATATCACATAGGAAAAGAAATTCTGCTTTGACTTATCATTTACATTACACTGGACACATAAAATTCACTTGTTTGAAAAAGCATTTTCCACTTCCTGAATCACATGAAAGGGAAGGTCCATTAATTATGTCACGCAGTAAGGGGGGTGTGGGGGTTTGAGAAAACGTGACGATCCATACAAAAAAATTCGAAGGTTCATACAAAAAATGTGACAAAGGGGGGGGGGGGGGGGGGGGGGGGGGGGGGGGGGGTTATAAAAAGTCAAGTTTTGCGTGACGTAATTAATGGACGTTCCCAAAGTTAAGTGAATTTCTAGTGGATATTTTCCACTGATTATGTCAACATTTTTTTTTGTGTGTTATTTCAAGAGTGTTATGCCAAATGACTTTATGCTAAATGACATTATGCCAAACGACCTTATGCCACATGGGTTTCCCCTAAAACCACCCCTAAAACATCCCAAAATGTTGTGGGATGTTCACTTTTTTGAGTTTTTAGTAATGCACACTTATAGTTAACATTATAATCTATTATATCAACATCGTATAGGATTTAGTTATACGAGATTGAAACTCACACGCCTTTATCTCGACATGGTTACTATGGATCTACCCTATTCAAATGTTAGTCTAGATATGTTGTTTCAATACACATTTTACATAAAATAATTCCATTCTTACCTGGGATAGCGAAATGACCGAATTGTCATCGTTGGCGGCCTCATCTACGATCAAACGGTTCGGGCGGTCCTTACGCTTCAGAATCGCGGTCGCCAAATCATCACTGCACATAGTTGATAACAGATCCCGAAATCATCATCATTATCCAGATAAATATACGAAGGGAATGACATGAAAAGAAAAATAATGAATATCCGTTACTACCATGTTGCAACATCAGAACATAACACCAATATTGTATGGATCACCGCCAGTCATTAGCCTTTAGACGTTCGCTATGTGCTATACATAATATGATTTCCCTTTTCCTTTGTCAGACAAAGACAAGAAAATCTCAGAAAACAGTGGAGGAAAATTTTAAGGTTAGGAATTATTCGGCCAAATTTATCCTAAAATGTTTCCAAACTTTCAAGCCTTGATGGTCTGAATGAAATGAACAATGTTTACGTAAAACTCTTCCGGGGCATTTCATGTTTATATAATTTAATACTCAGTATGTTTTTTTTACTGAATGCTTTCTACATAAAAACAAAATGGTAAGCTGACCTATTCCTAGCACAGTACGGAATATTCTAGATTATAATTAATTACACATGTATTTCATAATATTTCTCGGTGATTTCGAAATATTCCCATTGAAGTTTACTTCCTTAATGGCCAAACTTCTTCGTCATCGACTCTGTTGACTGATTCAGGCGAATGAGCTTCGAACACATCATGACAAGCGAAAATTGAAGCAAATGGAGCCACCATCGCTCGCACAGCAGAAGAAATTGAACGGGTTATATTCGCGAATTTTCAACATCCATTTCCACGCAAAATACTTACTTCTTTGAATCGGACATCGTTTCCGGTGTTTGGGCACTAGATGGGCTTACTTTTGAAATACAAATTTAATCCTTGTTCCTTCGAAATTGACACAGAGCCTGCTTTCTGGTGAGCTTTCTTTTTACCACAGAGAACAGACGTTCATCATCGGTCTGCTTCTTGTGTAAAACTTTTAACCGACATTTCAACTGTATGTCGTTATGCCCCTGGTAGGCGGCGCTGCAGTTGTGCGATGTAACTGTCATGTCAATGTTTATCAATAAAAAGCCTAGCACATAACCTGAAAAGTTTTGTTTGTTTTTCTCTGCACTTGCTTCTTATACCGGCTGCCCTCCCTATACTTTTACACACGTTTTTCAAGAAAAGGTATATGGACATCAATGTCTGTTCTCTGTGTATCTCGATTTTCTTCGCCTAATTAATTAAATCATTTCAAAGAGGAAGTCCTTCCCAAGTAACCACGAGGCTATAATAGCTTGCATATATAGGGCATATGCATTACGTCTAGTGCATCATTGAAGTTGGATTAAAGTTGAAAAGGGCCCCACTAAGATCGAACTAATGCCATAAGACATTGCTAAAGTAGCATTATTGCATTGGTAATGCATCATTGCATTGGTAATGCATCATTACATTCATAAAGCTAATCTAACGCTTCATTACTTGACAACTGTTGAATTGATGCGATCCCACATTAATGGTGTTGATTTTGTGTTGAATAAGAGCAATAATATAATGCTTGTGGTTACTTGGGTTATATCCGACAAAATTGGTTGATTACACGGGTACTATTTGTATCATGTGAAATTTACGGATACCATTGTTTACGTTTATCAGTTAAACCCTAATGAAATTTTTTTGGTCGAATTGACCAAAGAGTTAGCTCGCTTAGAAAAAAGTACCCAGTGGAGCAGTTAAGTGTGGGAAGCCAACGTTGGGTATACTGCCGTGAAACGCATATCAGTCCCACCCGAGGTCCCACCTTTGCTTGCTTTCCTATTCATATGGGACTGATATGCGTTTCACGGCAGTATAATCATGTTAACCTACCGTTGGGTACAAATAAATTACTTCTGGGTAAAATTCAACCCCAAAGTAAGTCATTTGTACCCAACGGCAGGTAAGCATAATTATACCCAACTTTGCCGTTCCACACTCGTTTCCATACTTAACTACTCCGCTGGGTACTTTTTTCTAAGGGAAGGTGCATTATGAAATTTGGATGCACTATTATGAAATTTCAAGCACCTATCCAATAACACTACGGAGCATAGCACACAGTCACTATCCTCTAGCAGTAAAAAATCTTTTTGCAAGTCTCGAAAATGTCCAAAAGGCCGGAAATGAAAAATCGCGCAAAACACGGCTGAAACAGGTAAGTTCTCGTTTGGCGAGAGTATTTTATTTGATAACAATTTTGTCTATTCAACCATCTAACATACAGGTCCGACAACAATCAAAACAGCTGGCGGCGAAAGTAGCACAGAAGGAACTGGCGAATGTGGATAAGCTGAAGCAAGTGAAGTTAAAAAACTTGAAGCAGAAGTAGCTAAGGGAATTGCAAGCAGACTACCGGAATACACACATTGCCTCGAGCATGTTCTCATGATGAGCTCATAAAAATGCGGAAGCACCAGAATAATGCGTAAAAAAAGAAAAAGGCTGCTCTCATTTCCCGCAAGCACAGTCTTGGATCGTTCCATTCTGGAATCGCCCCGAAAACCGGCGGGAAAGTTGGTGGACCAACCAAGAAGACTCCTCAATTAAACTCAGCCGAACGGCACCCCTTCAAAGCAGTCGATTACGATTCCAAGTTCTGTAAACAGTCAAACAGATCCGGGAACATCCAAGGTACAGTAGTACAACTTCAATACCAAGCACCAAAAGAAATACGACCAACTGATTTCGTTTGTTTAGCGTAACGATATAATAAAGGAATGATAATTGAATGCAATTCAAGAAGTTGCTAGGTTGGAGAGATTTCAGAACGATATGTTGCACGGAAGGAGGTAAGAATGATAAGTCATTTCGGATCGGAGGAGTTTTTCCTCAACTCTGTCCAATTTCAAACACACTTCCGCAGGATCGGATCGATGTCAAGTTACTTTGGAAAAGCTATTGAGAAATCCTGTGCTTAAAAATAAACTTTTTTCAATGCAATATATAAAAAAAGTGATCTAATTTATTGTTGTGCTGTTGATTTAGTTCCGTACCTATGTGATATGTTTCATGGAAATTTTCTCCAATTGCGTCCAAGTTTTGATATACGACCAATAAAGTAGAATAATTCCCTGCCATTCATTTCAGAAAGGGGTATGGGCGCTTTCTGCCATCTTGGTTGTGGTCAGGTTTCATGTGTGAACGGGTTGCCACATCAACGTTCAAAAGTGCCCGAACCAAATGAACAGTTCGTAATGGTCACTAACTTGAAGATGCGATGGGAGATCATTGCCCTGATATTCCCAAATGTAGCACGTAGTAAAATGTCTCTTTCATTACATTACATAAGTTTGGTAATTTTTTAATACTAACCAAGATGAATACTCTATTTTCAGAAACGGATCATACGCGGCAAAGATACGTGAAAAGGCAAGTCAACAAATCTTTTTTTATTTTTTCGAAACCGCTGGAAATTCGTACTCTGAGAAACCGTAGTACCAACAATTAAATCATGGTCAGGACCCAAGTAAACTACAAGCATTATATTATTGCACTTATTCAACCCAAAATCAACATCGATAATGCGGGATCGCATCAATTTAACAGTTGTCAAGTAATGAAGCGTTAGATTAGCTTAAAAATGTAGTGATGCATTACCAATGCACCAATGCTACTATAGCAATGTCTTATGGCATTACAAAAGATATAGCATAAGTTCGATCTTAGTGGGGCCTTTTTCAACTTTAATCCAACTTCAATGAAGCACTAGTAATACATATGCCCTATATATACATGCTATTACAATTTCGTGGTTACTTGGGGATGACTATCGGATATATCGGTTACAATAACCATGAAAATGGTCGAATTCACCAAGTTCATGGCATTTTTGACTATGATCATGGTAACAAGGACTATTCCGACATTATGGCAAATGTTGGATCAACTATTATTAATGGTCGTTTTGACCATGATCATAGTCGGTTCAAAAATCACCATACTGCAATATGTCATCCTAACCCCCGCAAATAATGGTAAAATTGACTATCAAATGCCTCTCTGTGTACAACACTAATATTTCTCGAGTACTTTTTTCAAATAGACGTAAGTCACAAAATGTAAACCAACGCGTTGTTCATGGCATGTTGTTAAAAAATCATGTATATATGCCCTTGTTTGATGAAGTTTCCGATGGATTATTCTTGTAAGATTTAACTAACTTTTTTTCAAAACGGTGTAAAATCACTTTTGCACTCTTTGGGGAAAATGGTAGATACGTCGCTTGTGTTGAAAAGTAATTGCGAAACATTATTATATCATTTGGATGCCTCTCAACGACTCGTTAGTAAAAGTCTTTATACCACAAGGTTAAACATTTTCATTTTTTTCAGTAAAAATTGATTTTTTTAGCAAAAATATGTTTACAACGTTTTGTTACACAGCAAAAATAGTTGTTGAATATTACACAGAATCAGATGCACATAGGTCATTCCATCGGTAATGTAATGTTAGGTTGTCTCGACGTACACAATATAATGATGCACTGCTTATCGATGTAATTTGGTCGATGTAAACGAGACAACGTAACTCATCGAGACAACGTGAATAATCGTGACGTACTATATAGTCGTGACGTTCACAGCAGAACCCAAAACACAAGGATGGTTTTATTATTGAAACTCAAGCCCTTACATTATGAAGAATGAAATGAGAACGACCTTATTAAGTCTTTATCATTTCGATTGGGTTAACATTAACAAATGCAAATCCCAATCTTAACGATGATACATTCTATGCATTTACGGGAATGACAATAATCTAGATCATGTCACAATAGACTTCCATTACGAAAGGAAGGATATGAATGCATATATAAAAATGGGAAACTTTGACATCAACCCTATCGCTTTGCCTCAATTAAACCACTAAAGTCATACTCACTAGTACAATGCAAAGGAAGAACATTTTTCCGCAACGATTCTTGCATAGCTTTCCATTCATCGTCTCCGAAACTGTTCAGACCAGGCATAATCAGAATCTTTTTCGTCAAATTTCCCGTCAGATGGTAGGCTTTTTGATGGCCCACTAAGTTAGTAGGATCTCGGCTCCGGTAAAAGCACAAATTACACTGGAACCCGGAGGTGGCGTGCTCAGCATCTATGTGCACCAGAAGCACATTGTTGTTTGCCGCTAAGATGTCACAATAGCCAACATTTCCATCTGTTAGTATTAGGGTCGTCACCATCGTCACTCCCGCCAGAACCAAGTGCTCCACTAGCATGCGAAAATCATCCATCACGACTTCCTCCGGATGATGTTGGAGGTTTTGCATGGCTTTCACTTTGTTTATTTCCACCATTACTCGAATTATCGCCATTTTTCCATCTGGTCCATATTCCACACCGTCGGAAATGTTATAGTCTTCGGTCTTGTCACTCGCATCCGGATCATACTCAGCCGGAGTTTTTTTCTCGTTTCACCAGCTCTTTGTTCAAATCAAACCGTCTTGTACCGCTGGAATCTGCAGCGTCGGTACGATTGCATCCGCTTCCGAGCATAACATCGGTTCTTCGGTAGAGGGCATCAGTTCATGTGACCTAGAAGGGGCGACCCCGGCGTAGTGGTTAACATCCATACCTCTCACGCCAAAGTCACGAGTTCGAATCTCACCTCCGAAATCGTGTAATATTCAACATTTTTTGCGGAATCCTTTATGTGCATTGGTTTTCGTGTAATATTTATGTTTTTGATATGTGATTATTACTTTCATGCAGCTAATAATTATGTTCTGATGTATTTTGAAGAGCGATGTAATGTTCCATCAAGTGGATATTATTGTGCATCGAATTTGCTTGATTACATCAGTTTTTAATACGTTAGCATCAATTACGTTGATGTATATTACTTTTTTTTTTACTGTGTATAGAAAACAATAATACGTCATTTTAAAAAGTTCGACGCATCTGTGTGAAATATGACAACTTGAAGTAACATTTCGACGTGACAACATTGTCATTCGCAGAATAGCGTACCATTTTGACGCAAGTAACATGCCATCTATCATACTGACTTGTCAAAATGACGTATTATCTTTTTCAATTGCAGACGTTGCACGAAACATTTTTCTAAATGAAGCTTGAATTTTCACTCCTACACACAAAGAATTCTTGTATTAAAAACTACCATTTTACCCGACTATGCCCATTCTTAAAACTACCATGAAATTTCAGTCAAATTTACTACGTTTATGGTACAACCTTCAACATGTGTGGTATATTTGACAGACCTCATATTGATATCAACCGCTGTCGATTCAATTGCAGGCATGGTAAAATCAAACGCATTTATGGTCAGGTGAAAATTGCTGGTGTTTGCGCTTAATTTAATCCTCGAAATGGTAGTTGCTACTGCGGTTGTTTTTGCGTGTAGTGTGGTTTTGTTGTTCATTGTAAAGAAAACTGGGAGCACGGTTTGAGTCAATGCCCGGTCTATTGAGTATGCTATATTGCTGATAGGTAAATGGGGATGAATAGAATGTAAACAAAAACAAAGAGGAGAAATTATAATCGTTTCTTGGATATATTTTAGGAAACAGTGAAATCAGTGGAAGTTAAATTAAATTAAATTAAAATAAAATTGAAGTGGAAATTGAATATCTTTCAAAGATTTATATTTGAGTTGTTCGGTGAGGATTTAGTGGATTATTTTAAATGAATTTGTAATACTAAACATGCGATGATGCCTACTTTAATCCAGGTTGGAAACACACAACACGAATAAGAAACAAGGTTCCGTAAACTAGTGGTAAAAAAGGCGGACAAAAGTCCTGAATTTATAATCGTAAGTAGCTTCAACCTAAACTGTGAAAAATAGTAGAACTAATGTACGAATTTAAGCAGGCTAGTGTTGGAACTTTAAACATAATCGAATAAGAGGAGGAACCAATCACTCGTAGGAAGAAGGAAAAACTATCTATTGTGAGTAGTTTCATCTATTTCGATAATTATATAATATTAACCGAATTAAATTTGCAGTTTAAGCTGCGTAAATTAGCTGCTATAAAAAATTGGTGCAAGCCTTTAATAGAATTCCGAACAAACAATCTACTTCATCCCCCCCCCTTCACACAAAACTTATAGAGCTAGGTTCAAGGGATCGGATATGAATAAAATCATCCCTTGATTTATACATTGCGCATTATTTTATTAAATATACCTAATCAAGCCAAGTTTCGCCGCCTAATACTTCCTTCGCTTAATGATCTCCGGCCGCCAATTTACCGGGTGCGACTCTTCCGATGCCTCGTCGTCCTCCTTATAGATCTTGATGGTCTTATCGGCCTCGGTGGTAATGAGTCGCGATCCGGACATGTCGAATGTCATGGCAAAGATACCTGCCTCACTATCCATCGAACCAGGTTGAACTGCCGCCTGGAAACGCTGGAAGTTGTAACCTGTGCGCCAATCCCAGAAGAACATGGTTCCGTTATCGCCACCAGAAACAAGAACACCTTCCGGATTAACTGCCATTGCATTTACCAGGGAGTTATGTCCGGTAAGATTTTGAATAAAGTTCCCTTCCGGGCAACGCCATTGTTTTATATTATCCGGCGATGCAGAAGCAAACATATAGAGCGATGGATGCAGAACAATGCTACGAACACTTTTCTTGTGATTGGTCAATGTGCACATGCTTTTACCAGCAGCCAGATCCCACAAGCGCACGGTCGAATCATGACTTCCAGTTATGACCTGTGGGTTTGCCGCTTGACAAACTACACTGGCCACTGTGTTCGTATGCCCACTTAGGGTGTGAATGTTGGCTTTTGTTCTCATATCCCAAACACGTGCTGTCGAATCTCGTCCGGCCGTCACCAAGACATCTATCGTCGGATGGAGCGCCATGGTATATACAGCGGACAAATGACCATGGTAGTGCCTAATGACTTTATTATACTCCAAATCCCAGCACTTAACTTGTCGGTCCTCTCCGCAACTGAAAAGATACGGATGGCGTGGACTCACACAGAGTCCACGGACGGTACTAACGTGACCGGTGAGTGAAAGCTTCAATTTTCCACTGGCCAAGTCCCAGATTTTAATAACTCGATCCGCAGCTCCCGTAGCGAACCATTCGTTGCCAGGTTCGACCGCAACGCATCGTACCCATCCCAGGTGACCCGAAATGACGCGGCACAATTTCCAAGGTGCATGCCACTTCGGTTTTGGAATTGTGGGTGCCTTCTTGGGCAATATTTGTACGGTGTTGGAATTAGTATTCTGATTACTCGGAATAGTAGCTGACATAAGAGCAGTGTGAGTATTTCCAGGTTCATCCTCTTCACCTCCGGCTGTTATTGCGAGCACTAGAAAATTAAAACAACCATAACATTAGCATGATACTCTTTCCAACCTACTTCGCAGGATACGAACTGTGCTCTTGAGTCGGAATGGCAGATGGATCTGGTCTGCCCATTTCACCTCGTCTGACAGCCGAATTTTTAGCTTTTGCTGCTCGGTCGAAAATCAACCCGTACGAATCCCGAGCTTTGATAGAATATTTCATCTTTTCCCTGGAACAACACGTAAAATTTGTTATCATACTTAGTCTTATTCTCTAAATTCAATGTACACGAAACCTACAGATGGTCATCGATCTCCGGAAGTAACGATTGGTTCGCTACGAAAAAATCGTGCGTTCTTTTCAACGAACGGAATACCAATGTGTGAACCGAGTGTCGTTGAACTTCCTCCATTGTTGGATTTAATTTTGAATCGATTTTTTTAAAATGTTTTTCACAACAATTTAAGATAATATTATTTATAACTTGGACTAAACTTTACAACGCCGCAAACGATTGGCTCGCGTGCTGTTTACAAAAATACAATTGTGACAGCTTCAAGCATCGTTCTCGTCACAGTAGAGGACGATGAAGTGCTTCTGTCGGAGTAAAATTTTACACGGCCTCATATAGAGTACTCAGTAAACAGTTATTTTTACTCAGTTCATGTTTTCTTCAACTACACTAAAAAAATATTAAATATTGCTGATTGCAGTTAAAATTGGACTCCGACAAAAACAGAAAAAGTGTGATATAAGTGCACGTTTACGACAAATCGTTTCCTGTCTTCAGTGAACTTATACCTTTCAGCATAAAGGATAAGTGCACCGAAGACAACAAAACGATTTGACGTAAACGTGCACTTTTATCACACTTTAAAATGCGCAAAAAGCACTTCTAGAGTCCAATCACAACTGCAACCAGCAATATTATTTTCATTATGATAAATAATTCTCGAGTAATTGACGATTAGGGCCTGAAAGCCAATTGTAAATAATGACTTAAAAAATCGATCTTTCGCTAATCCAAGACTTCTGCGACAACCAACTAAACCACATGGTAGAGCAAACATTATTCTAACAGATGCTGCTTCCAATTCGCGAACATGTTTTGAGGCTCAAGAGAAATCGGCGTTTAAAGTCATTGTTTACATTTGATTTTTAGACCCTTATCATGAATTACTAGAAAATTCGAGGGGGGTGACACTCCCACGATGAGCGTTAGATGAAGCTTCCCTGACATGGAAATTTCCACGATGACGACGATTTTCTTTGCGCTGAAAGCATTTTTTGCGATTGGCACGATCAATCGCGATGAAAACGCGATGACGATGCGATCAAAACAAAAATTATCGCTGACTGCTCGAACAATTTGACAACGAGAACTGCCAGAAATAAAATGACATTTCTTGCTTCCAAATATTCGATCAACAAAATTTTCTTCTACCGTGTAGGTTCCCATCTTCACGCCTTTTGGTCAACAATACACCGCCGTACTGTAATTCTAAAAAATACTGCTGATGCATCTCACGGTAGCTGCTGCCGCTGTTCAAAGCCGAATAGTTGTAGATCATGTTGGATCAAACTTATTATTTACCGCAACGATACCATCATCCGTTGGTAAAACATACCCGTCCGACATTCGGGAGCACGACGAGTACGTCAACCACTACCTCATTAAATACGGCTACGACGACTACGGAACCCAAATCGACTCCATCCACCACATTCTTAACAACTACGACACAACATCGACGACGACAACAACAACATCCACAGAAGCCACAACAGCATCAACAACCAGCACCACTTATACCACGACCATCCCAACAACAACCCTGACTTTAGTTCCACCCACCAATGAGCTAGGCTGTTACAATGCAGCACCGGATCTGTGCAACAATCTAACCAATGAATGCGAATGCAATCAAGATCCGCTGACCCCGGGTGTCCTGTATTGCTGTAACAACGTATTGAACGCTACCACTTGGCGGTACATGCATATGCGAAACGTCTCGATCTGGGAGATGGTACTGAACATGTTTATGAAGTACATCAAGCAGTTGATATTGCTCTCATTTAAGGATGGCTCAATTCAGAAGATAAGTAGTTCGTTTTATTCAACGGGATGTCTGAACATTTGTGCGTTGTTCGAAGGTTTTTCGCAAGCAAAAACGGTAAGCTTTCAAGCGGTTGAGAAGAGAAATTTCCATCCCCCTAGTACATAAGAAAGTTCTTCCGGGCTGAGAAAACCGTTTTTTATTGTTTCTGGTGTCCGATCTGCAGCAAACAGCATTTATTGTGATTCACAACCGTTACTTTTTTATCGGATACAGTGTCAGAAATTGAATTCCTCAGCAATTCAACTGCTCTCGATAATAAACATAAACATTGCTACTGCTTGCTGGTATGATACCGTCACCGCTGCTCCCTTCCAGTGGATCAATGCTCGGTTCTAGCTCACCGAAGGTGGTAGGTTCTATCTCGTCAAAAATAGTTTCCTCCTTCGGTTTGAAGAGCACCTTATCGGTGGGCTTTTCTTCCATGATACCCATTAGAACGTTCTCGGTCGAATTTTCGTGTGATGCTTCGGACTTGGACAATGATAGTATGCTGTTTTTTTTTTATTTTCACCCGGTGTAGTCGTGATCCTTCAGTAGCTCCGCCACCTGAAACAGCTTCAAATAGAACAAACAAGCATATAAGCTCATGTATGTATGTATGTATGGTAGCCACCATCCCTTCATGCCCTTGGCTTGGATGCAGCTCCACTTAATAGCAAGATCAAATTGAGCCACCGATCTGAATTCACAATATCGCTGTATGAAGGGCCACAAACGGAGGGGTGGACCCGTAAGCAGAGACACTCACGCGAAATCCACGGGAAATTAAGAATCTTCTTCCAACGATACGATCCAACAATTCGAATAACCGAATTCGCAATACTTATTAAGCTTTCTACAGGATGGCTTGTTAAGAAGGGCGCGTCACTCTCACTGAAACTGTTGGAGTAGAATTCGCAGCATCACAATCGAATCGGTAGGATAAAGAAAATGATAATACTCGTTCCCTCCTAGACTCAGGCAGTCAATCAAACCATCGTCCAGTTTCAGCTTGAATGATACCCTGATGCTCCCTCCCAACCCAGTATTTATTATATATAATGTAAATAATAAGCCATAATATGCAAAGAAAATCCGTTTGCAACACAAAATTTCACACAAACGCGTTGTTCCAATTTTTTATCCATGGTAAAAATCGCCGAGCGTCTATTTTTCGACTAACAAAAGCAGTTGTCAAAACAAAACTAATGGATAATTTGCTCTCACACTTTGACAGAATATCAGAACTAGTGTTGCCATCTTACACTAAAAAGATTTTACCGAAAAAATAAAGGCGGCCTTTTTAAATTGAAAATTACCGGAACTTTTTGATCACAAGGTATAATGTACATAACATGTCATAATATGCAGTATATAATAGAGCAATGAAATATACTATAATATTTAATTAAAATATGCTATGGTTAGAGTTCGTCATCCTGTAATTTAAATATGGTTATAAATAAAATAATATGATGAAATAGTTAAAATAGTAATAATAGGCATATGATAATCATATGCAGCTTGGTGCATCTTTACAGCTCAATCAGTGGCAGATGAATATAACTCTGGAATGTGAAGGTCTTATTGCAAATAAAAAAAAAAAAAAACAATTAAATATAAAAAAAACAAAAAAAAAAAAATGTATTCATGACATATAGATATACATAATCAGCTGAATTGAAGAGCATATATGAATTTTAACAAAATTCAATGATTTAAATTCATAGAAAAACACCTTTAGATACAATGAAATAAAATATCTGTAATATCTGGAATCTATTTCCTTGTAACCTTAAAGCAAATGAAATTTAATTATTATTATTAATCTTTTATTAAATATTTTTAACACGATTATACTAATATATATTGCTGATTGCAGTTAAAATTGGACTCCGACAAAAACAGAAAAAGTGTGATAAAAGTGCACGTTTACAACAAATCGTTTCCTATCTTCAGTGAACTTATACCTTTCAGCATAAAGGATAAGTGCACCGAAGACAACCAAACGTTTTGACGTAAACGTGCACTTTTATCACACTTTAAAATGCGCAAAAAGCACTTCTAGAGTCCAATCACAACTGCAACCAGCAATATAATGATGATATGGTGAAAAATGAAAATAATACGATGTTGTAATAGTATACACATAAAAATTAAATGCAACTATTTGTCTCTTCTGCTGTGATGTTAGATGATTGAAACTCTGAAATGGCAAAAATTTCCAAAGTGATATAATGAAAGAAAGTTGATCACCGGGCAGCCATGCAGAATAGCAAAGAAAATTTAAGCAAACAATTAGCCGAAATAAATTTCATATGATTATGATTACTGCCCAAAAACGGAAGCTTAATAAATCTACAAAAAAGAAAAAAAAACCAAAGAGAGAAAAAGAAAAATGAAATTTGAATTCTCCGATACTCTTGCTTTCTATTGGGCCCAAAAATAATTCTTTATTATATCTGTGCAATAGAAAATGAGAGATCATAAACAATTTAGTATTTAGTAGAATTTGTCGTATGATCATTTCTAAAAAAACATTAAAAACCATCCTATCTTCTCAACTACATATCGTGGGTTAGGTGGGCTAAAACATACTACGATGCATAGATGCGAACCTGAAAATAGCTTTGAAAATATTGTGAAGGGATGTTGTAATATAAAATGATAGTAACAATTATATTTGTACTGTCTGCATGTCTGTAGACTGATGTCCAGCTGCAATTGTAGACGCTCTTGCATTATCATTGCCACGAAAAAAACAAAAAATTTAAAATTATTAAACAACACTTGGGTATTCCATAGATGATCTGAAATTATACACCGTATAAAAAATACTTCCATTTTTTGTGGTAGGGTAAGATTTCAGCATGCCACCTTCCTACATCGCGTTGGTGGGACTGCTTCCTAAGGTATAGCTGACGCGATACAGCGTTTATTACTCAGCCGCTGGATGCCAGGACAGACGCTGTTTGAGCTGCACCTCCTTGGTGAACAGACGCTCGGAACGCACCTCCTCAATCTAGCTGAAGTCAGAAGGACAACAGTGTCCAGGCTGCACTACTAGCTAAGTACGCAACCCTTAGCTGGCGGTCTTTGTCATCTCTTGACCCGTGGAAGCATGAGGTAGGAACTTGTGAGGACCAGTGCTATGTTGCGGGGGCGCACGCTCCATCCCAGTTGTCTACTCACCATTTCGCAG